>SADC01001281.1:302783-464310 GCA_004194705.1 Ditylenchus dipsaci | reverse complement strand
TCAGTTCAATTCGAAAATACAGACATCTCATATTATTACAAAACTGCAATTAATATATTTAACAAAACGTTTGATCGATGCATCAATTTTCAACGCGTATACAAAAAACATATGTGATAATAGTGAAGCACCTGGCCAGTGGTGGATCTTGCAGACATCATCGCAACCATTCATCAATACATCAAAACGCAATATAGGTACACAGTCAAAAAATATCAGAACACTGCTACATGCTTGAGAATGACTTAAGTCAATTGCAGACAAATAATCAAGCACTTATGGATGATGGTTGCCTGAACGCTTATATGTCATATCTTACACAGTCTCAGACAAAAAGTTATTGCAATCTCAACACATTATTCTCATAGACAAGCTGGCTTCTCCCGTAATATGTACTTCGGCAATATTCATGACTTCAAATAGCGATTATACCAATTAATCTTCAAACGTTCACTGTCATAGCGATATATGAGATGGACAAAGACATAAAATATTACGATTCACTAACGACATACACGGGCGAATATGAACAAATCAATACAGTACATTAGACAACTCAGTCAAAAACATCTCAACGATCTGATAAATGACTTAGTATATCAACAATCATTACTCAAAAGCGATATTATTTTGAAATGCCAAACAATACATTTAATAAACAAAAAGATAGCGTCAACTGCGGTTTTCACACATGCATTATTGCAGAAGCTTATATTCGCAATAATGGCAATACATACATTAGTAGTTAACCAACAAGATTTTGGACTTTGATTGATTACGACCCCCCCCTGTCAATCTTGGTTGTGTGGGAAATTTTGCGGTAAGATTCAAAATCGAGTTAGAGAGTCAGAGAAACTTTTGTAGGAGAATTTTTTCTGCTTTATCTATTGAGACAGGTTTTTCGAATTTTTTTGATTTTTCGAATTTTTTAATTTTTTGAATTTTTCAATTTTTCGACTTTTTGAATTTTTAAATTTCTCGTTTGTTTTTCGAATTTTTTCATTTTTTCGATTTTTCGAAATTTTCGATTTTTTTTTAATTTTTGAAAACTAAGAAAATAAGAGATACCCTAAGAGGGATTGAACCCTCAATGTGAATCTTACAACATGCCGCCTCTCCCACTACACTATAAGTGTTACTTGGATTATTTGTTTGGAAGTGTTATATATGTGTCTACTCGATTTTTCTCAATTTTTTCTCAATGTTAAAACACCTTAAATTTTTTTAAATTTTGTTTTAATTTTTTTTGTCACAATTTTAAACTTTGTTCGATGATTTTTAATTTAATTATTTTTTTTTATTTTTAAAATTTATGACTTGAATATCAGGGATGTTGGCGATCTATAATGTCGTATCGAAATATCGATCAATCAATCATTACGAAACAAATCAAAATCGATTCCCAACCTAATTTTGCCTATTTAGGAATTGAAAATCGCTTTGGGTTAAAAAAGTTTCGCACATGACAAATTACAGGATATCGCTAAACAAAAGAAATACTGTCAAGCCCCACAGTAAAATTCGAACCATTTTGAAAAATACTGAAATCCTAAGGTTTATATGACGGTTACAAACAACTTTGACTATAAACTAAGTTACAAATTATTGTTATTTTTTGGTTTGATGGTTGGCGAAAAACACTAATACGGATTAGTCGAAAACTAAACAAAACCTTTAATGGATGTAATATTTAGTACTGCTGTTTTCAGGGCTTCGATCCTTCTTTTGAACAAATGTTTTAGGCCGGAAAATTTTCGTTACGATATCCGATTTATGGAAAAAGCAATCGATATTTCCGATACATGAAAAGAATTTTATACAAAAAAGGGTGTTCAATATTTCATAGCAAAACTAAAAAAAGACCTAAAGAAAACTCGCCAACTTCAAGAGATTACTCTAATTTAAAAAAATTGTCGTCTAATTCAGTGCTTATCCAAATTTCTAGACCGATCGATATTTTCAATATTTAAAAAATTTCGATAGATATACGGATGAGATATTTTGGCTTGAATTTTGATTGATCGATATTTCGATACGACATTATAGATCGCCAACATCCCTGATATTCAAGTCATAATTTTTAAAAATAAAAAAAAAATTTTTGGCGAATTGTAAAATTTTTTGAATGTTCTGTACTAAGTCGAGAAAACTAAATTTTGAGTTGTGAAGCAACTTCTTAGCTACATTTTGAAGAAGGTGTATCTCTTTTCCGTATCTGGACCTGCGTGAAAATCGTTAAAATTAAATTAAACCTAATTCATACAGTGGCGGACAAAAGTCTAACCAAATTAGCTTGTTTGTATGAGTCTAGGTGTGTCTAGGTGTGATTTCCATATCTTTATTTTTAGCAGTTCGTTGCGGGTCACGTGGAGCCACGGAAGGCAAAAAGCATCAGGCCGACAAGAGAATTCTCGCGCAGGTGCAACAATTCACACAGGTTATCGCCGGTCGGAAGCCAGCAATAGAGTGGGCCAATGGAATGGTTGTCGCATTCTAGAAAAGAAAAGAAAAGCAATGTTGTTATCAATTTATGTTTGATCTCCAGTTGTTCACGTTGTGTTGCCTGAGGAAAAATAAAGTAAAAGCAGAATCACAGTTAGTATGAGTAGATTTTAAAGACAATAACGCTTATAGTCGGATATATATTGGAATGTTGCCTTGTGAATGTGTGTTTAACTCATAAAAACAAGCAAATTTTGTTAGAATACGAGTTTTGTCGAATGCGAGTTTTGTCAAATACGAGTATTGCGAATACGAGTTTCGTCAAATACGAGTTTTACGAATACGAGTTTTGCGAATACGAGTTTCGTCAAATACGAGTTTACGAATACGAGTTTGCGAATACGAGTTCGCCCTGCCCCTTTCGGATGTCCTACCATGTTTTTCAACTGGGCCGTGGCAAAAAAAGACTCTATATGCATTTTATGGTCAATAGATTCTATAGTATAGCTCTTTATTTAGTGTCAAAATAATCGCGAGATTTCGCTCTTTCATTTTTTTTCGACCATTTAGCTAGAATTGATTTGTATGCAGAGTTATGCCCATTTTATTGTCAAAAACAAGAATATCCAGAAAATGTATATTTGAGGGAAAATAAAAAATTCTCCGTGAATTTATAATAACGTAAGATTAAGAGGGCTTTCTGAGACAGTATTCCAAATTTTTCAAAAGGGTGATCGAATGGTAAGAAGTCGACAAAATATGCCAAATGTTTCACTCCGAAAAATGCCTTTTTTACGAAAAAAGTTTTTTTCTCTATTTTTACGGCTATTTGAGATAATTTTTTATGTAGCATGATAGTGCTTTCCTTCCCGCGTCGAATGGCATATCATGATATACATTATGTTGGAAATTGTTGCAAAATAAAAAAACAAAAAGATAGTGAGTTTTATCAGTTTATGCTTACAAGTGACCCCTGATAGTTGCATTTTTCCGACACTTGATCCGTAAAACCCTGCCTAAAACAACCTCCTCTACACAATAAGCATAAAAAATTTGGTGTCAGAGATCGAGGGAACAAAATGTGGTTCAAAATTGCAAAAACCGCTTTTAAATCATATGGCCTGCAAACTACTTTTTTAGAATTTCTTTTTTAAACTATGACTATCAGCATGCAGACAACATGTTCGTGGAATAGGTTCCTGATTGATATTTCAAAAAGTGCCTTCTACGTTTTGGTATCTTATTTTATGTTCTTATTTTCAGCCTTTTTAGTTAAAAAACTCAAACTTTTTTCATCTCTGGTATTTGGACTATGTTTGCAAGTGAAGTTTTTGATTGATCAGTTTATTTCAGAATTTTTTAATACCAAGCCGAAGATAACTCAAAGTTAGGTTGTAGTTAAACTTTTTGGCTACATTTTGAGCTATTTATTGCTTAATTTAGAAATTCTTCAGCGATGAGTATCAAATTTAAGCTTCAAGGTCATAGGTTTTTCATGCAAAAGTTGCATTTTTTTGGGCAAATTGTTATATTTTTTGAAAATTGTTCTGTACTAAGTCGGGAAAACTAAACGTTGAGTTGTGAAGCAACTTCTTAGCTACATTTTGAATAGGGTGTATCTCTTTTTCGTATCTGGACCTGCGTGAAAATCGTTAAAATTCAAATTAAACCTGATTCATACAGTGGCGGACAAAAGTTTCCGTTCGACACGTTTTTCAGTTTCTTCAACAAACGTCTGGAAATAAAACAGCCGTGTTGTGAGATAAGAAAAAACCGAATGTACCAATATGTTCATCTACTCAAGAGTTACAAACTACATATTAACACTTGGTTTTACTTTTCAAATTTTTTCGATTTTTGCATCAAGTTTCAAAAAAAGAGCGGATAAAAGTTACCGTTCAATCAACAAACCATTTATTTTGTAAAGGGTAACATAACCATTTGCATGAATAACAGCTTTACAATTTAAGCCCTGAATCTTAGATACAATTTGGTAGGTCAAACTCCTCTTTTTGATTTGTCTGAGAAAAGTTATGACCATCAACAGAAAAGTGTCGATTTCTAGTCAAAATCAAAGAAAATCGAAAGAAAATGGTTGTTTGGTCCATACCTGCACGCTCAAAAAAATCGGCGCCAGCGCCAGGCTCAAAAAAATTTCATCGCCGGCGCCTGGCGGCGCCGCCGGGCATTTTTAAAAACAGCGCCGGCGCCGGCGCGCCGCCAGCGCCGGCGCTAAGTGGCCAAATTTTCGCCGCCGGCGCCAGCGCCAGTCGAAAATTCTGGCGCCAGCGCCATAAAAAATGTTTTGAAATGTTAGTGAGTGTTTTTTGCTTTTTAATTCCAAAAATATCAATCAATGCAACACTTTTTTGTTTATTGATTAATTGCTCACTGTTTTAATGGTAAAAGAACAATTCCTGCAAAAGTACTACAGAAAATTATAATTTGATTAAATGAGAGTTATAGACAGGAAGTTGAAGTTGAAAAGGTTGAAAAATAACTCCCATGGGGACTTAACACAGTAAATACGGTATATCAAATGCTAGCTTAAAAGTTGATGGATAGATCTATAAAAATTTTTTACAAATTTGAATTTCAGTCAAGTATTTTTGCATAACCTTTGAAGTGAGCTTTCCAAAAATCACCAGAATCACGTTCCAATTTCCAGATTTTCGTTAGATATTTCCTCAAAAAATCTTGTTATTTGCTCCGTTTCACCCGCTCCAATAGGTTTTCTGAGCATGACAGTTCCAAAGCCGAAAATAGAAGGCTTTTCAACCACTTGCTGTTCCACCACCCGGCGCCAGCGCCATCGCCGGCGCCAGCGCCAACGTCATAAAAAAAAATCGCCGCCAGCGCCGGCGCCAGGCTCCAAAAAAGTTTTGGCGCCGGCGCCTGGCGGCGCCGCCAGGCATTTTTAAAAACAGCGCCGGCGGCAGCGCCAGCGCCGGCGGCAGCGCCAGCGCCGGCGCTGGCGCTGGTGCAGGTATGGTTGGTCTCATAAATAATGTCTCCTAATTCAGTAGGCAGTACCCAAATGACTTGGCCATTGTTTGTGACATTTTTTTTAATTTGCGCCTTTTTCGAATATTGAACCTAAGATCACAGGTTCAAATCCTGGTGATAGCATTTAATATTTTCCTTGAATAATAGTCATAAGCTGATTATTAAAGACCAGTAAGCTTCAGGATGAGTATAAGAACTACCTGGCACCGTCCCTAAATGACTATTCACTATTCATGTTGTTTCTAGTTAGTGGTATCTTAATGGTAGTGTTCAGTCGGCAGTACCCAAATTGCACATCAGACCATTAAACCAAGTGGTCGTCCACTTGGACCAAAATTCTTTTTACTTTTTTCGGGTTCCATAACGTGATTTCTGAAGGCATGCTGAAGATGGTTTGACAGTGATGAATGCCAGGGGGTTGTCAACTTGGATCAAATTTTTTTTTCCGTTTTCGGGTTTGAAACTGGTTTTATGCACTAATTTGAGCATTTTTAAGATGGTTTGACAATAGTAAAATAACGTTTTGACAAATTCACGAAAACTGTAAATATACAATTAAAACGTAATTTTACTACTGTCTAACAATCTTTAGAATGCTCAAATCAGTGCATAAGTAAAACTGCCGATTGTATCATTAACACCTCTAACCGACAAAATAAACAATAAATAATCTGTTAGCCCTTCCACCGTGTTTCAGTCACTGGAGCGGCTAGGATACATTTGGCAAAACGAAACTTGGCAAAAACGAAATTGGCAAAACGAACCTTGCAAAGCGAAACTTGGCAAAACGAAATTCGGCAAAACGAAACTTAGCAAAATGAAACTTAGAAAAACCGCAGCTGGCAAAAATTGCCTTGGTCCCCCCTGTTGTCCAAAAATGTCTGCGAATCGAAATTTTTTCTCCTCTCTTAAAACGATCTATTTCCCTCTATACTTATCTATATCCTATATCGTCCCTTGCGCTTTTTCAATGCAATTCAAGGGTGCAGTTTTTTTAGATATCGATATGAGCTCTACAGAATCTAGCGACAGTGAAGAAAGTCTGCCAGACGTCGCACCAATTAATGTCTATGGCGTTTTACCAAAAGTATTGTGTTTTGCTCGCCTATTAGTAATGTTCTAGTAGGCTATATAGAGTAAAACGGAGAATTTGTAGTTGGATACGAACCTTTTTTACTTGGACAGAAATTTGTGGGTTTGAAAGCTTGAACGAGACGTAGACAACAGGGTTCGACAAATGTGCCCTTTTGGGTAACAATGTGCCTTTTTTTTTGATTTTCACAGTTGACAAAAAAAATGTGCCCTACAAAGGGCACAATGTGCCCTTTGTAGGGCACATTTTTTTGGCGCAAAATTTATGTGCCTTTTTAGGGCACAATGTGCCTTTTGTATGGCACATTTTTTGGCGCAAAATTTATGTGCCCTTTTTAGGGCACATTATCCAAAAATGTGCCCTTTTCAAGACAAAATGTGCCCTTTTTATTTTTTAATTTTTTTGTCAATTTTTTAATGTTTTTACTAATTTTGTGTTTTTACAGTTTTTATTAATACTTCGGCCTATACATTGTGAAAATAACAAGCATTGAATTATTTTGTTGATATGCAGCGATTAAAACATACAATTGTGTTACAAGTCCATTAAATTTTCAGCATTATTTCAATTCGTCTATTTCTGGCAACATATTATTAAGAAATAGTTATCGCAGGCATATAAGTTTAGAAATTGTTTCAGGTTTTAGTCGATTGCGCAGTTCTGTTGCGTTGAGGCGTAGTAGCGAAAAGGCTCTTTCGCTTGGCGTGCTAGAAGCCTGTATGGGTAGATACTTTTTAGCAACTCGAGCTAGCATTGGAAGTCTTTTTTCAAACGTCTTCCAGAATTCCAAGGTACTTAAATAATTACTTGCCGCTAGATTATTATAGATAGAAATTTCAGCAGCTATTTCCACAGTTACAGGTTCAGCTTCAAAGTACATGCGTGACCCACTATTTTGCTGTGAATTGGGAAGCACAGCGCCTTGTAAACCATCTCCTAGCAACAAAGCTTCAGCTTGTACAGCGTTCACTATCTAAAATAAATTCAGAAGCTTAGTTAAATCTGCTTTATTACCTCTTGTAAGTTCCAGCGCTCAACATTTCGGCACAAGGCAGATAACTGGTTTTTATTTGAGGGTCCACAAACGCTGAGCAAAGTGCTATTTTTTATTCATCTTGGTCATTTTTTTTTTCAAGAGCAAATAAAGCAGCGCGGGCAATGGAACTGCTAATGGTTGTGTCATTATCAACAATAAAACTTTAAGCTTAAATTCCAATAACGCTAAATTTGGCAGAATTAAACTCGATGTGGAGTCTTCTCAGTCTTAAGGTTCATTTATTTATTAGTAAAAAGTCTGATAAAAGTTTTACTTCTAGCTCTAGTAAGAAGAACTTCAGTGGATTCATGAGCTCAACATAAGCCTCATAATATTGTATTTTAGAGTGAGCAGTAGTGAAATCAGGAATAAGACCAGGAACCACTAGAGAAATACGTAGACCGAGTTCACGCTGACATTGAAGAAATTTTGTGACCATTTCAAGTGTCGATAGCCACCTTGTTTCACCTGGGATCGTAAGTCCTGTCCCGAAGTGTGCTCTTAAATCATTGTTACGCCTAAAATTTTCATCTTCCTCTTAAAAGAATTTTGATTGATGAGTTTTAACCTAGCCTTGTTGACCAAAACATGAAGTGAATTAATAGCTTCGTCCATTTTTTTGCAAGTTTCAAGAACCCTGTCATTTAGATTGTTGTGTACATAGGGCTTGCACATTCTTTTTGCTATAGTGTTTGCAATATGGCACATACATCTTTGGTGGTTGACTAAATTTTTACTTCAATTTTTCGAAAATTTTATTCTTTTTAATTTATAACTTACCACCCCCGAGGTTGCTCATATTTGCCCCTTCATCTGTCGTAACAAAAAAAGATGCAACTTCTTGTTCAGTAAAATTAAACGACTCCATGGTGTTCGCATGAAATTCAAGTATTTCGTCTGATCCCTTGAATACTTCATACGGAAATGGAAGAAAATAAAGAATAAAACTACGAAGCTCCAATCATCTGTCAAATAATGTGCCGTTGCCACAATGTAATCGACATTCTTTGGCTGAAGTCAATAGTTAAAGAAGCGCCATTACGAGCCATGGTTTGCAAAGTTGAGCTCAGATGTGGATTGTATCGGTCGATTTCAGTATGAACAGCTCTACTGATCCCTTTATCATTAGGCAATATTGCCTCACTACTATAAGGAAGGCCTTCTTTTTGGTTGTACAGACTAAAAAAAGAAAAGTTTTTGCTACATGTTTTTTCTATGATATTTTTCTCACATCAATTTTGCATAGTTGTCCAGAAAACTTTTGAATGTTGCAGCTTCGACAATCGAAAAGGCTTTTGATTCACAAACAATAAATTTAGCAAAGATTGGTTCACTTTAGCTTCAAGTGTAAGATTTCTTCGATTTGCTTAGATTTGCTTCGACGATTGGTTTTTAAAATAATTAGCAAGAATGTGAAGCATCAAAGACGCATCACAAAGAATTCAGGAGGTGAACGGCTATATTTCTACCAAGAGAATGATTCTCAATCCAAGCCAAGCCAGCAAAATCTTCGGTCAACACTGAAATCCGTAAAGACTCCAAGTACAAGACCTGCTTTATTCTCACTACCATCATTATCATCTGCTTCGCCTTCTTCATCTGTATCGCCCTTTATGGGCTCGCTGAGAACAATGATGTGAAAAATCAAGTTTCTTCTTCAGCTCAAGGTAAGCAAAATAATTCAGAAGCATTTCCCAAATAGATGTTAATGAAATTTCGAAAAATTTGGCGACGGGAGTTTTTTGAAAGATTTAAATTTCAACTATTAAGTAGATAGTTAAAACTGAAAAAGCCATCTTTTGACCGACAATAACGAACTTTCTGATTTTTGAAATTTCTTTTCTGAAATTTCTGATATTTTATAGAAACTTTATAATCTTTACTAGTTTTCTAGCATGACGATTTTTTCAAGGTGCGTATTCAAGTAACCTTTTTGCATATTGCGCTTCAACGAAATTTTAGAGGATTTTTTGTAAAATGTCAAAATTTGAAAAAAAAGTCTGTCTTTATCGCTAGGGGATTTAGCGTTAAATTCTGAGTCTATTTTAGTTGTGGTTACAATCGCCCGCCGAGTGATAAGTCACTATGGAACTACTTAACTTCTCTTTCTGAAACTAAAAAAGATGGCACTTTTCAGCAAAAAAAAACAGCTTGCTTTATTCATAAAACGGCATTTTTTCTTATTTGACCTTTGAAAACCAAGTCAATTCAGTAAAGTTGTTACAGAAAATGATGCTCGTGCTCGAGCGAAACGTAGATCAGGTAGAGGTGTGGCGCGGCAAAAATGGCACAGCTCCTCTAGCGATGGGACTCGAATGATGGGCGATCAGTATTCTGGTGATACTGCCAGTGAAGGTGGAAGCAAGTCCGACAACAAAAACAAAGGAACTGTCAAGGCTTTTATATCTGGTGGAGTATCCTCCGTTGGAACTGTGTATTACTAGTTGGGCGTGTGGAGTGGTTTTCCACAGCTGCAGGCATGGCTGAACTCGAACGCAACACTTGTTGGTTGGCTGACTTATGGCTTAGGTGGAATGGTTCTTATTATGGTCTTATTAATTGCTTTATGGATGTGTATTCGCAACCGCATGCGGCATGCTGCTAAGAAAGAGCCGCTTTAAAGCAACGAAATAATGACCTTTGAAATGAGAATGCTCAATTTGCATGCAAACACTGATATTTACCATGATTATTAAAGTTTTCTACTGTCAACTATTTCAACCATGTATAGCCGAAATATAGATAAATAAACTGTAAAAAAACACTAATGATCAGAAAACACAATAAATTTAAAAAAAATTAGAAAAAACATGAAAAAAATTGACAAAAAAACTTGAATAAATAAAAAGGGCACATTTTGTCTTGAAAAGGCACATTTTTTTGGATAATGTTGCCCTAAAAAGGGCACATAAATTTTGCGCGCCAAAAAAAATGTGCCCCTAAAAGGCACATTGTGCCCTAAAAAAGGGCACATAAATTTTGCGCCAAAAAAATGTGCCCTACAAAGGGCAATTTGTGCTTTGTAGGGTTGTATTTTCACATTTTTTTCAAAAACTACGATTGCCTGTGCCTATGTGCCCTTCTTAGGGCACATTTGTCGAACCCTGTTAGACAATAGAAACGTAGGAAAAATCGAAATTATTTGTGATGTATAAAACCTCCAATTTTGTCGAAATAGATCGTGTTTGAAAGAAGAGAAAAAATTTCGATTTTTAGACATTTTTGGACAACAAGGGGGACCAAGGCAATTTTTCGCCAATCTTTCGTTTTTGCCAAGTTTGCGTTTTGCCAACTTTCGTTTGCCAAGTTTCGTTTTTTGCCAAATGTATCCTAGCCATGGATCAAGACGAAAAAAAGCCTGATCAATTTTGAGCGGTATCGTCCCATCGGCCGTGATTTTAACATAGTTTTCATTATCGGGATCAACAATTTTCATCTATTTAATCGGCCTTAACGGGGATCGGCGGATCAATCGGCTTCAATCGTATTGGGATCGGTGATCAATCGGGGAGCAAATCGTCCTGTTCCCTAAAATTTCATCACTTTTTCGTGTTTCCAAACCTATTATTTGGACTAATTCGGGCATGCAAGATGGTTTATGATGTCAAAACGTCGTTTTTCGGGTTATTTTTTTGAGTTTTGGTGCAATCGAGTTTTCATAAATCAATTGTCTCCCAATACTCAAAAAAACCATACAAAACCTTATTTTACTATTGTCAAACCATCTTAAGCGTGTCCGAATTAGTCCAGAAAATAGGTTTTGGAACATGAACATTTTTGCAAAATCTTTTTGACAGTCTCACATCCAAAAAATATTCTGTAAAATAGATTTTGTAGCCCTGAATCTGTGCTACATCATGAATCCAAGATGTTAACAGGGGGACTGTTTCATGTCTGGGAAGGTTTCGAACGAAAAGTTGAAAATTTGAAACATTAATTGAAAATAGTTGTCATTTTTTTCTTGATAATTCATTTCACTACTAACTTCATGCTGTAAGCTTTCTATGATGTAATGTTGAACTCAGTGAGCATGAGCAGACCAAATAACTTATACAGGATTGGCCACAATGGAGTTAGAAAGCCATATGTAGAACTCGGAAGTGAAAAATCGAAGTCTGATGCGTACTTAACTTTATATAGCTCAACCTCTATTCATTTTTTTTATTCCTCAATGCGTTTAGTAACTTTCTAGATTCAGATTTCATGGGGAATCAGATAGCAATTTTTCCACACTAAAATCACTTCAGAAAAGCAAGTTAGCTAGTGAAGATTTGACCAGGGAAGAAATGCGTACTATTGAGGGGTAGGATTTCGGTATTATTTAGGAACTGAGATTTTTTGCGATTTCAATTTTACATTATTTTTTACAACCTTATGCTGAAATGACGGCAAGAAGCTGAGTTACATTTTGAGTGTGAGGTTGCAAATGAGTGTGAAAATTAAAGTTACAAAAAACGTCACTTCCAAATTAATACCGAATAGTTCTGAGATAGTCCTATTGAGAAATTCATCGAATTGGACATGGTTCAACGTTTTTTTATTTTAGACCTAGTTTTATACCAACTTTTTATCTGTATAATAGCTCAAATGAAAGCCCAGAATCTTGGCTACATTTGACACTAAACTTGTAAATAAAAGGAGAAAAAAAGGTCTGCAGCCAGTGGTGCTCGAACCTGTGACCTAGGGCGATGCGTATATAAAGTTTGCCCTCCTCCCCTTTTATCTTTTTTTTTCTGTTCATTTATTAGAAACTAGTGCTTGCCCGCCCTACGGCGGTTTCATTTTCCGCTGTTATTTCCGTAGAAATTTTCAATTTATTTTCCACTTATATTTCCGCTGCATTTTCGATATATTTCCGTACTACTCATTTGCGCAAACTCATTTGCGCAATTTTTTAAAGTACAGGTTAGAATCCAGGTTGTAGCAGAAATTATTTTTTCTTGAATAACAAACATAAACTTTTTTTATAAGACCAGTAAACCTCAGGTTGGATAGGAGGTCCACCTGGTACTTCTTTTGAATAGGCATTCACCTCCAGAATCCGATATTTTAGATTAAGCTGAAAGTATTGAAAAATCAATGTACCCTATCCAAAATCGTGTCCTGAACACGGTTTGTAGAGACCAAAATGCTGTTTTAACCAACCGGAATATCATACCGTGGGTAGTTACCCACTCCAAGGTGGTCGACTTTAAACTTTTGTGGATTATTGTTAGTAGACAAACAAATTTTGCATGCCTAAATCAATCCAGAAAAAAAGTTGGTTTGTTATACCCAGCGTTGTACCCAGGTTGAAGAACTCAGACAAAACTCCCGGTAGTAATATTTCGTCCTGTAAAGAACTTTTAAAATTCAAAATTTTTCTATGACCCGACTTCAGTTCCACTGGATAATCCATGCTCCAACTAAACCAAGTGGTCATCCACTTGGATCAAAAAAAAATTTGCGTTTTTATGTTCCAAAACTTGTTTTTCGGACTAATTCAAGCATGCTGAAGATGGTTTGATAGTTGTTAAATGCCGTTTCGTCAAGTATTTTTCGAATATTCGGCAATAATTGATTTTACTAAAACTGGACTTTACCAAAACTCAAGAAATACCTTACAAAACGGCATTTGACCACTATCAAACCATTTTCAGCATACCCGAATCAGTCCAGAAAACAGGTTTCAAGACCCAAAAAAGTAAAAAAACGTTTTTGCACCAAGTGGACGACCACTTGGTTTGTTGGTTAAAACGAAAAATTACATTCCAGAAAATTTTTTACTGAAAGTGAGAGTCCGAAAAAGTCATTGGATACACTGAAAGTGAATGTAAGACTGAGAGGCATAGTGGGAGTGAAAGGAGAACCACTAATTGGATACGTGGCCTTACAGGGCTACTCCAGGACTGGGATTTCTATTTCAATCGTGTTCAGGACACGATTCTGAATAGGGTATAATACCTTCAAAGTTATTCCAGCGAAAAAAATAATAATTTCTGCTACCACCGGATTCGAACCTGTAACTTCAAAAATTTGCGCAAATGAGTTTTGCGCAAATGAGTTTGCGCAAATGAGTAGTAAAAATATTTCCCGCTGATATTTCTGTAGCATTCCCTGCTTATTCCCTGCTGATATTGCCTTAGAATTTATTAATTTACTTTTTAAAGATTTCACCTTCAAATAAATTTCAAGACATATGAAATCTGAGAAAACTATAATCACATACTGTCCCTCTTAAAGACTTATCCACTCTTCACACAGCTGACAAAGCGTTTATTTTTGTCGCGAGATTCACAAAAGCTTTCGCTTTGTGCCTTTTTTAAGATTCATAAAAGCGTATTTTTGTGTTGCGTGATTCATAAACACACATAACTGAAACATGAGTCATAAGCTATGAAGTCCTTTCCAAAACTCATAGAACTACTCTACCTGCTAACTTGATAAGGCGTGTTCATGTTGTGCATAATTTATTATTTTCTTTTCTGTGGTGAGACTCGTAAAAGCGTCTTTTCAACTGCTCCAGATGATCAAGAATCGATAATGAGAATACAACGAAAATTCTCCCTGAAGAAGACTCTAGAAAAGATTAAATTCAAACATATTCTCGAGACATAATTAATCAATTTCCTTTGATCTGAAAATGAGCGAATATCTCGTAAGATACACACATACTACACACGACACAGAACACAAACGACAAAAACAAAAATTTTTATTGACAAACAAATACAGAAAATTGGAACAGGCGCGAAAAGATTAAAAATGGCAGTGCGACCAAAACATGAGTTGTGAGCTATTGACTCCCTTCAGAGACTCACAGTATTACTCTGTTTGCCAGTCTTTTTCGACGTGCGTGCTGAGATTCATACAGGCATATTTTTGCTGTGCATGATTACAAAAGCATTTGTCTTTTTCCTGTGGGCAGACTTGTGAAAGCGTCTTTAGACACATCAAGAAGCGATAATGAACAAAACCATTTTCCGTGTAGGGATCATGAAAGCGACTTTTTTCATATGGCATTGATTAAGAAAGAATTCGTTTTGTTTGATGCTGGAAGTTTGCAGCAAGATTTATTTTTTTTTGTTGAGCTTCTTGGGAACACGGTTCACAAAAGGTCAAAATGAAACACATGAGAGCCAACCATGAAAGCAAGCCAATTAATCCCAATAAAATTACTTTAATTTCATCTCGAGACAAAATATTTGAGACGTTTAAAATCTTCAGTATTGTGTGCCCCAATAGCTTACTGTGAAAGCAATACACTTCGAGTCAAACGGATGCTGGTTAGATTCCAGCAAGGGGCACATAATTTGGTTATTGTCTTCAACTGTGTCTACAGCCTTTTTCAGTACTTGCATGAATATATGACAGTCTTTCTGTCAGCTTTCTTCTCATAACAGTTGAGAAATTATTTGCTTTTTACTGCACAGTTAAAAAAGTTTTGAAAATTTTTGAAAACCTTTGAAAAACGGCTTAAACTTGATTTTTTTTCAAAATTCTATTTTGTATCTAAGTTGTAGGACAATACGCTGAAAAAAACCCATTTTTTAATAAAAAAAATTTTTCACTTTTTTCGAATTTGGAAATTTTGAAAATTTTCGAATTTTTTTGTAAAAAATTTTTTTAAACTTTTTTTGACGTATTAACGACCAACTTATGATTTACATCGATTAAAGTTCAACACGCCTTCAAAAACCTCATATTGAAATTTCGTGACATCCTAACATCACGCTTTATTATTTGGGGATTCGGTCTTTCCTTGCCTATTGAGCACTTTATTACATCACAAAGTCTTATAGCGTGAAATTTAATAATTTAATTAATAAACAATATTTAATAACTTAATAACTTTATTTATAAACAAAAACGACAATTATTTTTATTATTATTTTTAAATGGCTCAAATTGTTTTACCCCGCCAAATTACTGATTTACCCCGCCAAATTCGAATTTTCGGTGAAATACTGCAGTAAATTTTGCGCGAATTCAAATTTGATAGTCAAAAACGACTTGGATCGCTCAAAATCCCACCCCCGAATGGCCAGAAGCCCCTGAAAGTTGGTTTTTTGGGGGTTTACTAAAGGGGGGTAAACTTTTTGCGAAAAATCGATTGAGCGGATCAGATTTCGGGTCCGATGGGCTCAATCGCTCAGGATTCCACCCTTAACAATTCTCAACTATCTTAAACCAACCTAAGCACTGATTTAGGGTAGTTAGATACTGGTCTGGAGCAGTTTGGGATGGTTTAGGTGGTTTAAGATGGTTGAGAATGGTTAAGGGTGGAATCCTGAGCGATTGAGCCCATCGGACCCGAAATCTGATCCGCTCAATCGATTTTTCGCAAAACGTTTACCCCCCCCCCTAGTAAACCCTAAAAACCAACTTTCAGGGGCTTCTGGCCACTCGGGGGTGGGATTTTGACTATAAAATCTGAATTCCCGCAAAATTTACTGCAGTATTTCACCGAAAATTCAAATTTGGCGGGGTAAATTCAAATTTGGCGGGGTAAATCAGTAATTTGGCGGGGTAAACGAGTATTTTGCTCAAAATTCAAATTTGGCGGGGTAAAAAAATAATTTGACGGGTAAATCAGTAATTTGGCGCGGGTAAATTAGTTACAGCCTATTTTAAATTAGGTGTATGGAGGTGGTATTACCAAGAAAGTGGTATTCAGGTGGTAGTACCAAAACAGTGACTAGGTATCGGCACTCAGGTGTAAGTGCCTAGATAGTGGTACTTGGAGGCTCTAGGTGAATCCATCCTCGGTAAATTCATCATCTAATTAAGTCTTGAAAGAAATATTTTTAAATTATAATTTTTGAAAAATTTAGCTCCAATTTAAAATTTTTAGTCTGAACCACATCAAGTGGTCGTCCACTTAGATCAAAACTTTTTTACGGTTTTCATGTTCCAAAAAGTTATTTTCTGTACTAATTCGGCAAGCTGAAGATGGTTTGATAATAGTAAAATAAAGGTTTTGTATGGTATATTTTGAGTATTAGGTATTGATTAATTTTACCAAAACTCGATTTTACTAAAGCTCAAAAATACTCTACAAAACGGCATTTTACCACTATCAAACCATCTTCAACATGCCTGAATTAGTGCGGAAAACAGGTTTTGGAACATGAAAAACGTAAAATTTTTTTGATACAAGTGGACGCAAATGAGCGTTTTTTGAAAGGCCATATCTCAACATTATACATTATAACATTTTCTAATTTGACGGCACTGAACAAACAATCCGCCCGAAAATTCTGCACAAAAATAAAAAATAAATGAAAATAAGGAAAAAATTTCATTGTTAGACTAGTCAATTGCTTTAAATTTATGGTCGAAAAATAAGCACCCATCTAATTGCCGATTGTTTACCTGTTCCAATCCTCACTTTTCACGTTTTCAGCTTGAAATTCTGCACGAAAACATATTTCAGTGAGTATCGCGTCTCCTGTGTTTCAAACTGAAATTTCACCGATCACGCGGCCTCCAGAGTGCGCAGAAAGTCTCGGAATTTTATTTTAAAAGTTCGGGACTCTTGAGACGGCACTTTGACACAAACTTTTTTTGGGAAAACAAGGCTCTCCGTGCCTTTTCGTCCACTCTTTATCACAACGAAACAGTACCTTAGATAGGACTTCAGGGCTGGTCCCATCATCATCTTCTTATAAAAAGTATCAATGATGTCAATCTTTTTACGTTGATTTTCAGAAAACACTCTGAACGTATATGTCCAAGCGCAAGGGTCTTCAGGCTAAGGCTTGTGGAAGCAAACAAACTACAAAGGTAACTAAGTCATTTTATCTATGTTCTCAAAATCCTTGGAAATTTCAGAAGTTTCGAGAAGACAATGACATCGAACAAGCGAAATTTTTAGACGATCTACTCTACAAGCTGGTGGATCTGACCAAAAGACTGTCGCTATAATTGACTGTCTTTATGAAGATGTCTTGGTGCGTAAAACGAGACTTATCTGTACCATATACCGATTTTTTGAATTCAGGCGAAAATTTTCATGTGGCTGCCTCCTCAAGATCTACTCCAAATTGAGCCAGTGTGCAAAAAGTGGAATCAGGCTGTCAAGATAAGCTGGTTTAACTTTCACTGTTTTAGCTCGAATTTTAAAAATGTTAGTCGTGTTTTATTCTTCAACACGTTACAATCTTATACCTATTAAGATGGAAAAAATTCTTTTCGTGCCGGTAAATCAGTCAGAAAAGTGCAAATATCTGTGCCTTCTTCGGAATATAGCAATGAGGTCGCGAATCCTGCTGAAGCACTATCGTTGACTCCAAACCTGAAACACTTATCGATGGATCTGCGAAGTGATAAGCATGCCTAAAGAAAGTGATCAAACTTGACCTATGGGACAAATTAAAGTCTCTATCTCTTGTTTTGGGGTAAGTTCGCTCAGAGACGACAACTTCTCGACGTTAAAGTAAAAAACATTTGCAGAAAGACCTTGCACCGATACTTTGAACGCACTGCTTTCAAAGTGCTCTCAGCTGGTATACTTAAAGCTAGAAGGAATAGAAGGCTACGAAATCAAGCGTCTGCCATCCACTCTTAAGTTTATTGATGGAGACTGTGGGCAGCAGGACCACTTGTGTTTTGAGAGATTGCTGGAAGTTGTTATCAGACAGAATATCGCCTTGAGGGTCTAAAACTGCCATGGATTTCTAATCTGTCTGGAGTATATGAAATTTGTCTAAAACAAATTTTCCACAGTAAGTTGTTTATAAGATAAGTACAGAAACTGCGTGATCTAACTCCAGGAAGATGTTTTTCTCAAAATTAGAAAATTTATTTACTGGTCTGTGATTATATCTTAGGCATCATGAATTCATTACGATTCATTTTGTTTCATACATTCGATGACCAATTAAATGATCGCCCAAAAGTTTGTTTTCGCCTAGCGTACGAAACTTGCTATCCCGATTAGGAAAGTTCTTTACAACCCTGATTTGGTCATCTGATCCTGAAGAACGCCAGAATTCTGACTTCACCGATCGTTTTTCAGAAACTAGTTTAAAAACGCGTCGTTTGCTAGACAGAAGTGAACATTTTCAGTGATCGATAAACTGAGCGTCGATTGAATCAGTAAAATAGTTTTTTATCTAGTGCTCAAAAAAGTAGAACTTCAGAGCGCTATGTGAACTGAGAATTTCATGGTTTAATCAGAAATCATTGTTTAGTTTGAAGCATCTCACTATTCCTCTTGAAGCAAATATTCTGCCCTTGGTCGATGAAATCTTAAAGAAAATGTCCCAGCTTGTCTCTTTGAGAACATGCAATGGTTTGTTCAATGAGTGGTCCTTCGAGAAGGTAGTTATCTTGCGTTTACAATGGAATACAGTCTCTCCCTGTAAGGCACACTCAAAAGGCCGGCCTAAGCCGTGCGTTAGTCAGAGAGCTCGTTATGGATGGAAACCGTTTTCCTCATTTTTTAAAATAATCCGAACTGACTGAGCTTAGCCGTTTGTTGCTAGGATAAGCTCGTTGATAAAAGAGTGTGTTATTGGAAAGTTGACTGTTTGAAAAGTATTCGTTGTTTATTTCTTCTGGCTATGAGATGCGCTCATGAAAAAAATTCAGGTGCTGTGCAAAATCGTGGAACACATTAAACATCTGCAGTGTCTATATATAATCTCGAATAGCGATGTAGCATGTGACAAACATATGATCAAGCTTTCTAATTTGGATCATTTGACTCACATCACTCTCTCGTTTTTTTGCAAAAGTGTAGTCATTGAACTTTCGAAGCTCTAGTCGACAAAGGGAAGTTGCAGGTTAGGTTTTTGAAAAATTATATCCGGACAACGAAATCAATTTTTAGTATTTCAAGACAGACGTCGATTTGCCGATAGATTCAGTGTGTGCAGCGTTGCAAAAGTGTGAGGTATGTGGACAATGCTAATTTAATCCGTGTCGACGACCGTATTTATTTTAATAGAACACTATAGTGCTCTATTTTTCAACCTCCAAAAAAATTTGACTTCGTACTAAAAATGCAATAAAACATGGTTTACCCCCTAGTTTTGGCCTTAAGGAGTGGCGCTCTATTAGAAACTGGTGCTCTATTAGAATAAATACTGTATGTGTTTTGTTTTTAGGCTCTCACTTGGGTCGGCTGCAACTCACGCCGGAAAGTATGTGCTGAAATGTTGCTTAGAACAGTGACTGAAGTATTCGAGAAAAGGAAACATCAAACTTCACCTACTGATCCTCATATTCGTCACTTTTATTTTGGACATCTTGGCTGGGTGGGGGAACCAAAGCATTTATGGGCTATCTTCCATACATCAGCTTCCGAATTTCGATGGAATAAGTTTTCCGATTATAACGTTTTTTCCAAGAAAATTGGATATCGGTAAGTTTCAATGTTATGATCAAGACATTATGAGTTTGACATTCAGTTTTAGAGGAGGTATATATGTTGATACCGAAGATCCCAAGTTCAAGTGAGACTAAAATCGTTGATATTATTTATTGTCTTCTCTTGTAGTTGGTATTGCGAATAAAGTGATTGTCCGATTAAACGCTCGAACTGGGAATATTTTTCCTTTTTCATTAAAGTTATTTGTCTATATAAACTGAGAACTGTCGAAGTCGTTGACACGCATTTGGGCCCTCCGCATTTGGGCATCCCGCATTTGGCCCCCGCATTTGGCCCCAATTCAAAAATTCAATATTTTTTAATTCTAAATCGAAATTTCTCTACATTTTTTGTCTATTTTATTTCGCTGCACTTCGTTTGCTATTATCAATTATGTTCGTAAGGGATCGAACGAAGTTTCGAAGTTTCATCCAAAGGTGAAATTAAGGTGTCCAGGTGGTGTTAGTCATCGATCGCACTGAGATAGGGCTATATAAGTAGGGTATCTTAGGTGGCCGGAAGCCAGTTTTGAAAAAAGTTAACCGAAAATTTGACTTTTTTTTCGTTGAATGACCTAGGTAAGCCATACTGAAAGGGTGTCCAAACACCCTAAAAAGATGGAATTTGAACATAGTTTTGTTGATTGGGCCTACCGCATAAAGAAACTCTGGTATGCATGCTTTTCATAAGGAATTCCAGCCATGTATTTCACAAATTGCTATGTCAACCTCCAGGCAATTGGAGGACTCCCATACTAGGTAATGGCGTTTTACGTCGATAGAATAACTTTTTCGTAATTATCAAGCCATCTTCAGCGCATGTTTTTGAGAGAGAGACTATGGGGATCAAGTGTAGTATACACCCTTCACTCAAGTGTAGTATACACCCTTCAGTCAAATTAGCTTGGGGGACCAAGGCATAATTTTTAAAATTATTTTATTTTAAAAAAGTTGCTTGGTCCCCAAGCTAATTTGACTGAAGGGTGTATACTACACTTGAGTGAAGGGTGTATAGTAAAACTTAGCCGACTATGGTTTTATTATTTTCAAAATTTAATAGAGGTATGCCCTTTTCAGGGTGGATACAAGCCGTTTCCCTATCTTTTCATGCCCTTCAAAGAGCCATGGCCACGCGTTCTGGATTATTCCCCGCCAATTCAAAAATTTTCGCCTAATCATTGAACTACTGTACGGCTTTCTTGCAGAAAATATTTACCGTAATATGAATTTACCAAGAACAAAATGAATTCACTGACGATTTATGGATATATAAAAAAATTTGAATTGGAGCCCAAATGCGGGGCCCAAACGCGGGGGCCTAAATGCGGGGCCTAAATGCGGAGGAGCCCAAACGCTTAGTAACCGTCGAAGTTGGGTTAGGAAGGAATTTAGTAATAACCCACCGAGTTACCACTGGATTGAACAGCTTTGCGGCCCGTCAATGACATCTAGTAGTTTTTCACCTGCATTTCAACTGTAGCGTAGCTTTTCGCTTTAAATTCACTCAAATCTGGATTTTTTTAACTACCGTATTTATTCTACTAGAATGACCGGCCGCTCTACTTTCCCACCATTCGAAATTAGAAAAGTTAGATGTCAATCTCGGGATTATTGGGTGTTTAGCCAAAATTTTAAAGGCAAAATCGGTGAAGCTCGTGGTGGTTAAAAAAAGAGTGAAAAGCTCGGAAAATATTCGCTCTGCCGCAAGATGAGGATATAGCAGTTCCCGATGGTTTTTACGTACACATTTTTTTGCATCACGGGGGCAAGTATTCTCCATTGTAGATGCACTAGTACAGTTTTTAGTCATCTTTATGTTTTCTTATTTTTGCGATTTCAGCAAAATCGTTTCATTTTTTTGTTTTGAGTTTATCTTTTCGATTTAGGATTATTTCGGTGTATGTTCTATATGTTCAAAATAGAATCTACATGTATATGTTGAAAAGAAAAATGGCTGGTCGAGTTCGTAAGAAAACAATCAATACAAGTATTAAAAACACGACAAAATATTTTATTAGGGGAAAAGTGTATGAAAAATATCATTTAGGTTTGAATTATCCAAAAACGGCCTTATCCAATTCTCATCCTCCCTAAGGCATTGTGGCACTTTAACACTGTGAAGGGTGAGCGTACCAAGCGTCTAACTAGACTCAGAATTGCACGAAGAGCACGATGGTACAAAATCCAGGCGAAAAACGTGGTTTTTCACCCTTAAAAATTCAGGCATTTAAATTAGAGTGGATGTTAACTGGATTTGAGTGGTATTCACTCTACATGAGCGTGCCATCGCTTTAAACGTTGAGAGTAATTTGTACTTTCTGAAAAGTACAAATTCGACAGTGTATCTTAACAAAATTGTATAAAATCATAACAAAATTGTATAAAAAAAACATCACCGCCTAAGTACCACTACCTGAGTCCAATACCTGGGTACCGGCGGTATGCAGAAATCCAGAATTTCCGGATTTTAACCACGGCGAAAATCCGGAATTTTTTTCGAATAGAAATGATCATAAAGGTGTTTGAGCGTGTGTTTTTTAGGTGCGGAACGATTATTTTAGTTACTGTAAGACAATAAGAACTGAGGACGAAACGGCCTGAAGACGAAACGGCTGAGGACGAATCGGCCCCGAGGACAAAACGTCCTGAGGACGAAATGTCGCGTACCCGTGTGGAAATTGTGAGGAAACAACTTTTTCATCGTTCTTGCAAATAAAAATTACTTAAAGGACCTGAACTCTTCCTAGTCATGGCAATTTGTAATTTTTGAATTGGCGGGGGACCATTTATTTTTTCCCTGATTTTTTTTTGAAATGCGAAAATATTTTTTTATTAAAAGTTGCGTCTCTACTTTTGACGTGAGTTTTTTCCTTTTGTTCTTGTTGAAATTTCTTGTTGTCTAGGTGATCCGGCATCTCTACCTAGGTCCAGAGTGAGCTGCGTGCCGTTGTATAAGATAAGTTTTTATTTCTTTACCATCGCCCTCTCTTGCTTTTCTCGTTTTGTTATCAGGTGGGGTTGCTGGATCCATCATCCAACCAGGTGAATATTTTACTTCACGATTTTCGGGTGTATTTTATTCAACTTCTAGGTCGTGGCTTTGTCGTCTTTCCGGTCAAGATACATTTTACAGCCAAGAATAGTGAACAAGTAAGCATGAAATAAGAATCATACTTGCAACATAAGCTTTTTTAGTTTTCAACAATAGATCAAGTGCAGCCGAGTGATTTCCAACATATTAACATTATGTATGGCTGTGAGCAGAAGCATTTTGACAGAGCACAGCAATACCAAGTTGAATGATAGCTTCTTGAAAAAAAACATGCCAAATGATGAGATCTTTCAGTTATTTCACTTACATTATTTAATCCGGAAATTTTGTGTGTGCTTGAAGACAGTGTCAATAGATTTGTTAAATTAAATTAAATATAGTATTGAAGGAAAGGCGGTACTTAGTTCCCCGTATAGTTCCCTCGTACTTGGTTTTTGTGATAAGTGGCGCAAAATCACCTTCCGAACTAATTTTTTCTGCACCACCAGGGCTGGACGCGTGCCAACCCGGAACCGCTTTCCTTTCGGGTCGGGCCTAGAATCTCTTGGCCTGTGTCCCGGCCTGGTCGGCTCCGTATAACTAATGTTTCCGGAAAGTCTAACTTTCGATTTTTTTTGCATTTTTCTGAAAAATATATGATTTCTTCGACCCTACAGTTGAACCTCTTTAAACGGCACTCCTTTAAATTGGCACCCTCGATAAACCGGCAGCCCGAGACCGATTTAGTTGGCCAGCACTAAATAGGCCTAACCGGCACTCCCTTAAACCGGCACCTCTTTAAACCGGCACCCAATGTCAGTCCGCACAAAGAAAATTACCTCGATAAACCGGCAACTTCTTTAATTTTGCTTTTATTTTGTAAAAAATAAACTTCAAAACCATAAAATTTGAATTGCCATCATTTTTTTCCACAAATTCTATTCTGTTTTCGCCATAAATGTGTCAATGTTTGTTTATTTTTTCAGGCGGATATTTTCTTTCTTTCTCGCCATTTTCTTTCTCTTTTTTTGTATTTTGCATTCATCTATTTTTTAAGATGAGCTCTCGAAAGCACAAGGCAATTTCGCTTGGTTAATTACCCTACGACCCCCCCCCCCAAATTGCGGCCCTGACCACTACCTGAGTACTACCACCCTTGTAGCAGAATCAAAGTGCGAATAACGAAAAAACCCAAGTATAGGCTTAGGATACCTGGATATCACCACCTGCATACCTGGGTACTACTACTACCACTACTGATTAAAAAATTTCAAATTTTTTACATTACCTCCTAACCCTCAAGGGAATATGGTAATTTTAAGTAGAGATTGGCATTTGCTTTTGCCCAATACCAATATTTTTTGGCCCTCTCTAGACCCAATACCAATATTTCAAAGTTGTGGACCCCAATATATTGCCCAATACCAATATTTTTCAAAAGTCCATTTGTTCACCAAAACATTGAAGAAAGACCCTGATTCAGTCTGATCTCGATTTAGTAACACACTGGAGCTGTTTTTTTTTTGGCCTAAAGAAACGAAAATTGATCCATTTTGGTTTTTATTAAGGCCACAAAATCAAAACGTGCTCGGAAATCGAATAATCGAGCGATTTTCAACCTCAAGTTCGTACGAATTAAATTTCGGACGATCTGAATTTCGGACTAAATAACGTTGGACGAACTGAATTTTGGACGAAAAATTAATGTCATTGCACCAGTGTTTTCAAAAACCACAGTCACACCTCACAGTCACACACAGTGAGGGTCACACCTTAGATCACACTCACAGTCACACTTGATGTGAGTGTGACTTTAGTGTGACTGTGACTTTAGTGTGAGTGTGACTGTGACTTGAGAGTAAATGAGACTCAAGAGTAACTATAAGCGAGATTCGACTGTATAAGCAAAAACGGAATTTTTTATGTAATTGAGAGATCACTTTCATAGCCATTTTGAACATCCGCTTCTGTATCGATTCCACCGTCGGATGACTTCAATGTTTTTTTTTCATTTCACAGTTAAAAAGGTGTAGGTAAAATGGCCTTGGGTGGCGAATAATTAGAGAGTGGCGTATAATTTTTCGATCCACCCTCGGGGGTGGCGTATAATTAGAGGTGGCTGATGATTAGAGAGTGGCTTATAATTAGAGTGGGTACGATAATCGTTTTGCCAATGAAACTTTTGCCAATGAGATCTTTTTACCAATAAGATCACTTCGCCAACCATATGTTTTCGTCAATAGCTTCTTTTCTCAAGTATTGTTATTTCCTTTGTCAGGCAAAGTAACACTCATTCTGTAGCTCATCTCACTGGCTATGAAATGAGTGTAATTTGCCTGACAAAGAAATAAGAATACTTGGGAAAAGAAGCTATTAGCGAAAAAACACTATTAGCATCTACAGTTAAGCATGCCCCTTTAAAGGACTATCGAATGATACCAAGATCTCCCCAAAATGTCCACAAAAAGTGGGATAAATCTCGTTCCGAACAAAAGTTCCAAACAGCGTCACACACTGACACATGCATAATACTACATAGAGATACCTATTATAACTAATTTGCTTGTCTCATTTCTTTTCTTATTTTCACTGCTTTAAGTTTTATGAAAGCTAGTGGATTTTTAAAGGACGTACTTTTTTTGGCCGCTAATTACTCGTTTTTGGCCGCTAATTACTTTATTCTAGCCACAAATTAGAAATCCCACTAATTACTTTTTTAGGCCGCAAAATACTTTTTTTCTGGCCTCTGATTGCTTTTTTTCCGGCCGCAAATTACATTTTTAGGCGCAAATTACTTTTTTCTGGCTTAAATTAATTTTTTCTGGCCGCAAAACACTTTTTCTGGCCGCAAATTTTTTAAAAAATAGCCGCAAATTTAAAATGGCCGTGAAAATTTGCGGCCAGAAAAAAAAATTTTGCGGCCAGAAAAAAGTAATTAGCGGCCAAAAAAAAGTACCGTCCGTTTTTAAAGTGCGATCGTGATTAATTTTTTGCAAGATTTTTAAACTTTAAACCCAATTTTTCAAGCTATTTCAATAGAAGCTCAATGTCGATGTCATATCACGGCGTATATAAACTTTGAGTATACCCAGGGGTGGTAGTAACAATCAACGAATAAATCCGCAGATTTATCCGCAGCTAAGAATAAATCCGCGAATATATCCACGGATTCTATCCGCGATATTTATCCTTATCCGCAGATAAATATCTGCGGATTCTTTGATTGTTACTACCGATTATCCCTATCCGCGGAGGATACGGATTTATCCGCGGATATTTTGATTGTTACTACCACCCCAGGTGAAGGGGCGCTTATGCACTTCGGGAAGGGGGGGTTGCGTGCTGGGGAGGGGATTAGGCGCATTTTATATTGATTTAAGAAAGGTATTTAAACATCTCCTAAGTAACTTTTTTACACTCAAAATGATATTAAAGCTATTTTCTTACACTTTCATGAATAAACAATCGATTTTTGGAAAAAATTTCAACCAAAATTTAATTTTTTACTTTGGGGGACCAAGACAAATCAAGATTTTGGTCAATTTTTGATCAAATTTTTTTCCTTTAATTAATTTTTATGTAGGAAAATTATTTGGTTTGCGAAAAGGCTGAAATATGCCACGAAAAAAATTATTTCTGCCACGAAAAACTACATACCACGAAAAGCAGAAATGTGCCACGAAAAAGCTGAATTGTGCCACGAAAAAGCAGAAATGTGCCACGAAAAAGCTGAAATGTACCACAAAAAGCTGAATTGTGCCACGAAAAAAAAATATGTATGCCTTTTTCTGTCCAAGACCAACCAAATTTAGCAATATTTTGCAAGAATTCAAAGTTTTTAATCATGAATAAACTTGGACCCTCAGAATCCAACCCGGAATGGCCAGAAGCCCCTGAAAGTTGGTTTTTTGGGAATTTACTAAAGGGGAGTGAACTTTTTGCGAAAATTCGATCGAGCGGATCAGAATCTCGGTCGATCGACTGAATCACTCAGAATTCCAGGTTTATGGTGGGTTTGAGCGGTTCAGGGTGGAATTCTGAGTGATTCAGTCGATCGGACCGGATTCTGATCCGCTTAATCGAATTTTCGCAAAAAGTTTACTCCCCCTTAGTGGCTGACTTTTGCTTCAGCATTTCAAAATTCAGCTTGTTGACAATTCAGCATGTTGACAATTCAGCATTTTGACAATTCAGCATTTTGACAATTGAGCCTTTCCAAATTCAAATGTCCACTATTCGTCTTAAGACGATTCAGCAAGTAATTATCTAGTTTTTTGATAGTTGAAATTAAAAACATAGTAAAACAGTCAAATGATTACTAAAGTTATTGTCTCAATGTCTCCACAATTGAGCCAAATTGCATGGTCTCATATGCTACTTTTTTGCCTTCTTTGAGCTCGTGAGCATTGTGTATGTGTTATTGTTTAGTTAATTTCGACATGGAAAGCGATTCTGACAGGGATGTCAATGTATTTGGTGATTCTAGTGAAGAAGAAGTATCAGCGACTATTCGAGCATCCAGTGAGCGCATTCCGACAAAAGTGGTCAATGACGCAGTTGTTCGATTCGTCTGTCGTAAGCGCAAGAGTCAATATTCTCTAATTTATGAAGGCAGTTTTTGGTTTCATTGTCTGCTTGTAAATTTTATTAACTTTTAAGGCTATAAACTTTATCAAGTGGCGGTAGCTGATGTTTGTGATAGAAATGAGCCCTGTTCTATACTGAAGTGATCTACCGATGCCAGAAAACAAAGTGTCAAAAACGAATGTCTCCACTTTCATGCTTGAGGTGTTTTTTCGTGCTTCGCTTCATTTTTAATTCATCGTATTGCAGAAATTATCCCAGTGCACTTCAATCGCTTGTGACGGGACATTCTATGCAAGGCCCAGAGGATGGCGCCAGCTTTATGGTTTCCATATAAGATGCAAAAATACGTTCATCCCAGCAGTTGCCGTCTTTATGCAGGATAAATCTGAAGAATCTTACTATAACGTGCTCAGGGCTATCGGCGTTCAATTCGTCAAATTCAAATTGCCCGTGGCATCTTGAGAATCTGATGACGGATTTTAAAATGGCAATTCGAAATGCGGCGCGCAGATACTTCGGATGTACTCACATTGTTCTCTTAACGACATACATTTTTTAATATTTCAGTTGACTTGGAACATCGCTGTTGTTACTTTCATTACAGATACGCAATTACAAAGAAGCTTGCAAAATTGGGATTGAAGAAGAAGTCAAATCGGGATGCGGCCTTCAATTCTTACATCAGGGAATTCCGTATTTTGCCTCTTTTACCTCCGAATTTCATCTCAGTCGTTTTAAATGATCTTGTTAACTTGAATCTTCCTCATCGTTGTCAATTTGAATCAATTCCGAGACTCGATGAATTTTTCGTGTACATGCGCAATGTAAAATTTCTTTTTCCAGTGAAGATTCCTCGAAATATTTTAGACCTGGATCGGCGGAACCTCTTCAAATGGTCTTGTCTTTGTGCCGATGTACCTTACCGACATTTGGAACCATAACGACTCTTTGATGCAAGACAATCCGAAGTCTACAAGTGTCATCGAAGCATGCATCGAACACTGAATGCCGAACTGAGAAAACGTCGATCGAATCCATACTGGTCTATTCACTGCGTCATTCGAGATGAAATATGTATGTATGTTCTGAATGAAAAGTATCTATGGAATATATTTAGTTGTGCATTCGAAGCAACGTTACTTGGAGCTTATCTCGCTGACGAGCACTAGGGTGTCAAGACAGGCAGATCCGGCTCTAATCTCTCTTTTGCAGCAAACGGTGGCCGCCTTCAATCCAGCGAATGTACAAATGAGTCTAGCAGCAATTGTTCAGGTAGCGTATTCAAGCGATGGGGTAACATTGCTCCGAGTCAAAATCAAACAAATGGTATGTTTTTTTTATCTAGGATAAATAAATAGAATCAATTTTCAGCTCGTCTACCACCAATCGGAAACATTGCGGGAATCAGTCAAAGTCCTAATGTCCGGCGCAAAAGAACACATAATGAAACTCCGCGACAATTGCCAACAGGTGGGATAAACCAATAGAAAAATGAAATATATTGTTGTTAATCCGTATTTGTGTGATCGTTATTATCTGTTTGATTTTGCTTGAACAAATGTCAAAATTTGTGTTCAGTGTAAAATTCTATACAGTAGACTATTGATTTAAAGACAGGCTATTTAAAAAAAAACCTTGCTTTTGAATCGACCATTTACTTTTTTAAAGGGAAAAAGATTGGATGTCTGAAAAACGATCGGCAGATTTGGAATCCTTGCAATATTTGGAACCAAACTTTCAAAACAGAAATGGAAAAAATTAGGCTAAAAAAGTGTCAGACCCTAGGCGAGAACGAACTTCTGGCCTTAAATCGAGAATCAACTGTATTTATATATGAAGAGGTGATTTTTTAAAATCAGGAGAATTATCGCAAGGCTAAACCGTGATTCACGTGAATAAACAAAAATAAGAATTTAAATCTCGTTGAAACATCAAACATTTGAATTTGAAAAGGCTCAATTGTCAAAATGCTCAATTGTCAAAATGCTGAATTGTCAAAATGCTGAATTGTCAACAAGCTGAATTTTGAAATGCTGAAGCAAAAGTCAGCCCCCTTTAGTGAACCCCAGAAAACAACTTTCAGGGGCTTCTGGCCATTCCGGGTGGGATTCTGAGGGATCCAAGTTATTTCATGACTAAAAAATTGAATTCTTGCAAAATATTGCAAAATTTGGTTGGTTTTAGACAGAAAAAGGCATAAATAATTTTTTCGTGGCACATTTCGCTTTTTCGTGGTACATTTCAGCTTTTCGTGGTATGTCGTTTTTCGTGGCAGAAATAATCTTTTTCGTGGCATATTTCAGCCTTTTCGCAAACCAAATCAGTATGAGCCAATTGATATTAAATTGATATTTTGCGTTGTTTTTTTAAACTTTTAATAGTATCGTGTAGCCCAGAATCTCAGTTTTCCAAGAAGCTATCGAACTTTGCCGAATTATTTAAAAAAAAGTAGCTATTCGAAGGTTTTAAAGACCATACTTGTTAATGCAAATGAGAATTTGACAAATTCAAATGCGCGCGGGACACTATTCTTTTATCTCTCACTGTACTCTTTTGAGTCACTCGAAACAACTCCAAAGAGTAGAGTGCGAGACGAAAGAGAAGTGCCCGCGCTCATTTGAATTTGTCAAATTCTCATTTGCATCAACAAGTATTGTCCTTTAATGAAGTAACAAAAACAAAAAAGTTACTTCAATCAAACCCCTAAATTCTATCACTTTTTAAATGATTCAGTGGAGTTTGATAGCTCATCAGGAAGCTGAGATTCAGAACTACACGATGATAAAAAAAATGTCAAAAAATCAAAACAAAAGCTTTGTAAAATTTAAGGTTGAAGTTTTTTCGTGGCATATTTCAGTTTTTTCGTGGCATTTTTCAGGTTTTTAGCAAACCAAATCAGTTATAGCCATCAAAAAAACTATTTTACGGAAAAAATCTCAATCCAAACCTTTGTTGTCTCGAGTGGAATTCAAAACTTGATAGTTTTTTTTACGTTCGAGAGCATTTCACATGCAAATCAACTATGCTGAACACAAATCCGGTGGGCAGGAGCAGCTTGCAACAATTCAAGTTGCGACAAAATCATGTGGTTATTATTCGTCAAGTATTTTTTACGCCTTTTTTAGGCGGGTCACCTAATTTAGGGGGTAGCCTAAAATAGGAGATTTTCTCCCTTAAATTCCATCACAAGAAATAGGCGGAAAGCTCATCCCTATTTCGAACATTGTTCGAAATGTTCGAGATTTTTTCGAACGTTCGAAATGTTCGAGATTTTTTCGAACGTTCGACTTTGAACCGAACATTCGTTCGAAAAATTTCGAATCCGAACTTCGAACCGAGCCTTCATTCGAAAATTTCGATCCCGAACTTCGAACCGAACGCTTGTTCGAAATTTCAAATCGAACGTTTGACAACCCTATAATCATGTCTAAAAGACGTGTTTTCGTGCATCTCAACTCCAAGTCCCAAACCCTTATGAATTAGAGATGCGCGCATTCACTCACTTTCCTTAGGCATAATTTTGAGCAAGACACTTGACCATAAGTGCATATGGAGGCTGTTTTTGCCCAACTCTAGCGGCCAAAACATGTTGGGATAGTTAATTCAATATTTCAGATGTTCATAGATGTTTAAGATACCGTATTTCCTCTAATAAGCGCCCCACCCCTCGACTTTGAGAGTCTGGATCTCAGTATAGAAGCAATATTTTGCAAAGCTGTTTGATACGTTTTCTTAACTCCAACGAGCTATACCGATTCTACTTTTTAGATTTTGGTTGAGCACCCAAAAATCTCGAAATCGAATTCCAAATTTTTCGATTTTTAGGGGTTTGAAAAATAAGCGCCCCGGGGCGTTTATTAGAGGAAATACGGCATAATCAGTCCTTTTACTGCCGCGCATATTTGTCCCTTTTATACAAGCCACACGCAGTCGGTCGTCTAATACTAACCGGACTAAAGTGTCCCTTTTATATATCCCGAACACAATCGGCGTCGGACGCAAATGCCGGTTTCGAATAGCAACTGCATCGGCTGATTTGTTGATTTAGTCATTGCACATTTTTGCGAAGATTCTATAGTTTCAACACCCGTATTGCAGATATCGTTGGTGAATCGCTTATTGCTGCTATTCAAAATGCAAAACGACGCTGGAGAAATGATGGTATGCATTTGCCGACTGTAATAGTTATTTATTTTTGATCTAAATATTGATTTCAGGATATGTACATTCCTAGGAAGTGTTCTTCGTCCTCTCGCATCATTTCGGCTGACGATCATGGCTCCATCCAAATCGACATTGTTGCCGTGGATCCGATCACTGGACGCATGATTCCTGGTCAGAATACTCGTTACGCCATTTGTGGTCAGCTGCGACGCATGGTAGGTTTTGTTAAATAAATTTTTCGTCATGATTAGAAACATTTTTAAAAACTTTCCCTGAGGTCAAAAAAAATCGGCTGGGCTGTGATCCCGGTTTAGCCTATCTCCTGGTCAGTCCATGGTCATAATTCTGACTAGTTTGTAAATTTGATGCAGAGATGAAAATTTGTCATTTTGGCGATGAGACGGGACAAAATTTAAATAATTTTTTCCGGACGGATACCGTCCGGAAATTTTTGGTCACCAGAATAGGCAATTCGTTGTTCCGTCCCCATCTCTAATTTGATGAGCATTTGATATCTGAGTCGCTAATAAAATTATTTCCAGGGTGAGTCTGATGATTGCATTCTCCGTTTGTCTAAGCGCGATGGCCTCATTGAAAAGAATAACGCCTAAATTTAAGTGCTTCAAAAACATGTTGTTATCCCTTTTTTGTGAGTTGCGAATAAAGATCGTTATTCTGTATGTTGTTTCCCTTGTTTAATCAATCCTAAATTTTAGCTTTATTTAGTTTCTACACAGTCGAAGATGTTTGTCATAACTCATGCGACTTTAAAGGGTAAATTTTTTTTTTTGGCTTCTTTCTGCACGTTGTTCAAGTTTTGGTCAAAAAGTTTTATTTGCTGTTTTCTACCACGTTTTGTTTTTTTCTGCCACGTTTTTTTTTTTCCACGGTTTGTCTTTTTTCTACATGTTTTTTCTCAATGAACCACTTCAAGGAAGGAGAGTATACAGCTGTGAAAAGAGTGGAGGGAGGATCATTGATCATTTATATATGAAGAAGTTTCTCACCTATTAATTAAATTATGACATAATGTTATACAAAAGCAAATCGTGTCAGAAAAAAAGCAAAAACGTGGCAGGAAAAAACCAACACGTGGCACAAAAAAGCTTTTCATAGCCAAATTCGAGAAACGTGGCAGAAAGAAACCAAATTGTGGCAGAAAAAAGTTTCGTCCGACTTTAAATAGAGTTTGGGGCTATAGCCCATCTAGCCCACATCCTCGTTTACGCTTATTAACAGGATTGATATAAAATTATCTGAAGCACAGTGATACTACTCCATAATGACAAAATGCTTTATTTTAATGCTGTGATATTCAAAGTGGTGGAACAACTTTTGAGAAGCTTTGCATTGCTAAATGCAGCTAAGCGGTAGTACTAGTACCATATGTGTCGCTGTCGATTAATTGAAATCTTGAAAACACTTTTCTACATGCTGTACGTTTTCAATTAAAGGACAACCCGAAAATAAACACAGTTTTGTATTATAAGTCACCATATTTTGTGTAAATGGCCGTCACCTATTTTTTAACTTCCCGTAAATCATAAAATGTGGTATCGATCGGGTGCCTACTCAAAATCTGAAAAATTGATTCAGTAAAGGTCATAAGATGGGATGATAAACAAAAGTTACAATATATTTACTCTAGGCTGAGATATAAGTCCTCCAAGTCGAGGGCGCCTTCCTTATATTACACGAAATAAAGCGTCAGAATTCTTTGTATTTTCATCATTTGCTTGATGCATTACTTTTCTTTGAGGCAACTGACTTTTTCTTTTTCTTGGTTACTTCACTAGATTTCCTCTCTGGTGCATCATGATCATGTTCGTTACTGTGCATTTCTTCAACAATTTCAGTGTGGACAGGCTCGCTATCCTGTTCCAGCCCATCATCCTCGACACTTTGGTGTTGTTCCAAGGGTGCTCGTCGTTATTACTGTGTAGCACTCTGTGGCCTTTTGATGCTCAACTTGATGGTAGTCATCACTTTTTTCTTTGAGTGAGTCCTCGGGAGAGACACGGGCTGATAAATTTTTCTCTCTCGTCAATCTCCTCGTGATTTGCTCATCTTCCAAATCAGTAAGTGGTTTTCATCTTCGCCAGGTGCAGGACTCCAATCTACGTCCTCCACTTGATTGTCTACTGGAGTTGGACTTCGCCGCTCCTCAGGTGTTGCACTCCGATGTTCTTGTTCATCCTTTTGCTGCTCACCATCTTCTTTGCCATTATCTGCTGGATGGAGATCCGGGTCGTGGTATCCGTGTAACAGTTCTTCATCTTCTTGTGCTTCTTCTAGAACGAGACAATTAAACTTAGTTTTTACATCATAGTATCCTACCATTTCTGGTGATATCATCCTGTTCCTCTTCATCCTGCCTGCTTTCCAGCGGAAAAATGTCAGACTCCCGTCTTACAGAGTCACTTCTGCTCATTGACTGTATGGTCGGCGAACAGATGCAGGTGGACTACTTTCAACTTCTGTACCCACACTTGTGATGGGTGTTGCAACTTCCACTTCCTCAGGTTTCACTAAATTTAAATTTAGGGATTCAAGTTTAGCAATAATATATAAACTGGTCCAAAAATACTAGAAAACCTTGTCTGACATATCAAAAAGGGTGAAACATTTTTGCCTACTGCGTAATTTAGTAAAATTTTCAATAGGGATTTCAGGCACAAGATAGTCAACGCATGTTAGGACGGAATCATAAGCGTGATTTTGAACAAAATTTCACCTCTAAAAACCATAAAGTGACAGCAGGAATTAACGCAAAATTGAAGTTTCACAATTTTTGACGTTTAAGCCTTGCAACGGTGTCTGGAAAGAATGTGGCTGATTTCGAACGGCCATAACTTTTTTATTGAGCTGATCTCAAAATTCTGTTTTCGCCAATTGTCTTCTATAAAGCCGCGATTACATCTGGCATAAAAAAATTTGACATTTTTCACATTTTTGCATTGTTCCCCCCTTTGATCCAAAATTATTTAAAAATCTCAAATTCGGACTAAAGGGAGGGGACCAAGGCAAAAATGTGAAAAAATGTCGAGTTTTTATGCCAATTGAAATCGTCGCTCTATAGAAGACAATTGGCGAAAACAGAATTTCGAAAAAAGGGGAGGAGAAGGATGGACATTTCAAATTGCGCCAATGCAAAATTTCAAAATGGGGATCGGACATTTTTCCGTCAAAATTGTTCGGCGGTCATTTTTTGGCTGTACTTTTTTTCTTGATCGAGAAAAATGATTCTGTTAAAATGGTTTTGTAGCTAAAATTCAGGGCTTCAAAATAAGCTATTAACAATTGATGTCAGATTGCAAAATTTTGGATAAAAATGTCTAATCTGACACTAAAAAGGGAGTTGGACATTTTTCCGTCGAAGTGGGAAACTCAGTGTCAGACTGGGCATTTTTATCCAAAATTTTGCAATTGAACGTTGATTGTTGATAGCTCATTTTGAAGCCCTGGACCTGAGCTACAAAACGGTACTAACAGAATTCGTTTTTTCAATCACGAAAAAAATTACAGCCAATAAATGACCACGGAAAAATTTCGACGGAAAAATGTCCAACGGAAAAATGTCCTAAACCCTTCAAATTGGTCCAATGCAAAGTGGGCCAATTTCAAAATGGGCCACAATTTTGAATCAAACAACAGTTAAAAAGTTGCTAATAAGTTGGCGCAATTTGAATTGACCCATTCTTCTCCTCCCCATAAAAAGTTATGGCCTCAAAACCGACCGAGATTCTTCCCGGATCCTGTACTATATTTGATTTATTTAGTTTATCGCGTTTTTTTACCACGCTATATTATGGTATACAAAATCGGAATCGTTGTTATTTTCGGGAGTAGACTTGTAAAGCAGAACTGAAAAAAGCCTAACAGAATTACACAAGAAGCCAAAAATGGTGCAGTTTTTAGAGCCAGCCTGGATATTGTTCACAAACTAGAGTCAAAATGCCAACCTTGCTTCTTTTTCTTCACCTTTCCGGGCTCTTTACTACTAGATCTAAATTTATTTGTTTGACAATTTTGTGCGAATATTCACAGCTTACGTCGCTTTTTTAATTTTCTTTTCCTTAGGCTTGGTTTTGGCCTGGATCTCTAGTCCAGCAAAGCCTAAATTATTCATTGAGCTTTCCCTACTTAGAGCAGATGTTCTTTGGGCTTCCTGCCAGCTGGCGAGGCAGTTCCTTTCAAGTACCCATTAGTGAGTGTGCCACCATTCTTTTGACGAGCCGCTCTATTTTTCGGCTCCAGACTTCTGGATGGTCTTGAAGGGGCAGGCATTGAGGTGGTTTGTTTGGGGGTTGAGTTCAGTGTAAATGAAGTGCCTTCTTTTCTCGGACCATTAGTGGCCGAGAAGCTGGCTCGCCGTGTACCAGTGCCCACTTTGCCATAGGGTAGAGGCAGAAAAGGACCTGAGGAAGCCACATACTCCTTCAAATAGGCTGTTAACTATATTTGTAATTATATTATTTGAATAGCCCACATTGTTGTTTAGCAAGTCATGAGTTGAACGTATCAGATCGCCATCAACTGTGTACAGTCGTTTGGCTCCCTTAATCAGTCCTATCTTTTCACTAATAATATCTAGGAAGGTGTGGATGGTGTGTTCCTGGCGCATGTTTAACACAAACTAAACTAGGAGATTTTATTAGAAAAAAGATATAAATAAATGTTGAATTACATTAATTCCTTTGTGGTAAGCATCTCCATTCCTAAAATTACTAAACTATTATTTGCAAATTATTGATCACAGAGTACCTCGACAAACCTGCCCCCATGCCCGTCTAACTATATCCACGGGCTCTATGGCAGAATCGGCAAATTTTGAAAAAAAAATCTAAACCAGGGTTGCGAACTAAAAATTAAAAAAAAGTACATTTGGCCAAAAAAGTACAATTTGGTTTTTTTTGTCAAAATACCATTTTATCCGGTGCTTATTGATTTTTGAGCACCGGAAAGAAAGATTTTGACTTAAAACCTCAAAAATAAAAAAGATTTCGGGTCCCAAAAATTACAAATCTTTTTGAAAAGTATGTTTCGATACCCTGGTCTAAACAGGTTGTAAAACATCAATCTAGACACCTGGGAAAAAAATCTGCAAAAAAATGTAGCCGCGTATGGGAGTCGAACCCATGACCATCAGGTAACGGGGTAAAAGCCTGACGCTCTAGACCAACTGAGCTAACGCGGCCCATGATATGGTAGAAGATTAGTTGATATAAATTAACACGATAAAATAAAGATAATTAGGAAAAGTCGTCCGAAGGTAGTCTCAAGAGCTAATTTCGATATCTATTTTTAGGATCCACCCCGATTGATCCCCGCCGATTGATCCCAAACAATCACAAAATTTCACGTCATTTCTCCAGGAGTTTATTCAAACAAAAATATGTCAACAATGCTCTCGGACTCCTGTGTTGAGTAATACCACCCGAGTTATCCTGGGTACTACTAATTGAAGAGCGGTTACCACCACTTGATAGCGCTTGTTCACCTCAGTAGCCTCACCTGACTACCTGAATTCTTGGGTAGCACTACCTGAATACCATCACTTGGACATTACCTCCTGGGTACCACCACCTGCTCAGCGTCACCTAAATCGACAGACCTCCAAGTGTCTCCTCAGATACTGGATATTTGATTTAGCCTATTACTCTTTTGGTAGTTTCAAGCCGTGTTTGACACACAGATTAGGTTAAAATACATTTTTATATCATTTCTTGATTAATATTTTAATAAATAATTGAACGGGGATCAATCGTCCGATATCAATCTTCCTGACCCTTTTTATGCAGATAACTCATATTGATTATATTTTACAAAAATAACGTCAAGCAATGGCTACCTGTAGACACGTATCCTCTTAGCTACTTCAGGTGTTCTGCTGGCTAATCTATTGGAATTGACTTTCCTGACAGCCTGTACCACCTGCTTGTTGTTTTCTAAATCATCCACCACTTTCTTCTTTTTCCTTTTAACTCGCTTATTAGGACTGCCATCTTCAACCATTTTTAACCTTAAAAAGCTATATGTGTTCATTACTTATACAAATTAACATGTCTAAATAATATTTACAGCAAAATCTTCAAATGACTTAAAAACACAACCAGGGTGGGGATTAACGTAAAAAAGAGCTAATAGGAGTAGCAGCGAGTAATTAGTGCCCCGATTGTCGTCCTTGTCCTTATTATTGTTGTTCTTGAAAAAGAGGAGGATTTGTAGTATTAGCCAAAAACGGTGGCACCCGAAAGGAAGTTGTTATTGCTCCTGCTGCTATAACCAACCAGAATAATAAAAAGTAATGGAAAGCGATCAAAAAAATTCTTTTAAAACATTAATTCAAAAACAATTCTATTCGCAAACGAGACAGAGGGATTCGGCCAGCAAAATATGCGAAAAAATCAAATTACGACATTTCAATTTGTAGTTCAAATGTAAAATATTGTGTAGCAATACTAGCTAGGATTGTTGGATAGGGTTGTCGATCGGTTTTAATTTTTTCGATTATAGAAATAACCCGAAAAGCTTCGATTTCCGATCGATTTCAAAAAATTGATCGAGAACCCTATTGAGTGACGAACTATCCTTGGAAATTTATAGAATGCCAGGCACTTTTTGCAAGTTAATTACCAGCTTGGCATTGCCTTGTTCTAATAAAAAATTGTTTTTACAAACCCCTAATACACTAGCGACGCAATGTATCTTAAATGAATTTATTCCGAATTTCTTTTTTTAAACGACATTAGCTTTGATTTTCGCCTACATTTCGTGTCCATGAAATAATGGTTTCAGCTTGATGTCGCTTGTTGGAAGGAATCCTACTTTCTTTGATTCTCTTACCAATTACACAAAGACCCTGGACCATTATTAAATTCAATACAGTCAAGTCTCGATTTAACGAACCCCTGGGGACCGCCAAAAATGTTCGTTAAATCGAAGGTTTCGTTAAATCGAGAGCTTATTTTAGTCATTTTATTTAATCGGTGGCCAAATAGCCACCAAAAAAAGGTTCGTTAAATCAAGAGTTTCGTTAAATCGGGGTTTCGTTAAATCGAGACTTGACTGTAGTAGGTTGTTCGAAAGTTCGCGGAATTTCGTAATGGCACCCTGTGTGTTCTTAGTGTTTTGTTTTCGATTTTTTTGTAATGCTGTTGCTTTTAAACTGATTTGTTGTTTTTAGTTGGATAAAAATTATATTCGACGTTAAAACACAAAAACGGTTTAAATGCAACATCATTGCAAGAAAACTCGAAAACCAAAACGCTAAAAACACAATAGGGACCATTGAAAATTCCGCGAACTTTCCGAACAACCCAATACATCAAACCATTAAATACATTATCCTCTCAATTTAAGCCAGCTTTGGCCAGCGACATTTCAAATCGCGACAATTTGAATTGCGACAAATTCAAATTGAGACAAATCAAACATTTACAAATAAGATTCGTAATTCAAATACCGTATTTCCTCTAATTAGCGCGACGGCGCGTTTATTTTTTGGATCTCCGAAAATCGAAAAATTTGAGGTTGACCTTGATATTTTTCGGCAAAAATCCAAAAAGCAGAATCGTTAGAGCACACGGGAGTTAAGAAAATGCAAAAAAAACAGACCGAAAAAAAATTCTGCTCCGAGATACAAACCATCAAGTCAGGGGAGCTGGGCTTCTTAATTAGACAAAATACGGTAGTAACTTTTTGTGGCAAATTAATTTTGGCGCAATTTGATTGTCGCAATCTAACATGTCACACTCTATTGCCGCCGCCCTCCCCCCTCCACCAGCTTTCTTCTTTTAATTTTGATTTTCACTTTAAATTACCTTCCGAGAAGAAAGAATATAAAAATTCAAATTAGAAAAATTACATTATACTCTATTAATCTTTGTCTAAGAAGTTAGGTTAAACTAATTTAAAAAAAATCAACAAATACCAAATGATAAGAGCAAATAGACAAAAAAATCCTTGAAAAATTCTGTTCTCCAACATCCAAAAACTGCATCAAAGCGAATAAATGTGTTTTTTAGCTGGTGGCGGTGTTACCTGGAAACCTAGTCTGCTCATCTTCGACAAATTGGCAACAAAAGAAGCAGTTTTTATTGGACAACACACCAATAAGTCGGCCATTGCTCTGTGTGTGGGCAAATTGTAGTTGTAATGGTCGCGCACGTGTCTAAATGTATTTGGCTCACTGCTCTACTTAATTTTTTTTCTTTAAGTAAATAAATTGCTCTTTATTTTGCTAAAGTCACAAAATGAGGAGCGGAAATAAACATATGTCTGAATTAATTATATAGCAGTTTTTGGCATTGGCAGCTGTAAATTAGCAACTCCGTTGAATTAAAAATAAGATATGCACTTTTTGTTTTGAGAAATTTGTTTGTTTTATTCTCCGGTCAATCAACGCCAATATTAGTCTAAATTCAATTGCAGCACCAAAAGTCTAAATTTTAGCAGGAAAAGTACTGCATTTCAGGAGCACTTGTGGGCACTATTCTCATTTACAACCCACAGGTCTAAAAAGTTTCTAATTTTTCTGAATTCTTTTTTGCATTCTTCTTTGTGTATACCATTTTTTAATAGAGTGGCAGTTTCTGTATGAACGGCAATCTCTACTAGAGCGGAAAGGTCGAGGGTAAAATTAATTAGGGTCAAATCATGTTTTATTTAACGTGAAGTCGACAAAAAAATCGAGGTTGAAAATAGCGGATTAATTTTCATTTGGATTTACGATTTGGAAAATATTTGATTCGATAGGGTTTTCGTTTCTATATTTTTCATTTTCGAGTAGAGATGAAAATTTCATTTATCAAGATACACAATCAATATTCACAATAATCCAAATACAAAAAAAAGTTAGGTCCTTCAAATACTCCACAGATACCTAAATACGAATAGTTTCACCTAAATTTGAACCAATACCCAATTTTTTTTCTTGTTTCCATCTCCGATACCCAGGCATCCTGGTACTCCTCTTCAAGTCAGTCATTCTATGCACCCATGAGTCGCAAAGCACCAAATCAGCAGTGAAAATAATTTTATATGGAATTCTGATATAATTTCAATCCAAAATTTACAGCGACACAACATTGAATGTTTTTGTGGAGACATCTGCTTGAATTTTATCACATTCAATCAGCTCTCCATCCACCACAACCTTGCCTCCCTGACACACCAGACGCAGTGCACTGACAGGAATAGTGTGACAAAAGTCTGCATCCAGATGAGTTCCCTGCTCCATGGAGTTGAGGAAGTGGTAGAGGGCAAGTCTGGAAGGCAATTCACTCTTCAAAATATAGGTCAGCCAGATGGTCGACTCGTTCAACTGGGCTTTTGGCATATAATATGCCTGGGTGCTGATGTGTGACAGGTATACCTGAACTAACGAAATTCAGCGAAAAAGGCTGAAGTCGATGAAAAATATGACAAACTACTGACAGCATACACTAACACGAACTCATCTTCAATACTTGTCCAGTTGGCAGGAATTTTTTGGTCGAGGGCTAGTGTTTGACCACTTGAACTGCTTATGAACTCATTTCGATTTTTTACTGTTGGAGATGGAAGCAGGTTCGGCGGTTGTTGGTAAAGCATCCCTGGCCTGCAAAATTTCAGTATTCGAGTGCAAAGAAAGTCTCCTTTAGGGTTGCAAACTTTCAATTTTGGCGGATTAACCGACTGCTTTCACTGGCGAATTCACCGGGGACCTTATTCCTTCGGACCTTATTCGGTTTAGGGGACCACCACTCTTTCGCTACTTTTTTCACCACTTTTTTTATCATAATAATGACCAAATTTAACATGATCACCATAATCAGCATGATTAGGGGATTTGGGTAGCTGAAATAATTCGGTCTGAAACCATTATCGAAATTATTATGATTATCATAATCACCATGTAAAAATAAAAAAAAAATACAAATTTGGTGGCCCCCTAAATCGTATAAGATCCGATCGGCCAACCTTAGCTTTCATAAATTAGAAATCAAAATCAAAGCATAGAAGTCCGTTGTCGACCTTTGCAAAAAATAGATGGATATCCAACACGATTTTTAAAAAAGCTCAAAATTTGTCATAATTTTTTGGTTGTGCAGGGTGTGTCAGAATTACGCGGCCACTTTTTTCAAACTAACTTTTTGTGGCGTTGTGTTTTTCTATAAATTTTTTAAAATTTTTTTTAAAGTTGACCACTTATTTGTAGCTGACATTCTTAGCTACAAAATGAGTGGTCAACTTTTAAAAAAAATTTTAAAAAATTTATAGAAAAAACGCAACGCCACAAAAAGTTAGTTTGAAAAAAGTGGCCGCGTAATTCGGACACAGCCTGTACAGGTTGTGCAACGAGAGTTGACTGTGCTTTATGCACCAAGTTAATTCCCTACAACAAATTCAAATGACTCGTCAAAAGTAGCAATACCCAAAAGCCATCCAAAGTAATTACTTTGTAAACAGGCGAGTATTTGCAATCTTTGACAGGAGGATCGGTCTCTTGCCTGGGTGAAGCTCTAAGTAGGATAATTTTCCACGGTAAGTTTTTAGGTCTGGAACGCAATTGATTCAAAAAGTAAAAGTTCAAAAAACTTGCTTGCCAATCGACACACAGCTTGAACTAAGAATCGGTTGCCTCCACATATTTTGCGAAATCTCTCACTTTCAATGTCTGAAACCAGAAAAGGATTTGGCAATAGTAATAAATAGCCACAGCATCAACCAATATCTGCAATGATGCCCCAGCCTACAGACAAAAATGAGGCAAACTTCTTCCCAGGTGTTTGAATATAGACCAAGTTGACAGAACAGCCACAGCCAGGGGGAGCCCACTACCTCCACTGATTTATCCAACAATTTTGACTCCGATACAGTGATTCTAAAAAAAAAGTTCATGCCTTATTTAAAGGGTGCAGGCACCATGGAGGTCCATTTTTGGAAATTTTCACAAAAGTTTAAGCTAAATGAAAAAAGTTGTTAAAATTCCACAGTAGCAGTATTGAATTTTTACAGGTGGTCCGGTTAAAAAACAATCACTCCAATGCTTTTCACACTTTATAATTAAGTAGGGCTGAGAAAATGGCCAGCGATTTTAAATTTGGCTGTATCACTAGATTCAGCCATTTGGAAAAATAGCCCACCTTTTTGAAATTGCTCAGCCATTTCGCCATGTTACCATGACCCAATCCTAATTTAAAATAAGAAAAAGGGTACCCATTATCCAAAAAAATAGAAATTTAATTGCTGACCAATCGCTAATTAGAATTTTTAAATTGTTCGAAGAGGGTCATGGCCTCGATAAGAACCGAGTGCAGGGTTTCAATTTTGAATAATTTGAAAACATACCCCCTAGCATGGAAAACAGACGCAAGAAGGCATTTCCAGACCCACAAGGCACAATAGCTATGGGAGGGAAGGCAGGTGAGTGTGCAGAAAATACCATTCCATTGATTGCCTGAATATAGTTGACTGTTTAATGTATTCAAAAAATAGCTGACTCGCCTCAAAAACTAGTCCATCACCTGAGATAATTACCAGAGCAGTGAAGGAGGCAAGGTCACTGCAAGCTGCCAGAACTTGGGATGCATGACCAGCATATTCCAAAAATCAGAATAATTAGTGATGACGATTTACAAGAATGTGCTCACCTGTAATCACCGCCTCATAGTTTATCTTACTCTTTTGCAAAAAAGGTTTGAGATGGTGCTCAAAGATGTGCCAAGCACTACCCGAGCCACTGTTTGGATTGAGCAAAATAAGCACTTTTCCTATACTCTCCGAATGTTCAAATGACTTATAGGAGGCTGAAACAGGAATCAAATTGAAGGCCTTGTTCACAATAGTGGACTGTAAATTCAACCACTCAAAAATGGCAACATTTTTTTATTTTTTAAAAAATTATTGTTAAATTATTATTTTGGTGCCATCTTGTAGCAATCCTCACTTCGAATAACTGAGGATTGTTGAAAATTTTAACGTGTTTTAATAAATAAATCACAATTTGACCAATAGTCTATTTGGTAGCCCTGAATCTCAGCTAGAAGATGGCACAAACAGAATAATTTTTCAAAATTAAAAAAAAAAAGTTGTGGCCATTTTCGAGTATGGATTTGTTGAATTTACAGTCTGCATTGTGTATGAGGCCTCAAAGAGAATCAACAAGGAAGCGCTTATTAGGAACCAGCGCCAATTAAGACAGATACGGTACTTCATCAGCCAGTTTTAAAAAACATTTAGGCACCGTTGATTCCGGAATTCTTCAAATAAATTACCTTTACATTGTAAATCAGCAACTTTTGGAGGGTGACAACAGCAACAAAATTAGAAATACAACAAGACATTTTCAAAAAAAATTGATAATTTCCGCAAATTACCGAAAAACTAGATGAATTTAGTGAAAACTATGTGTAGAACAAAAAAGGTAATCATATTTCCAGACACAGGGAAAAGACAGCAGTGCTATATAACAATAGTTGTTTGTCTGCTGGTCTGTAGATGTCATGCACATACATGCACACTCCCCTCTCCATCATGCGCTATAAAATTTTATTTTCAGAGCCAGATTTTGATGATAACAAAAGTGAACAGCTACATGCGAAAAATCAAATCACTTAGGATTCGACAATATGCTCTATTCCACAATGGGGCTGGGGTGGTTTGTCTTGGTCCCTCCTGTTGTTTTTGTGATTTTAGGCTTAGGCAAGGGTAAACCAGCGTATGTTAGTACAGACTCAAACATATCTTAGACTCATGTTTAAATCCATCCTAGCAACCCTTGCCTAATTTTTAGCCTTGAAGGGTATAAGAGGTGGTGCCGTGAATTCAAAAAATTTCCTAATCATTGAACTTCTATACGGATTTTTTTACTTGGTTTCTATTAGAACAAGGCCTAGAATTTAATTTTAGGTATAGTTTTGTTAGAAACCAAGTTGAAAAATCCGTACAGAAGTTCAACGACTAGGAAAAAATTTGAATTCCCGGGCACCACCTCTTATTAGCGTGGGCATGCCCCTTTAAAAATCACAATAAAAACAGCAGGGGGGACCAAGGCAAAAGCCCCGCCCCCTATTGTGAAATAGGGCCGACATTTTTTACATTCATTTTTGAAATGTTTTGCGTAATTTGATTTTCTAATCTAGTCCGCAAAAATAGCAAGGATTGTGTTGACTGTCATGCTTTACTGGAAATAATTTGCTTATGGCTTTGGTCAAAATCCATAACTGAGTTTGTTTACAAGGAGGGATTGCTTGTGGATAGTGTGCATCCTCATCAATAGATGACAAATAAAAACAGTTAAACACAAAGGGAAGCTATGAAGGTGAAACACGCAATTAAATAAATCCATCACCTTCTCAAATTGGTGACACAACAACATATCAGCCAGCCTCCATTTACAAAAGAATAATACAATAATTACATGATGAGCAGAATCACATCTATACCACCAAACATTAGTCAATTGTGAGCGCATGTCCTCACCGAATTTCCCCTTATTTACTACTACAGTCAACCTTTATTCATCCACTTCACCATCTGGTCCCAATTTAAAGATGCCAAACAAAAGTGGCAAAAAGCGAGTGCGCACTGCCTTCCACAAATGGCAATTGGAGTTCTTAGAGGTTTGTAAATAGAACTGGGATTTGAGGTTTTTAGCATATTATCCCGTCCCGGAAAAAAATCCAGTCGGTCCCGTACCGGTGTCCCGTCCCGGAAAACTATTTTTTTTGTCCCGTTCCACTAGAACATTTAAGCTGAAAATCCGAGACGGCACGTCCCGTCCGACGCAAATTTGCCCTTTTTCGTTCCAGATCACCGTCCCGGAATATTTTTTGACTCTGTCCCGTCCCGTCTTGAAATAGGCCATTTGCCATGCATAGGGGTGTCGGGTTATTTGACTTCGACTGTACTAGGTTGTCCGGAAAGTTTGGAGCCTTTCTTAAAAATTGCGGCCTAAATTTAAAATTTGCCTTAACCTAAGTTTTTGACTAAGCCTAAGCAACTTATAGCTCATTCTGTAGCCTTGAGTGTGAGAATCTCGAACGGCATTCAACTGGCATCCATTTCAACTGGCAATTATTGAAACTTTTGATTAAAAATCGACAATTTTGACAGTAAAAGTTTTTAAAAAGTTACTCCTAACACCAAAATTTCTTCCTGAAAAGAATCCGTCCGAAAAATCTCAGGGAGCTGAGATATTGGTATTTTGAGTAAAACATACAGGAAATTCGGACCATCCCCTTACTTGGAAGGATATCTCAGCTCCTTGAAAATTTTCGGACCTGATCTTAACGGATTCGGATTCAGGAAGAGATTTTGGTGTTAGGAGTAATTTTTTAAAAACTTTTACTGTCAAAATTGTCGATTTTTATCCAAAGTTTCAATGGTTGCCTGTTGAAATGGATGCCAGTTGATATTTACCGAGAATCTCAATGAGCACTTATTATTGAAAATATCTTAATCAAGCCATGGAACAATAGACTCCGTCTTCTTATAATAAATTTTTCCACCCTGCTGCTGAGAAAGAGATGAAATCCATGGAGTAGATATAAATCGATCCATCTATTCGCGCTTTATATTGCTAAAAAGCACTGTTCAAAGTGATTCGCTTGATTGGCCTCACTAGAATTTATCTTCCCTTTTCGAAATTTCACAGCATATGGACTTTCCACCTTTTCCTGGCATTTCTCAATCATTTTGTGCATCAAATAATTATAACTGACCAATTGAAATTTCATTTAGACCCAGTTCCAACGCAGCAATATTGTGTAGGACAACAACGCAAGTGCTTAGCAAAATTGTTAGGACTTAACGAAGTTCAGGTATGTTTTTATTGGAGGAGGGTGGGGGGGGGGGGGGGTGGACTTCTATGGCTACTAATTGACATCTACTTCAGTTCACATACCTTTTTTTACATATTTTGTTTTCTTATTTTGGATGTTTTTACATTGGTTTGAGCTGGGATGTTTCTCCATCGGTTGAGTGCTCAAACATCTTAATTAAAAATAATTTTCAAGGAAATCACACATAGTATGAGATAATTTTTTCTCATATTTTCAATTTCTAACGTTTATTAGTATGAGATAGTATGAGATGAGTGATTCAAATGATTGTAAGTAAATCTGAAGATAAAACTTGTCCATTTTTGTTTGCAAAAAGCTGCTTTGAGATATTTTACTTTTAGCCACGTTACTTTTAGTTGTTACCGCGATTGTTACTACGGCCCCAGGAACTTTTTTGACTTGTTTCGAATTTTTATTTCTAAAAATTTCACACTATTACATAGCCCTGGATTTAAGCTTTCTAACAAGCCATTAATTGATTCAATGCGATTTCAAAAAAGTTTCAAAAACAAGTCTTTGTATGAACAGAACTTTCTTCAAACTTTTGAAAATTCCAGTAAGTCAGTCAACAAATTGTTGAAAACCCGAAATCCGTGACTACATTTTGATACAAGACTTAAAATTTTTTTTAAATTGGATTTGATAAGGTATATTTAAGATTAATAAATTCCGGGCCGGCCCGGCCCGTCGATTTTCGAGCCCGGCCCGGCCCGGCCCGTAAGCAATTTTGAAAGTTGGGCCCGGCCCAAAAATCACGGCCCGGGCCGGCCGGCCCGTGCACAGGCCTGCTTTGAGGGTCTGTATCTCGACGCAGAGTAAACATTTTGCAAATATCTTTTTTGAGTTTTCTTAGTTCCCACAAGCTCTGCCGTTCCTGTTTTTTTTAGATTTTGATTGAGCACCCGAAAATCTCGAGATCGACTTAGATTTTTCGATTTTCAGGGGGGTTGAAAAATGATAGACCATGGTGTATAATTAGAGTAATACGGTAGGTATAAAACTTAGGTATTTAGTGTGAGGTTGATGCGATTTTCTTAAAAGTTATTTTTAATTAGGGTGTTTGACCACTCAATCGATAGAGAAAAATTTCAGCTACAAAACAGTGTGAGAACATCTGAGATAAGACAACAAAATATATGAAAAAAGGTATATGAAGTGAAGTAGAATTCGATGTCGAAAAGTAGCCGTAGAAGCCCCCCCCCCCCCCCTTTAAGGCCCCGCTCACAATAGAGGTCGAGGTGAATCAATGTCTAGATCTAGCATTTTTTAATTGAAAAATGGCAAATCTGAAAGTAGATGACCAATATCTACTTTTGATTTTAAGTATAGGTCATTTATGTCAAGTTTGACATTTTTCAATGAAAAACGCTGGATCTAGACATTGGTTTACCTCGACCTCCATTGTAAGCGCGGTCTAAAAATCCAGCGCCATCATATTTTAGGCAGAAGCACAAATAATTTTAGCTTTAAGCCCACCCTCTAGATTTACAAAAACAAATTTGCTTTTAGTGATGGTATTAGTTCTAGATCTAGCCATACGACAAATCGCTAGGGCTGATGCTAGGGCTAAAATGCGGAAATTATTTATTTTATAGGGAGGAGGCATCAATTTTTGAATTGTTTTTCCCAATTTTTTAAAATAAATTTCAAGCATAAATATGCCCTGAAAACAGTGAAGACATTTTCGGGCAGTTCTTGAAATTTAATTCGGAATTTTAAGCTGATTGGAATATTCAAATGTTAATTTTGATGATCAAATTAAAAGATTAATTACCTCACTTTGCGAAATTCTATGTTTAATGGACTAGGAATAAGTAAAAAAAATTAGAAAAAATTTAAAAATATATTTCTGGGAAAAGATTGAAAAATCGGTGGTCCCTAAAGGGAATAACTTTTCTAATTGAACAAAAGCTAGGGCTTCTACTCAAACTAAGCACCAATAATTGTTGCAGGTGAAAGTCTGGTTCCAAAATCGCAGGATCCGGATGCGTCGAGAGGAGCGTTCACAAAGCTAAATAGCAACAACAAAAAAACCCATGTATTATGTGTAATATATGCTTTATCACTGATCCAACTGTCAATTATAAATCCAATTTAGCATTATTATAGTAACTTTATCTGCTTTACCACTCAATTGTAATTTGCAGTGTTGTTAGGTGGATGGTTTTGTTGGACAGCCTTCTCCAAACCAGCCAACGTTTTGGTCTTGTCAAAATCGATGAGGGCATAGTTGAGTGCTATTTCTTTGTTGTTTTTCACAACGCTTGGTGGCACACCACCACTAAAACTAATAAGATAATAGTTATACTAAAGTATTAGTAGCTACCCATTGGCCAGCTGCCCGGTCTCTTGTCTGCCCACAGCCACTGTAATATAGTTAGTGCAGCTACGGTCCATGCCATCCACAGATGGATTGGAGCTCTCCAGACCAGGAGCACTGAAAGCAGCTGTAGCACTAGCTGACATGACCACACCATTGGGTTTTAGCCGGCCGTTGTACAAACAAAAGCCTGCTGTTGATGAGTTGATGGTGGATGGGTATCCAGATGACCAGGTGGCGATAGGGGTGGCAAGGGTGGTCACTGTAGAACCATTGCTGGCCACTGAGGGTGTTCTGGCGCATGCTTTATCTCCTCCCCGACTAAATAGGCATTTATAATAGGTATTTATAGCTCTGTACTGTACACTGATACGAGCTGCGCAATATAAAACAGACCAGTGGATTTGAATCACAACTTTCTGGTTGAGAATTTTTTTTGAAGATAGCTTTTTTAGTCGGCAGAGCAGCTCTGCACGGATTGAATAGTACCGTATATTTGTTTTGGCCGGGGGTTTTTTTGTCAGGGTTTCAGATTTTTTAAAATGGCATTGTTTTGTTGGAAACAAAATAAAAAATCTATACAAAAGTTCAATAATTAGGAAAAAATTTTAAATGCCGGTCACCAATTTCGAACGTATGAGCATGCCCCTTTTAGAGTTGCTTTTTAAAATTTAAATTCAATTTAAAAAAGTGGGTCAGAAACACAATGTCACAAAAGCGAAAAATTAGATTTGGGAATCAGCGAAACTTTTTTGTCGAAAATTTGTGGTCTAAAACATTGTCCAAAAATGATTGTGCAGAGGAGGCTCATGTCACTAGCTTTTGGGAAGGAATGTGTCGTATATATATAACGCCTTATGTGGTGTTATGACACTAGCGTCGCAAATTTGATACCATTCAATCGGTGTAAAGTTGCTCTACCGATTTAAATAGATTTATCGTCTAAAATCTGTAACATCAAAAGTTTATGGCCGAAATTAACAACTGGTTTGTTTATGTTGCCGAACCTATACAACAACTCACAATTGAAAACCACCGGGCTGGGAGCTAAGAAAGTCTTGGCGAGTGTGATTGTTCGTCCTAGGCAACAATTCTGGCTTTACTTTGCCTAGACCTAGATCCACATTGACATAGGAGTGGTAGGGGCTGTTGGATTGATGGGGGTTGGGAATACTAGGACTGGAAGGAGTGGCACAAGGTTCTTGATAGCGACGATGTCTGTCATTGAGCACGTGCTCCAGTCTGAAAGAGCAAAAACTTATAAACTGTAAATAAATAGTTTCTGAAAATTTCGGAGGGAATATTTAGAAAAAGTAAGCTTGGGGCTAAGGCACTTTTTCAAGAACCGTCAGCGCATGGTGCCAAAACTTGTCATCTTCGACGATGTGAAATGATGAAATTTTTGAGATAATTTTTTAGTAACGACCCTTTTTCTGAAACACTCACACAATCTCTCCCTCTAATTGTTGTTGACTAGCCCAGGAGCTACCGCAAATAGTGGAATTGTAGGACTGATTCATCAAGCAGGAGGAGTAAGAGCCAACCATGGAAGCTGAAGAGGGCATCAAATGGTTGGGTGTATTCATCTGATGGTTGGGTGAAGGTAATGGTAGGGCTGGAGTGCTGCTGATGCTCTGGCCAACCGCTGCAAAAAAGACTAATAGCAATATTCTTAATACAACAATATGCCTAAACCCACCAGAAACCACGCTCCTGGGCCTTTCCCTAGCACATCGACCATTGGAGCGTACATTGACAGAGTGGGTGGAACTGATGGAGGGCAGTCTTCTACGGCGATGATCCATGGTGTTGCTACTGCTGCAACTGTCGACTGGCCTAAAACCAGGCTGATTTTGCAGATTGCGCTGATATGTGCCATAGGAAGGAGGTCCAGCCACAGAACATCTAGGCTTGGCATTGGCCGACAGCAGGAAATCATTGTTGGCACCTGAGAAAATAATGGATGTAATTGAACTTGTAGTTTATTAGCAGAGACTAATTTCGACACGGAAAACTGGACCTTTTCGAGATATGTTTAACAAATTTCACAAAAGCCTATTGAATTTTTGAGTACTTGAGCATAATACTGACAATTTCAGTGGCCCAAGTAGTATAGTGGTTAGTACTCCACGTTGTGGCCGTGGCGACGTCAGTTCGATTCTGGCCTTGGGCATCTTCTTTTTTTTCGGTAAATTTTGAAGGATCATGCTTGTGCGAGATAAGAAAATTTAAAAAAGAAAAAAGGCTAGCAGATTTTTTTCGAAACTTTTTATTCGTATTTCCATCGATATTTTCGTGCCCAAAATTTTAATGGCAGCTTGCCTGAGAGTGGTTTACTAAAAATGCGACAAAAACAGAATGCCAAAAACAGGATCTTGAACAAAAAAACTGGAGAACCCACGAAGTTTACACAAAATCTCAATATTTATCTCTGACGTTTTCAAAGCCCAGTTTGGCCAGAATGGCAACACATTCCCTGGCAATATAATGCAATAGAATAGCAATACCTTCACTGGAAAATCGCTGAACAGGGTGTATGCGGTTAGTAAGGGCTGGATTGACTGCATTACTGACTGCTCTATTGCTGACCACAGAAGAGGCTCGGGAACCGCGAGTGTACTCTTCTATTTTGATTTTGCTTTGAACAACCTGCAAATAGTTATGTTCACAACTGTAAACAAAATCCATAATTTGAGCAAAAAAGCAATACATGGAATATTCTTTCGGCTTGATGGGATCTGAAAAGTATTTTTTGGTACCGCTTTTACAAAACCAACTAACTGGAATGTATGTAGTCCTTCTCCTGTGGCACATCTCCTACCACTTTCGAAGAAAAAATATATCTGAGCAAGTGTATCTGAAATGGCGAAACACCGAAGGCCTCTAATAATGTTGTTATTAGCCTCACCTCCTCGTTCAAAATCGTAATTGTGGCATTGCATTTTTAACCCACTTTTTGAAGCCGGCTTTCATGCAAATACCAATCATTCTGTAGCCAGTGAGATGAGCTACGAAATCAGTGGTAAGTTGCCTAAGACATGTTTTGAAAAAGTGTGTCTAAAACACAATCCCAAAAACACGATTTGAATCAGGCCCTGATTATCAGGGCCCCCGAGGGAGGGGACCACTATTAGAGATTTTACGGTATTTGAAATTTTTTCGAAAACTTGATATCTCTATATAGCATTTGGGATGGGTGGGTGGGTGGATAACGCATTTGACTACATGTTTGGTCACAAAGAAAAACTTTTTTAGTGTAATATTTTTTTTGCATGTGTATACTCATTCGAAAGCTCTATCAATGGCGGAGGACCTTTCGCAATCAGATTTAAAGATTGCTGTGTAAAAAATTGAGATTTTGCCCTTTGAGAGTGAAAAGTGGTGGTTTTCAGGGTTTTTTGCCCTTTAAAGTATATATATAATACTACTAATGTAAATGAACCACTGATGTACCCGAACCACAGGAATAGTGCCCAAACCACCAATGTTCCCGCACGGCATAGGCGCCGATAGGCGCTTGAAGACCCTAGTATTAAATAATAGAGGTGTATTTTAAAAATATCACAAGAAGTTTAAATTTTTCTTTTAGTCTTTTTATTGTTTCTTTTTTATTTCATTGTTCTAGAAGGTTTGGTTTTCACATTAAATGTCTTCCGCGTTTCTACTGTACTTAGGTGTGGGACTACACATATTTGCCTTTTCCAAAATTTTGATGTTTGATCTACTTTTATGAAAGGAATTACAGTATAACTCGAGTATCGAAAATTGAGTAGATGAACCATTGACACGAGTACCCTACTTTCCTATATTATCTTCTAAACTTCTTGAATGACCATTCTCAGGGTCATACCTGCACGCTCAAAAAATCGACGCCGGGTGCAGGTACTTACTAAAATTGAAATTCGAAATCCGGCACCGAACAGGCATCCCTTAAAAATTGACGCTGGCGCCCGAAAAGTAGCGGCGACAGGATGTAAGAGATATGTGTGTTGACGTTAAATTTTTTGTTTATCGCCGCTAGGATTTAAGTTAGATGCAGTCAGTACTAAAAAACATACGGGTGAAACTTGTTAAATGTCAAAAAAATTCCAATATCTCAATACGGGTACCCGGTGCCGGCGCCTAAAAGTAGTTAATCTTGCCTGGCTCCGGCGCCCGTCCAGGTATTCTCACGGTGGTCTGGTGGTGCCCGTAAATTCAAATTTTTTTCATAATCATTGAACTTCTCTATGGATTTTTAAAACTTGGTTTCTAACAAAACAGGCCTAAAATTAAATTTTAGGTATAGTTTGTTAAGCTCCATTCATACTCCCGCGAGACACGGGACAATTTTTCAAACATGTTTTTGTCTCTATCTCGGCTCCCAGCCATCATTTTTCACTACTTTTAATAGATCTACAAGGCAAAAGACCATGCATTACAACATAGGGATAACAGATTTGCCATGATCAGTATCGAAAACGGATTTTAGGCTGTCCGCAGGTCAATGTCCCGCGGTACAAATATAGGAATTTGTCCCACGGGACATTGACCTGCGGGACAGCCTAAAATCCGTTTCGATACTGATCATGGCAAATCTGTTATCCCTATGTTGTAATGCATGGTCTTTTGCCTTGTAGATCTATTAAAAGTAGTAAAAAATGATGGCTGGGAGCCGAGATAGAGACAAAAACGTGTTTGAAAAATTGTCCCGTGTCCCGCGGGAGTATGAATGGAGCTTTAGAAACCAACTTGAAAATCCGAAAAAAAGATCAGTTTTAGGAAAAAAATTTTGAATTGGCAGGCAACCTCTAGAGCACCGTGAGCATGGTCCTTTAGTCGGATATGCAGCCACAAACAAATAATAATAGCAATCAATAAAAAAGTTGACCAAAAAGATTTATCAAACATTTTAAAATATGTACAGGAAAGCCCTACCCATATCTCCGCAAATAAGCAAGTGGCCAGAATTGAAAATTATTTTGGCCTCTACTAAATATAATTTCCTGGAAAAAATATAAATATGAGATAAATAAAAAGGTAAATAATAATTATTGACCTCATCGTTGATTTTTAGCCACCCTAAAATGGAAAAAATTAATGCAAAAAGGGGTACAGTTCCGGCAGGAGATTTGCCTGATTTCAACAGCCACAACTTTTTTTCTAACAAAATCTCAAAATTCTGTTTTTTACAGGTCGTCTTTTCTACAGCCCCAAATTATTTTAATAATTAATGTCAAAAATACAGTTTTGCTTGCTTTCGTGTGGTTCGACCAGCAACCATTGCGACCTACACGGGTATCACGCTGGAATCAAATAAAAATAGTATTCGGTTGCCTTTCAGAATCCCCCCACACAGGGAGTGATCGGATGGAAAAGATAACTTGATATTCGTGTTTCTCGACCCGATTTCATGAGAAAGCCGGCTGTTTTTTTTGATTCTGAGAAAAAAAAAAATTTCGAACCACAGGGGGGGGGGGGGGGGGGGTATCATGGTTTTTTAGTCAAAATTTGAAAAATTTAAATTGGCGCCTTTAGGTCTTATGTGATAAGTGGTTCCGTTTCATTACCTTGAAAACCCCTTCCCCTTCCAATGCAGCCTTTATTACCTTTATAATTCAAAAGGCGCCAATTTAAATTTTTCCAAATTTTGCCTAAAAAAACTATAATACCCTACGGTTCGAATTTTTTTTTCTCAGAATTAAATTTCTCATGAAATCGGGTCGAGAAACACGAATATGAGGTCCTCCATCCGAGCACTCTGCGTGGGGGGATTCTGAACTCAAGAATAGTACTCTTGACATAATATGTCAAAATCTCAGAAAGTCTACTCTAAATAACTTCACGAAAAAATTATGACTATTTGAAATTGGGCGAATTTCTTACTGCCGCCTGTGCTTACTTACCTGGGACAAATTTCTTGTTGCGCTTTTTGATAAATACGCGAAATGCCTAACAAAAATTCATTTTTTTTTCACATATGAACTACAATATATTTTACCAATGGATCATTGCTGAAATTTTCCGTCCTGAACAGTTTAGCATGGTGCTCACTTGCAGAACAATTGCCCATAATTACAAATTAAAAGAAATAAAAGTGAGTAGAGCGAAGAATAAGTCAATGAAAATGGAATGCATCAGGGCATACTTGGAAATAGTTGTGAGCCATTAGAAGTCGCTTTCTGTAAAAGCACAAAAATAACCTGAATACGAATTATACGGATGCAAAATAACGGTAAAATTGGCCAATAAATACAGAGTGGACCAATAAACTCCTAGGATTTCAAACGGCTATAGCTTTTTTCCGCACCATTCAGACTTCCGTGGGACGAAAAATTTGTCTAAAAACTTAAAAACTTTTTAGAAATCTGACTTAAAATTGGACAATACTTTTTGTGGCGCAAAAACACTTTTTTTGGCGCAAATTTTTGTTTTGCGTTATAAGATTGAAAATTTCAATTTTTTTTGAAAAGTTTTAAGACCATCATGTAGCCCTGCGACTCTAGTTTCTAACAAGGTATCATTTATTGCATCATCTCTAAAAAATTAAAGACAAAAGGTAAAAGTATGAACCAAATTGTTGCTCTGATTAGGTTCATACTTTTGCTTTTTGTATTACATTTTTAAAGATGATACAATAAATGATACCTCATTAAAAACTAGAGTGGCAGGGCTACATCATGATGTTAAAACGTTTCAAAAAAAATTAAAAATTTTCAATCTAATGACGCAAAACAAAAATTTGCGCTAGAAAAGTATATTTGCGCTAAAAAGAGTGTTTCTTGCGCCACAAAAAGTATTGTCCCCTAATATTTAAAATGTTTTCTAAAACCTGACTTAAAAATTTCATGTGATTATATTGAAGGGACATATCCTGAGCTTTTGTTTGGTACATAAATTGTTTTAAAAATACGAATTTTCGCATTTGCTTAATATTTGCCTTGTATTTGACTAGAAGTCTAGACTTTTGTCGAGCATGTGCTCAAATTTTTGTTTGAAAAGTTGAAAATCTGACCTTTATGACCTGCGTCTACTTTTCGATTTCACGTCGAATGGGCTAATAATAAAAAATTTGAAAAAAATCGGAGGTGTCTACGGGTGCGGTTGAACTCGTGACATCGAAGAAAATAGCCTTATTTCGAAGGCGTTTACTGATTTGGCTCACGAAAAAGCTGAAATATGCCACGAAAAAAATTACTTCTGCCACGAAAAACGACATGCCACGAAAAGATGAAATGTGCCACGAAAAGATTATTTGTGCCACGAAAAAATTATTTATGTCGTTTTTAAGTCCAAATTTTGCGGGAATCCAAATTTTATAGACATATATGACTCGGATTGTTCAGAATCCCAACGCTGAGTGATCAGAACCAGAATTTCACCTTTAACCATTCTCAACAACCTTAGACCAGCCCAAACCATACGAAAGTGCTCCAAACCTGTTTCTAACTACCCTAAATCAGTGTTTAGGGTGATTTAAGATGGTTGAGAATGGTTAAAGGTGAAATTCTGGGCGATTATGGCCATCTGACTGGAATTCTGATCCGCTCGATCGAATATTCGCAAAAAGTTTACTCTGCCTTCAGTAAACCTTTAAAAACCAATTTTCAGTGGCTTCTGATCACTCAGCGTTGGGATTCTGAACAATCCGAGTCATAAAAGTCTACAAAATTTGAATTCCCGCAAAATTTGGACTTAAAAACGGCATAAATAATCTTTTCGTGGCATGTCGTTTTTCGTGGCAGAAATAATCTTTTTCGTGGCATATTTCAGCTTTTTCGTGAGCCAAATCATATCATGCCTATTTCAAACAAGTTATTTGTTATGTAAATCATTTGACAACAAGTTTTACTACTTACCACTGCGCCATGCAAACACGGCTAAAAACACAAACTGAACAATTTTGGGCATTTTGAAAAGCCGTGACAAAATTCGCAGTACACTTCGTTCCGTGTCTCGCGAGAGTCTGAATGGAGCCTTCCGAAGTCTTTTTTCGGAAATTTTGTTTTTACAGATCGGTTTTTTATACTTTTTAGTACATCATGTCAAAAACACGATATTTGCTTGGTCCCTGTGATTTGGGTCCTGGTTTCTGGGCTTCCCCTGATGGGTAAGGCCCAAACCACGGGGGGACCAAGCGAAAATTGTGTTTTAACATGATGCACTAAAAAAATAATGTCGGCGAGCAAAACCGATCTGTAAAACAGGTTTCCGAAAAAGGACCTATGAAAAAGGCGTTCAAAATCCTAGGAATTTCGGTTTCAATTGCAGTTTGGGCATCCATAACCAATTTAGGCATTCGCAGAAAGTTTAGCAGTTACCATACACTCCCCCCCCCCCATCAAATACCTGCACACCCTTAACCACCATCCTCCCTCTAATTTTCGACATACTGGCTTATAGCCCCTGAAAATCACGTTTGTTGAAGTGTCTAAAGCCATTTTGAAGTTATAATTTTGACAAAAAACTAGAAAAGCAATTCGAAAAGGACCAAAGGGCTGTATTGGGAGGGAAAGGGACTAAATAAGGGCCACTTATATAAGAGGCCCACAAGCAAAAACAGAAAATGTTGAATATAGTTTTGAATGCGGGGCTTACCACATAAATAGAGTCACTTTCGAGTGATTTGTGTCTAAGGTTTGTAGGTGTGCGCATCTCAACTCCAAGCGCCGTAAAGAAAAAATGCCTAAAGTTTCAGAATCAAGGTTAAAAAAGTGTCGATCCTACACAAGAACCAATTTGAGGAGGGTTACGTTATCGTATTTCTTCTAAAATAGCCCTCGCCCTGACTTTGAAAACTAAATCTCAGCCCACAGCAAATTTTACATCGCTGTTTATTGTCTTTTCTAAATTCACACAAGCTCGACCGATTATACTTTTTAGATTTTGGCTAAGCACTCCGAAAATCTCAAGATTGGCCCCAATTTTTAAAATATTGAAAAGTTTTCCTAAAGGGTGGTATTTAATTTTGGCCGTAAAATACTGAAAATTGGCCATAGATTTTTTTCACTTCTTCCTACATTTTTGTAATAATTTTTTCAACATTTTTTTACCGTTATGTAGCCTTAAATCTTATATTTCTTATGAGCTATCAAACTTTACTAAATGTGGTCAGAAAGTTAGATGTTTAAAGGTTTTAACAAAACAATTTAGGAAAAAATTGTTTTTCAAAACAATGAAATTTCTACATTTCTGACCACATGTAGCAAGGCTTGTTAGCTCGTAAGAAAGCCAAAATTCAGGGCTACGTAATGGTATATAAATTTTTGAAAAATTGTAAAAAAATATTACAAAAATGTAAAAATAAGTGCAGAAAAAGCATCTACGGCCAAAATTCAAAAATCTACGGCCAATTTTAAATATAACCCTTTCATAAATGGGCTATTTCAGAGGAAATACGGTTGACAAAACAAGTGTTGACTGTAACAATAGTTTTAACTAGGGTTGGGTAATTCTCCGGAGAAATACTTTCCGGGTAATTACCCGGTAATTACCCGGGTAATTACCATTCAACCAACCCTAGTTTTAACAAAGGATAACAGCAGAATAATCGACAATTAGTGTAATTTGTTTTCCAGCAGTCTCAGCTATCGAATAGGAAAAAGTATCAAGGTCAAAATACAGCAAATTCAAATATTTATGGCCAAAATTTGCTATGGCAAAAAAATTGAGCCATTGTGTAAATAAAATAGAAAAGCATCTACATTGATTGGCCATTGTCGCCGCAATCACTTCTTTGTTGTTCAGGCATCATTTAAATCACCTTAATGCTACTACCACTCATTCACAGCAAGGGATTAATGTATAGACTGGAGAGCTTGGGGAAGTTGATTTGGCTGGACCTAGAGCTAGAGCACTGGACAGCTGACGTGGTCCAAAAGCGATCTCTTTTTACAACGCACTTCACCTTTTATACCAGCCAAACAACTAATCCATCTATTCTAGAGTCACAAAGCAGCATTAAATTATTTTTGTGAAGCAAGAAGCAGGGTTGAGGAGGAGAGAGAAAAACAATTTTATGCTAAAACATGGTCACTAGTTAAATGCAGTTAAAAAAGTTTGTTGAAGACCGTTTTTTCAAAAAAATATTTGCGTGCGGGACAAGCATGTCATCATAAAAATAAATTTGGCAAAAACAGCACAACTTACCTTTGCCCAGGGCTGCTCCTGCCATCTCAACATTATTAAAAAAGGACATTTGGTAACAATAAGGACGTTTTGATCTTTTTGAAGAAAAAATTGCATTTTATCCAGTGCTTATTGCCATTTTGAAGCGAAAAAAAAAGATTTTGACTAATATTTGAAAAAAAAAGATTTGGGATTCCGAAAAAAGGACAAATGTTTTTAAAAAAGAAATATGGCAGCCTGCCTTTGCGGAATTTTTTTTTCAATTTTCGGGTTACCGGGTTACAATTTTTGCGTAAACCTTTTTGCAGCTGATTTTCTTCCTTTTGCAACTGATTTTCACGCTTTCTAGATGATTCAAAAAAGAAGGAAATCAGCTTCAAAAAAGGTATGCCGACAGTATTTCTTCAAATTGCCGCCCCCTATTATACAGGGTGTCTCAAAAGTATTGGGTATTTTTTGAAAATGTTGTGTAACTAGCCTCCTGGGCCGTTCAACTCCCGATTTTTCGGGAATCTCCACTAAATATGATTTGAGAGCACAGCAAATTTATTTTTCATTGTTATCTCATTTATGTTCAAAAGAAAATGGTTTATGGGGCAGAACAAGAAAAATTACAAAAAATTAGAGATTCAGACAAGCTTTCAAAAAAGACCCAATACTTTTGAGACACCCTGTAGAACCCCTCGACTTTAGGTACTATATCTCAGAACAAACTTTTTTCGAGCTGTTTTATTTTCATTTTCTTAAATTCCGCAAGCTCTACCGCTTCTGCCTTTTATAATTTAGATTTTTGCCCAAAAATCTCAAAATCACTCTAATAAACCCCCCCCCTCCCCTTAGAAGTCGATCGTAAAATAAGCGTGCCGGGGCATCGATCATAGGAAATAAAGTATATATTGAGATAATTTTTTTAAGTATACCGAATCCCCCCCCCCCCCCAAAGTTTTTGGGTGTATCTTTATATAGTATTTGGGTCGGGGGGGGGGGGAGGTTACGCTAAACGACAAAATTTTGGTCACAAAGAAAACTTTTTTTAGTGTGATTTTTTTATTTGCATGTTTATACTCATTCGAAAGCTTTTTCAATGGCGGAGGACCTTTTGCAATCAGATTTGAAGATTGCTATGAAAAAATTGTGATTTTGCCCATTGAAAGTGAAAAGTGTAGTTTTTAGGGTTAATCTTATGAGTGCCCATTTGGTCACAAAGAAAAACTTTTTTTAGTGTGATATTTTTATTTGCATGCTTATACTCATTTGAAAGCTGTTTCAATGGCGGAGGACCTTGCGCAATCAGATTTAAAGATTAATGTGAAATATTTGAGGTTCTGCCCTTCGAAAGTGAAAAGTGGATTTATATTTGTTTTTTTTTTCAAATGCAATCACAATTTCTTTTAAATTCGCGCATTTTTGAACATTGTTTGTTGTGAAAATATACTTACGGCATTTCATTTACAACGACAAAAATTATGAGAGGTGCTTAGGCCAGCCCTCACTGCTTGCTCCGCTTGCTGCGCCCGCTCCGCCTGCTCCGTCGGTAAGTTTGGCTAACGTTTTCGTGAGTGGGATTATAAATTTACTGAGTTTACGGTTCAATTTGTAGGCTTCGATCGATCAGCCCACACCGCCTGCTCCGCTCGCTGCGCCTGCTCCACCTGCTCCGTTGGTAAGAATGTCTAACGTTTTCGTTAGTGGAATTAAAAATTTACTGATTTTACGGTTTAATTTTGTAGGATTCGCTCAGTCAGCTTTCACTGCTTGCTCATCTCGTGGCGCCCGCTCCGCCTGCTCCGTCGTTAAGTATGTCTAACGTTTTTGTTAGTGGCATTATGAATTTGCTGAGTTTATGGTTCAATTTGTAGGATTCGATCGGTCAGCCCACACTGCTTGCTCTGCTCGCTGCTCCCGTTCCGCATGCTCCGTCGGTAAGTTTGGCTAACGTTTTCGTTAGTGGGATTATAAATTTACTGAGTTTCGATTCAATTTGTAGGCGACCTGCATGCTTTTTGTCGTCTCATTCGAATTATGAAGAAATCGCTAAAATGTCTTGAAAATATTATTTGAATTTTTGTATCAGTTATTGTTATTTGTTGAAAATAAATTCGTTGTATAATGTTATCTCCATGCGGTATATGGGTAAGGAATCCTTACTAAGGACTTCCAAGTTTTCAAACTGAAAGAAAACAAGCGTGCCCTGCAAGGTAAATCAGAACAGGCAAACGTTCCAGGACAAATTGATTTTGCCGAATTTACTCTAAAAATGGGAAACGGCGACCTAAAATGCGATGAAAATGAATTCATCGAAATTCCTGAGAATTGTATTGTCAAAAATGACTTAATAGAAGAAATATTTGGCGAATTCATCAGAGACGGCAATTTTTCTGAAATGTCAAAAAGAGTCATTTCGACTCCAACTAATGAAAAGGTTTTTCAATAAATAATGAAGTTCTTCTGAAGTTAGAAGAAAAAGGTCATAAAATGACAACGTTCTTGAGCGTCGATGGTGTCGATACTGATCAGCCAAAAGAATACATTGAGTACCCACCAGAATTTTTGCATTCGCTGAATGAATCGGTTTACCACCCCATGAACTTAAATTGACTAAAGGTTGTCCTGTAATGCTCACAAGAAATTTGAATCCGGCAACCGGTTTGTGCAATGGTACAAGACTAATGGTGGAAACAGTCCACAAAGACATTCTAGAGTGTAAAATTCAACAGGCGAGTTTGCCGGAAAAAATGTCCTTATTCCAAAAGTGACACTAACCAGCTCAAAGTTTCCTTTTACACTGTACAGGAAACAGTTCCCTATTAAACCATGCTTTGCAATGACAATTAATAAAAGTCAAGGCCAAACAATTGATTTTGTTGGAATTGACTTAACCGATCCTGTTTTTACCCACGGAATGACTTATGTTGCATTTTCCCGTGCGAGGGCATGGGAGTTTATAAAAGTTGCAGTGAAATGTGACAGCAAAAATAAAGTGAAAAACATTGTGTGGAAAGAAGTTTTGCTTGAATGTGAAACTTTAAAAATGGGTTGAAATTCCTTTGAGCAAATAGCTCATAAAATGCCAATCACGCGAAGTCGGTTTACGACCTGATTGGTACTGTAGTGCTATACTACACTGAACTTCGCTTTCATGACGCAGGCGCCCGAAAGGGCCAGTTCGCCTAGTATTCTAATAGCGTTTTGAAGGGAGATGGTGTGTTCCAATAGCGCCAATTTTTCCTTTTTTTACTTAAAGGGCATGCTCGCGCCCGAGGCAATAATTCTTGCATTTCAAATTCGCGGGTACCAGGCACGCGAGAGATTTGAATTTCAAAATCGTTTTTGAAATCATTCAAATGTTTTGTTTTAGTGTGCCGATAGTTTTGCTGGCTTTTTTCTTGGTGTAATCGGGAATTGTCCCATTGACTGCAATGGTTAGAGACTAAAGACGTTGGAAACATTTGAATGATTTAAAAAACGATTTTGAAATTAAAATCTCTGGCGTGCCTGGTACCCGCGAATTTGAAATGCAAGAATTATTGCATCGGGCGCGAGAATGCCCCTTTAAGTGAAGAGTATCCGAATTTATGTCCCAGACACGAGGAAAAGTGCGTAAACTATTTATTAGTCACAACTTCCGTTCCCTGGCCTACCCCAAGCCTAAGGGCTAAGCTTAAATTTGTTGTTCCAAAGGGTAGTTACAGCAATTTTTGAAAGATCAGATTAAGGGGGGGGGTATTCGATAGCGCCAAATGTGCTTTATGATTTCAAGCGAGGTTAATTTGTTGATAGATATTCCCCGACTTCTAAAAACTAGATAAACAAACTAAAATAATCAAACTTTGAAACCGCATAAATTGCTTAATTTGACCGAATTTTGTAAGTCTGTAAACAAGACTGGGAAATATGTCAGGCTAAAAATGAAAAGTATGCGTTGACTTCCCCAAGCAATTCACTGTCTGCACTTATTCAAACTCATCAGTTCGAAACCTAATATAGCCCATTTTGATATACCGTATTCTCTCTAATAGAACCACACCCCAGGTTCGAAATCCTGTTTGTGACATTGCGTTTTTGACCCACTTTTTGAAGACGGCTTCCATGCAGGTTACCACACATTTTGTAGCTAGTGAGATGAGCTACAAAATGAAGGGTAATTTGCATAAGAGAAGTTTTTAAAAAGTGTGTCAAAAACACATTGCCAAAAAGACGATTTTGAATTAAGGGGGGGGGGGTGGTTCTATTAGAGAGAATACGGTTCCGTATTTTCTCTATTAAACAGGCCAGCCCGTTCAATTTTTAACCCTTCTGTAGGGGGCCCGTTATTAAAGGAAGCTCGTTTATTTTTCAACCAAAAATTGTTCGAAAATTTTTCTAGAACAAAACAAGTTATATTTTTTCGCATCAATTTTCCCTGTTTTCGTTATATAGATGACCCCTTTTTTGTTTTGAATATTTTTTGTTTTCTATGTTGTTTGTGCTATGTGCGGACAGGAGCTTCATCCCATTCCTTACCTAGTTTAGTAATCACATCCCTTGTCCCAGGTATCTTATAGTGCTCTAAATCAGACATGGCGGTAATACAGGGTTCTCATCCATAGTTGGACCACCGCCAGCGGCATCCCTTCAGTTACCTTCGGCGCCCCCGGCGGTGACCAGCGGTCATACTTTTTTGAGATGATTGTGCCACTCTCATCTCAAAAAAGCATGACCGCCGGGCACCGCCGGGGGGCCCCGAAGATAATCGAAGGGGTGCCGCCGGCGGTGGTCCAACTATGTTCTCATCTTTACTTTATTTCAAGATTTGCACTTTATTTAGTATTAAAAATCTTTTTAAAAATGATGAAATCGGACTTTTTGCTGAATAACGATCAAATTAAGGAAAATGTACTTTATTAAAAAATTTTCAGATGAGAAACCCTGCGTTAATGCCAAAAATAGTTCTCGGACTTTTGTGGATACAAATGGAAATCATACCGTATTTCCTCTAATTGCCAACTGGTCTCTAATTAGCCACCACCTGGAGTGCTATCAAAAAACGAGCCATCATTGCGTCCTATCAAAAAAAGTAGGGTAGCACAGGTTTCATGCCCTAGAGATTTTGTGGAACAAAGCTTTAGAACTTTTTTCTACGTAAAAGTTGTGGTAGTTCAGTAATGATTGTACTAAGCCACAATTATGACAAATACATCTCAAAATATTGAATTTAAAAAACTAACTTTATAACACTGGGCTAAGTCTAGAAATTTCGCTAAGAGTATCTCATATAGTGCCGAAAATTTGGATTTGGGGCCCGTTTAATAGAGAGGGCTCGTTTCACAGAGTAAATACGGTAACCTTAGAAAGTAGTTTTATAATCAAATGGATGGAGAATTTACCTAGATCCCTTTCGGAAGCACAAGTTTAAGCAACATCTTATCTAATTTAATCAGTTTGAGTTTTTTTCTGAAACTTTGAAGTGGTCATTTAAAGATAGTTTCAGAGATGTGCAAAAATTCAGGCCGAGTGACTGGCCATTTCTTCAATCATAGAGCTTTTTCACTAGGCTTGTTTTATTTACCGTATTTCCTCTAAAAAGCCGACAGTCGCCTTATTTTTCAACATCCCTATCAGAGCATGTCGGCTCATATTTTGACCCTTGGCGACAAAGTTGCCCAAGAAAATTTCAAGCGAAAGCTAAACAACCAAGGCTATTTTTTGCCTAGGGCAGTTTTGTTTTGACACTTTGCTTTAATTTCTTTTGCCACTCTTCTTATTTCACGAAAAATATGGCTAACACCTTTATTATAAAGGCATTCTAGAAGGTATTGTACCTTCTTTGGTCACTGAAGTAAGTAAGGACACGTTCTCGGTCAATAGTCTTGCTCGGTTTCATTTTGTAGTTAGAAAACGCAGGGGTCTTAAATGGTTGGGGTGTAAAATGCGCAAACATCTTAAACACTCAAAAGTGACTCTGGATACATGAAAAAGCATACCGTATTTATTCTAATTAGGCCCCATGGGGCCTTATTTTTCAACCCCCCTCCAGGGATGGGGCCTTATTAGAGACTGGGGGATAATAGAGACTGGGGCCTTATTTTTGAACACTTACAGTAGCGGACAAAAAAAATTGAACACATGGTTACATTTTATAAATCGTGAAAGTTTTGGAATTTTTTCTGCGTGTTGAAAGTTCTGTTCCCTAAGGCATATTTTATATTTCCAAAAAAAGGTATATTTCCCTAAGGCACTTAAAACACTAACTTGAATTTACTGAGCTGCTCTTCCTGTTCCATCCATTTGCGAACACACTTCCGATCAACATTGTAGCGCTTGCTGGCGGAATTGATTGACTTGGCCTTCTTTGCATAAGCGACCACCTCGAGCTTCTTCTTAAACGTATAAAACTTTAGCGTCTTAGCATTGCCATCCAAATCGATTTGCTCAAAATCGCTCATTGTTAATTTCCTAAAATAAATTTGATGGATGAAAATAAATGACAGATGAAAGCGAAAATACTTGGAAGACAAATATAAATACGAGCTTTCAAGAAATTCAATTCAAACAGAAAGAAAGTTTCGCACAAGACTTATTATTTCAGGATTTTTTTCCAACCGGTGTAGCAAATCGGGCTTCAGGTGGGGGCTTATTAGAGACTGGGGCCTTATTTTTCAACCCCCCTCCAAGGGTGGGGCCTTATTAGAGACTGGGGGGATAATAGAGACTGGGCCTAATTAGAATAAATACGGTACCATGCATACAGAGTGTTCTTTATGATGCGAAAGCTAAAGAATGTATGTTCTATTTTTGAAAAATATGTTCAATCAATGTTTTCAATCTCCTTGTAAGGTAGAATTGAATCGTCTGAGTGTAGTCAAGACAAAAAATGAGCGGTTGAGAATCAATGCAAACTGTTCAAGGCAAACTTTCGACCGGAGTATATTATAGCAAGTCCTCCCAAAAAAAAATTTAACTGCTTTTTTGTGTGTTTCAGGGCTTAAAACGTGTACAAAACATGTTTTTAGGTGGGTGACGGCACTTTTTGAAAAAAAATTTTGATTGAATTTTGACTTTTTTCCTTTGGGGACCAAGGTAAACCACCTGGATACCGTTTTTATTCATTTTTAATATTCTTTTACATTGCCTGCCTTCGGCAGGCACCTTATTCAATAGGAAGCCCTTTGCGGGTACATTGTCCGGGCTAAGGGCTGTCCCTTTATATAAATGTGAGAGCTCCAGCGAGATAAAAACGGTATCCAGGTACCCTATCCAGGTGGTTTACCTTGGTCCCCAAGGCAAAAAGTTAAAATTTGGCCAAAAAAATATTTTTCCGAAAAGTGCCACCCCCACCTAAAAACGTGTTTTCTACACGTTTCAAGCCCTGAAACACAAAAAAGCAGTTGAAACCCATTTTTGGGAGGACTTGCTATAATATACTTTAGCCAAGCTTTCTCTTAAAAACCAACGCATAGTGCTTTTTTACCCAAAAAAAATCCAAAAAATGAATTAAAGTTCTTAATAACATAATTTGGGATGTCGGCTTGTTAGTGCATGTCGGCTTATTTTTCAAACTATCTCTAGAGTGTCGGCTTATTAGAGCAAATACGGTAGTTTATTAACGGCTCTAGGTGAATTGATCAACGGATTTTGAATTCATAGGGCTTAGTGCTACAAATTAAATTATAATCGTGCCATCTTCTAATTGATTATCGATTTGGCTGAGTCATCTGTCAATCAACAAAGTAAACAAGTGTAAATAGACCCCTGTCTTATAATAAGGAATTTTTCCGCCCGGTCTACCAGTCCCTTTCACAAACCATTTTCGGCTCACAATTATGGGTTGGATAGCATGGTTTGTTCAGTCCTCAGAGATGATAAAAAAAATTGAAGGGAGGGTACATCTGTTGTCCGTATCTGGTCCCGCATGGAGATCGTTTTAATTCAAATTTAACCAGATTTGAAGGTTGCAGTTCAAATCGTTTTTTTAACATTTTTTCCGAGTTTTGTATCGAAATAATCCTAAGGCTCTTGGGAGCACAACAAAGACCTAAGCGCAGAGATGCACGACTACTTGAGCTAAGTTAGAGCCCAAACCTAGGTAAGGATTATTTATTTTAAAGGTGATATGCATTAAATCGTAAAAATAAGGCTGTTAATGACAAAGATCAATCCTAAAAATGATTACATTCAATAAATTGTTAACTTTTAGCATTAGAACACATGGTGTCTAACTCAATCATCAAAAAAAATATGAAAAGAATGAAGTGTGTGGGTAGAGGAATTCAAACAAGAAAACTACAAATCTGTTTGAATTTGAATTGAAAGGATCACCATGCGCGGGCAGGAGCAGCTTGCGACATTTCACATTGCGACAATTCAAATTGCGAGAAATTTAAATTGCGACAATTCAAATTGCAACAAATTCGAATTGCGACAATTTGAATTGCGACATTTTAACGTTTTTCAACTAAAATAATTTTTGAAATACACAGTACCAGGAAGCCTCAGGATGGGTATGAAGACTGCATACCGTATTCGCTCTAATAATCCAAATCTCTAATAATAAAAAGGTAATAAGTTTCATCACGGTGACTTGCCTGAGCACATGAGGAAAAAAATGCGAGCTGATCAAGAAGAAAGATAAATCATATGAAAAATATGACCATCATGGCTATATCTTTACATTTAGTTAATGTCAACCTTTATAAGCAGCAAGTATAAGTAAGCATTGAGTGTAGGATGTAAACAAGTGCCAAAAAAGTCATTTTCCTTGAGATCAATCTAAAAATAGACCAGAAAGACATCTTGAAGACTGAGAACAATAGACTTAAAGCCATCGCCAGTCGCAATTCAAATTGTCGCAATTTGAATTGCGACAATCTGATCTTGTCGCAATTTGAATTGTTGCAATTTGAACTGTCGCAATTTAAATTGTCGCAAGCTACTCCTGCCCCATGCGCGACCAGATAGGGACAACAGATTTCCCTCCTTAAGGACGAAATTGACATGTGGACAAATTTCACCGGTCGATCAATTTAGCAATTGATCAATTCACCCTTGACAAACTCGCCATCGATCAATTCACCGTCGCTCTTTATTAAAAGTTATTGGTTTAAACAGCAAAATAGCTGTTTTCAGCTTGGCGGTTGGACGCCAACAAGAAAGTAGAATATGCTTGCTTGCCGACTTTGTCGCGTAAGTCGAGCATTAACTTCCCCTCGCCTGCTGTTTTCAATAGGACCTCAGGAATTAAAGTATCGCCCAAGACAGCTTTTAACCAAAACGAGAGCTTTTCGGATAAAAACGAGAAGTTAGCAGCAAGAATAGGGTACGCGACAATTCACGCCCGAGACAATTCACGCCCGGGACCCGGGTGTGAAGTGTTTGGAGGATGGACAGAAAATGAAAAACAACCTCTGCCGTGCTTGAATGCTAAGTAAGGAAAACGCCAAATATTGCCTGGAACACCAACACTGATTTTACGTCGTACCTAATTATGTTACCTAGCGCAACCGCGAACGAAACAATACACATCAAGAAGTCGTAGGATTGATCCACTTGCCTCGCTACAAATTTCGCTCTGCTATTTCCGCTTCGGTTCCAATGGCAGGGGCCCACAACGATAAAGTCTGTAGAGTTCCGGTCTGGATTTCCTCACGAAACAGGCGACTTGGTATAAGTGTCGCCTCGAGCTGTCACTGAGAGAAGAGGTGGTTCATCAACGTCATTGCTATCTGCCTTTTTTGCTGTGTTTGGAAGAGAACAGGAAGACTTCAGCATAGCTAGAGAAGGGAGCACAAAAGATTAAGCACAAATAACTGAAAACCCCAAAATAATCATCCCGATTAATGCAAACATCCGCAAGCAAATACAAAATAATTGAAAGGAGTATCAGATATCAACCCAACAATTAACGAAGTCAAACAAATGGGAACGACAAGATTTTATTGAAGAATTAGAAGTAAGCAACGCGAACAAAGTCAAGTCGAGCTTTCAAGAAACAGAAACTTTTCGTAAGAGCGAATTTTCGTAAGAAACTTTTCGTAACGCGGTTTTCAGTAACATTAGTGATATTTTAAGTTGCTTTTTTTTGCTTTTTGATCCTCCTTTGATGTTTCTTATAGCTTCTGTGATGTTTTGACCAAAAATAGTCAAGAAAAATGAAACAGTCAGAGGGTGGAATCGAACCACTGGTGAAAAAAATTCGTTCCATCAACTTACCTACTGCACCATACATGCCACTAATGGCAAATAGCTATGTGTAGTATATAATATATGAATTCTAGCTCGGAGTTTTTCACCATGCTTTTGGGTATTCTGCTGGTCTTCTAATGGATGAAAAATCCGGATGTCAGCTAAATATTGAAATTTTCAGTCATATGACCTATGCTTATTGACTTTTGTGCTCATACAGTTAATAGTCATATAATTAACTGTTCGAAGTGTCAAACAGTGACAGAAAGGCCAAAAAATGAATCAAATGAAATCCTGAATTAGAAAAATTGAATAAGAGTGAAAAAAATTTCGATTATTTCTCTACGAAAGAAATTCGTTACGAATTTTCGCTCTTACGAAAAGTTTCTTACGAAAATTCGCTCTTACGAAAAAGTTTCTTACGAAAATTCGCTCTTACGAAAAAGTTTCTTACGAAAATTCGCTCTTACGAAAAATTTCTTACGAAAATTCGCTTTACGAAAAATTTTCTTACGAATTTTCGCTGTTACGAAAATGTTTCTTACGAAAATTCGCTCTTACGAAAATTCGCTCTTACGAAATTGTCTTCTTACGAAAGCTCGTACAGCACCCAAAACTCAATTTTTTATCGACCAGAATTAATAAATAATGTCTTTTTTAAACTCCTCCTTGTAAAAAAAAGTGATATGAATATTAATGGACCATGGGGTGTGGTATAGGGTATCATGGTTTTGGTCATTTAATCAAAAAATTTTTTTTTCAAAAGATGGCCGTCCGGTGCCGGAAAACGTGTTTTTGTATGTTTTAGTTGCTAAATCGCTGCAAAACGTGACTTGTGAAGATTACCGGCTATGACATATACTGTACTTTAGCCACTGAAGCTTCAGGTCTATTTCTGCCACCACCACTTAGTCTTCTTCCTGAAACCTTTCTTTACGGCAACCGGACATTTGTCACTTTTTGAAATATTTTTTCGCGCGACATTTGTCATGTTTGTCATTTTGTCACGCGACAAGTAAAAGTCAATTCTAGGTCTTATTGTTGGCTGTACACCGAAATATACGCGCCAATTTGGTACTTGGTCGTTTGGCACGCGGTCGTTTTGGTACGAAATTTTTCGTGCTGTTACCCAAAAATTACTTACTGAAATGACCGCGTATTAAAAAATCTCTTACCAAAATACTGTTTTTTGTGCTGTCACCGTCACCGAAAAATTCTCACTAAAATCTCTTACCGAAACAATTCTCACTAAAAAATTTCGTACCAAAACGACCGCATACCTAAACGACCAAGTACCAAATTGGCGCGTATATTTCGGTGTACAGCCCTTATTGTTATCACATACCATATAACCTCTTTCAATCGCCCAGGGGGATTATTAATCAACCCCCTCGGAGGGTGGGGTTATTAGAGGGGGAATATATTTCAACCTCTTCGGTGCCGAAGGCGCCGGAAATGTGAGAAAAATTTCATTTCAAAAAGCTATAATTCTAGTTTATGGAATTTCTTCGAATTTGTCTCGCGTGTACTTGACGTCTCGCTTTTCGCTCATTTTTCATTAGTTATTTTATATATTTTATATGAATTTTTGGCACAACGGAAACTGCCCGCTTTATCCGCTTTTTGAATAATCGGCTGTTGAATAAACCCCCCCCAAAATTTAGTCAAGACCTTTATTTTTGACTCTCAAACTTAATAAGCCCTGGATAAAATGACACTTTTTGACGAAAAATGACCTAATTGTTTAACCTTCTAAAACAAATTTTGAAATAGTACATTTTGCGAAATAAGTACAATTTGGTCATTTTTCGTCAAAAATGTCTTTTATCCGTGCTTATTGAGTTTTGAGAGTCAAAAAAAGGGTAAAACGGAATTTTGCAGCTAATTCTCGTAATTTTGCAGCTAATTCTCGTAATTTTGCAGCTAATTTCGTTTGCAGCTAATTCTCGTAATTTTGCAGCTAATTTCGTTTGCAGCTAATTCTCGTAATTTTGCAGCAAATATGAGTGAATTTTGCGAGGATTCGAATTTCCTAGTCAAACATGACTTGGATCGCTCAGAATCCCAGCCGGAGTGGTCAGAAGCCCCTGAAGTTGGTTTTTGGGGTTTACTAAAAGGGGGGGGGGTAAACTTTTGCGAAAATTCGATTGGGTGGATCAGAATTCCGGAGCGATCGGCTTAATCGCTCAGAATTCCGCCCTGAACCACTCAAAACCGCCATAAACCTGAAATTCTGAGCGATAAAGCCGATCGGACCGGAATTCTGATCCGCCCAATCAAATTTTCGCAAAAGTTTTACCCCCTTTAGTAAAAACCCAAAAAACCAACTTTCAGGGGCTTCTGACCACTCCGGGCTGGGATTCTGAGCGATCCAAGTCATCTTTTGACTAGGAAATTCGAAACCCGCAAAATTACTCATATTTGCTGCAAAATTACGAGAATTAGCTGCAAAATTACGAGAATTAGCTGCAAACGAAATTAGCTGCAAAATTAGGAGAATTAGCTGCAAAATTCCGTTTTACCCGTCAAAAAAAAGATCAAAAAAATCCCAGTCCGAGTGGTCAGAAGCCCCTGAAAGTTGGTTTTTTGGGGTTTTTACTAAAGAGGGGTAAACTTTTTGCGAAAATTTGATTGGGCGGATCAGAATCCGGTCCGATCGGCTTAATCACAATGTTTATACTGTGGAGATTTTTTGCTTTTTGGGAGTGGGAGGGCCAGGGTTCTGGCGAGTGGGAGGGCAAGGTTCTATAGCCGAATTTTTTATATATCCACAAAGCTATTTGACCTCCAAAAAGTGACTTCACATAGCCGAAGCGTTAACCGTAGTAGCGATGTCTTCCCACCATTTCTTCTGGTTGCTTCTGGTAGCGATGCCGAGTCTCTCAACTCTACGCACGCCAGTATTATTATTTCGTAAAATTGTTAGTGATATAGCAATCGCTAAAGCTAAAATGATAAAAGATGTTTTCAGGAATTTTCTGGCCTAAAAAAGTTTTTTTTGAAAAAAAAATATAGATGAATTTGTATTTTTGCCTTAACATCCGAGGCACCGTATGTTCTCTAATAGCTAGTTTCAGACTCTCAAAATCGGAAAATTTGCAGCAAAAAAAAATTATGCAGAAATAAAAAGTCTTTTGGCGCATAAACGTGGCATAAATAAAAGAACTGGCATAAATGCCAGTTCAAAATAGGTGACTGTTATATTGAGGCTTGACTTTTTTTTTCGTGAGTAATGAATTTGTATAAAAAAAAATAAAATTAAATTGATGACTAAAACTGTACTATACAATCTTTAGGGCTAAATATGAGTATAGTCACCCCATCAATATGATTATAGTCACCCCACTCAATATGAGTACAGTCACCCCACTCAATATGAGTACAAAAAGAATATTTATTTAATAGACGTACAACTAAACCATCAGACATTAGGAAAATAGATATTATTCATTTACACTTTTTATACTGTAGTATCAGTATAGATTCATTGGCACAGACGGACTGAAGCATTCCAATTATGTTCCGGATAGATATAGATCCTCCTTCGTTGAATAAGACTTTAATAAATTTTTTACCTCGTGGATTTACGGAACTTAAACATGATTTATATATCAATGGTAACGTATTGTAAAATCAACTCTCACCACTCGATGCATGTTGCGTATACCATTTGCATCTCCATTTCGTTGACAAATGGGCATTTACATTCGGGAGATCTATTCGGGAGATCGATCATTTGCTCCCGCGCATATTTCCATCCTTAAAACTAATTTCATAGATATTATAAACATAATGCAACGTAATGTTAAAACTTTATCGCCAACGTTAAAAATTTGCTGTTCAAATGGATTTTCACCTTCGCCATTAGATTCAGAATCGATTATACGGTGATGCGTATTTGAAATCAGGCCAATAGAGGATTCCTGCGTCTCCACTAAATAATCAAATCGATATACAACAGAATATGGCTACAAAAAGCTGCCTACCTAGTTGGTCACTAGAAGTTTCAGACTTCTGCGAATATACTCATATACTCTATACTCATATTATAGAGAGTGCGAATATACTCATATTACCGTATAACCTCTATTAAACGGGCACCCCTACAGTTAACGTTTTCATATTTGCTTTGCTTTTTTAACCCCAATATTGTTTATTTTCCGAAACGGACGACCACTTATTTTGTAGAGTTTGTGAAGCTCTACAAAATGAGTGGTCGTCTGTTTCGAAAATTAAACAATATTGGGGTTAAAAAAGCAAAGCAAATATGAAAACGTTAACTGTAGGGGTGCCCGTTTAATAGAGGTTATACGGTACATATTATAGAAAAAACATTTCATTACGGACTTCGAAAAATATGTCGACAAAGATAGTGGTAGGGCAAATGCCCCAAAAATAAAATATGTGGAAAAAACGCCATTCTAAAAATTGAAAATTTCAAAAGGGGTGGTTATACTCATATTGAGTGGGGTGACTATACTCATATTGAGTGGGGTGACTATACTCATATTGCTCCATCTTTAGAAAATTACCTGTTTTTGATGGTGACAAACACAAGAAAAATTACACACAAAGCCAAACAGAGCAATAAGGACTCTGATTCCAAACTAGCAAGACAAGCACTACAGAAAATCTGGACTTGCCAAAAGCTACGTAAATCTTGAAACAAAAACAGCACTGGATTTATGTGTGCATTTTTCTTACACATTGCGGTTATTAAATGTTGGTGGGCTAGATTGGTTTGTGACATTCATTTCCACCTTGCCAATACCTGAATTTTTTGTCACCTTGAATTCAAATCAGAATCTATACAAAATGTAGAAAAAAGAAAAAGTATGAAGCAAGTCAAAAATAATTTGGTTTGTTTTTTTACCTATTTGGTCTATATTTTGCAAAGATATTGCAATAAATGATACCGCATTAGAAACTACTGGTTGGCGCGGAAAAAACATGACAGTTTTGAAAAACTGTTTATCTCCAAGATTGTATTTCTGATAAATGATCATTATTAAAATCCAGAATCGCAGGGCTACCTGATAGCGTTATAACTTTTAAAAAAAAAATATGAAAAAATTTAATAAAACCAGTCTAAATAGTAAAAAAATTCATCTTAAGGGTTCAATTTGTTACTGAAAATAATAGGGTACAGTCGAGTCTCGATTTAACGTACCCCAATTTAACGTACCCTTCGATTTAACGTACCCCTGGTCGGTCCCTCCAATAATAAACTCGGCCAAGGTTAAGAACAAGCACCCCACTCGAGTAAAGAACAAGCACCCCAAAAAATCAATAGGGGGGACCAAGGCAAAAAAAAAGAGATGCCTTGGTCCCCCTGTTGATTGTTTATTTTTTTAAATTTTTTTGCCTTGGTCCCCCTATTGATTTTTGGGGTGCTTGTTCGTTACCTGTGCCTAAACTCCGTCAAATTTACCCCCGATATAACGTACCCTCGATTTAACGTACCCCTAGGTCCGGTCCCCAGGGGTACTTTAAATCGAGACTCGACTGTACACAGCATAATTAAAACGCCGCCGGATATTTTCTTCACGATTTTCAAATATAATGGTTGCAAGTGGCACATCATAAGGTCAACTTAAGTTGCTCTACATGATAGGCATGACCTCCGGGACTTTTAAATTTAATTTAAATGGGGCGTTTCGGCCGGGGATTGTTTTAGCCGGGGTATTTCGGCGGGGTATTTCGGCGGGGGTTTTTCGGCGGGGGTGTCGGCCGGGGGTGTTTCGTCCCGGTCCCGTTGCCGTTGTATCATAAATTTTCCGAGTATCAACTTCTATGAGGTGATCTCTTGCATACTACACTTATGGTAGTATGTATTTTCAAAAGCTCTTCACGCCTTTTCCAAATTTACGAAAGAAGCCAATATATAAATGAGGTGGGAAGGCATCTACAGGGTGCCCAAAAAAAACGCGGTCACTTGAAAAAAAATTGGCGTAGGTAGCCTTTGCACATCGATTTCCCATGAAAATCGACGCTACTGTCATACATTACAACTTCAATTTTTAAGGTGGCCGAATTTTTTGGGCCTACATATATGTTATTTAAATATGTGAGAAAAAAAACCATAATCTGCTGAACGTGTTAATCAAAAAATCATCTAAACCGTACCTGCGACAACCCAAATCTTTGAAGACAGAGCTAGAGATTAAACAGACATAGAGCAACGAATTTTATTTCAACATTAACGAAAACAACAGAGCGATTCTAATTGCCTTCTGCGATAAGATTTTTCTTGAGCTTGCCTTCTTGAATGCCTTCTTTCAGCCCGCGTCTGCAAAACAAGAATGTAATCAAAATAAGTCTACCAACACAAGAGCTCCTACCTGGAATCGCCGTGTCCAAACTTAGAGCTGGTGTCGATCCACTTCAATGCGATCTTCTCATATGCAAAGCGCTTAGTCTGGTTCACCAACGACTTTCGAAGAGTGATAGGACGTTTCTTCGAGCCAATGCAGCATCCACGGTTCATAACTGAAGAGCAATCCATTTATACGTACACTAATCAACAAGAAGCGAATGAACTCACCAAAGTCCTGATTCACCAACAATAATGAGGGAATCCAACCCTAAATAGATAACGTCAGTGGCTGGTCATACTTAAAAAAGCTACTAACCATGGGTTGACCGACTTGACTGTGATATCAAATTTGGTGGAACATTTTGCTTGCCAGGCTCAGTGAGGCAACGACTTTCCCAATGCGGTAGATCTTTTTGTTGATTTCGGTTCTGTGGGTGGTAACCCTCTGACGCGGCACGACCGACAGTGAACTGAACACGAGAAGGATGCCACGGCCCCGATACAAGCAACCTAGAATATTAACAAACATTATTTTAGACCAGTGAACTTAGAAAAGGGTCCCTACCTTGCGGAGACCCTTGTGAGTCTTGCGAGGAAGCTTCTTATATGCCAACGGCTGGTAACTCCTTTGAACCCTTTGCCCCTTGTCCTCCAATGCAATCGATCATTTCGTCCTGACGCAAGATGCTTTCCACAGGGATCTTTGTTCTCGAAAGTGGTCCTTAGCCCAATCAACCTTCTGCCGCGATGGTTCACCAGACCTGGATCTCCATGATATGAGTCTTCTTGTTGCGATGCTTCATCAACTTCATCTGAGTATGAGCAATGACACGGCGACAAGAGCAGTACTTCTTGATTCTTGTGAATCAGACTCAATCGACTTTCCTCATCCTGCCACTTCTTCGCATACTTGGTGAAAGCCCTTCTTTTGGACTTGTACCTGCACAAAATTTTATATTTTGACTCTCTTATCAAACATGACATTGGAGAGCTGAAATATTTCCATACACTCATGCAAGAGCAGAGGAGTGCAGAATTTTAGGCCTGCGCTATGCCTACATAGTCAGCCAATGACTTTGGAAAAGCAAGGAAAAAAGACTCACCAGTTTTATAGAAACGACGCTTGCAGTCTTCGGCGAGATGCTCGGCGAACACAGTCTTAAGAGGACGAGGACCACGAGGAGTTTCGATGTAGCCCACCACACAACGACAATCATCGGGGGAGTTTCCAGAATGGTGACAGCCTCGACGACCTCTTTCTTGTGCACCTTTGATCCGAGCTTGTCGACATCGCCGACAATATGACTCATACCAGCCTTAAATTTGGTTGATAAGTGGGTTGAACCAGTCAAACCTCGATAAGCCGGCACCCCCAAAAGTTCGTTCCAGCCTTGGGTCAGACTTTTTTCAACCCAATTTTCAAAAGTTTATTTCAGTTCTATTTTTACAGTTTGGTCGGAAATATCCTCAGGATTCCGATTTTGCGCCTGCTTATCGAGTTTGACTGTACAGGGAAAATAATAAGAAAGTACCTTGTATCCATAAATTCATAATGAACCGGCTTTGAGGATCGTCTTTTGGGAATGCTCTTGACATTACCACGAGATGGCGCTTGCTTCTCTTCTTGGGAGTGAAACCTGCAATTTGAAAATTGTTACTTTGATAGACAATCATTCTCTGGCGAAAAAAATTTACTCGATGGATCCCGTGACGAGGAGCCGAGAACTTTCGATGTGACATTACGTTTATATAAATATTGTCTGTATTAATCAATTGTTTTACTTTGCAAATTGCAAGACAACAAGTAAATTTTGAATTTCGAGCAAATATAAAAAATTCTATCAAAAAAGACAGATTTCAATTAGTTGAAGAATAGACCAAAATTGTGCTCATCAACAATATCTCTCGCATACAGGAAGAGTTCCCAAAACTAGAGATGGCGACCGGACGGGTCCCGTACGGGATCCGTCACGCGCGCCGGATTTTGGCCCAAAATCCGTCCGTTATCGCCCTTTTTTTCGAAAATCCCGTCCCGTTCCCGTTTTTTTGCCTAATCCCGCTAGTCATTTAGAAAATTTTGTCCTAAAAAAACAATTTGGAGAGAATTTTTTTTTGTGAATACCGAATTTTTTGCAGAAATTTGTGAATTCGATTTTTCCTTTTTGCTTGTTTTGACTTCTTTTATTTTTTTTCACTCTAACTTTAAGCAAGTTCACTGGCTTCTAGGCTAAAAATCATTGAGCAAATGTGGATTGCAAAATTTCGCACTGTTTTACTGTTAGGAAATGGCTGGAAATTGGCAATTGAATGCGAATGACCATCAAAGTAAAGGGAATCACCCAAATGGATAAGTACTTAGTTCTATATCGCGTCAACCTCTACACATTTTGTTTATTGCTAAATGTGATGGCAATTTTTTTCAGTCAGAATCACAGATAGAAAATTATCACACAAAATGAATCAGACAATTGGGTAGCTTGCGAAGGTTGACCCAGCCACAAAATAGTATGTCGGAAGGGTAGGATGACCTAATTGGACATTTTGAAAACGCTACTCAATTCACTAAAATTTTAGCGTTAAATAACCATAACATCGTTTCGTCGGCTCTAGGGAATTGAACCTCTACAAATGAACCTCTACAAATTGAACCCCGGTAAATTGGGCAACCAGACATTTCTAATTATTTTAGAATTTGTCGGCCGACATTTCTAATATTTTCGGTAAATTCGGTTGTTTTGTCCGAATTTACCGAAAAATATTAGAAAATGTCGCGCGACAAATTCTAAAAATATTAGAAAATATCTGGTTGCCGTAAATTGACCCTCCGGTAAATTGAACCTCCGGTAAATTGAAACCTCGGTAAATTGAACCTCAAATTTTGTCTTGAGAGGATTTTTTATTCAAAAGATTTTAACGCTGGTGTCATATGCATCCCTACCACGCCTTTAGCATGGCTGTATAGGAAAGGGAAAGGAATATTAAAAGGCACTTGATCCATCTTATTCAACTCAAGGCCAGATCACTCTCAGCTATTCAGATCATCTTAAATGATCCAGAAGCACCCTCAGTGGTCAAGTCCCCCAAATGGTCCAGATTGACCCTAAGGGGTCCTTATACACTTTCACAAGTCCAGATCCACTACAGATAGTTTAGATCCGTCCTCAGTGGTCTTGATTTTAACCTGGATGTAAAAAATCTTTTGGGTCCTCTTGGTTCATTTGGGTGCCCAGTAAACAAAATGCAGTCAACCTCCTCCGTTTAAATTATTTATTTTTTGTCATGTGAAGAGCTCTTATAATTTAAATTGTCTTTCTATAATCCAACCTCATTTACTATGGATGATCATGCACTAATTAATACAAGTGGTCGTCCACTTGGACCAAAAATTTTTTTTAACTTTTCGGGTTTCAAAACTTGTTTTCTGGACTAATTCGGGCATGCTGAAGATGGATTGATAGTGGTAAAATGCCGTTTTCTCGGCTATTTTTTGAAGCTTTGGTAAAATCGAGTTTTGGTGAAATCAATTATTTCCCAAAACTCAAAAAATCCCGACAAAAAACGGCATTTTACTACTCTAAACATCTTAAGCATGCCAGAATTAGTCCAGAAATAGGTTTTTGAACGTGAAAAAAGAAATTTTTTTGATCCAAGTGGACGACCACTTGGTTTGCTGCACCCAGGTAGTCGTACCCAGATTAGGAAACTCAGGTAGTGTAGTGGTTTCCGGGTAGTAATATTAGTAATAAAATGTTTTTGTATGTTCCAACCTCAGTTCTACTGGATAATCCATGCACTAACCAAACCAAGTGGTCGTCCACGTTGAATCAAAAAAAAATTTTTTATTTTTCATTTTCTAAAACCTATTTTCTGGACTATTTCGGCATGCTTAAAATGTTTGATAACGGCAAAAATGCAGTTTTGTCGGGTATTTTTTGATTTTTGGAAATATTGTTCCACAAAACTCGATTGTAGCAAAACTCAAAAAAATAGCCATAGGTACCTCCTCGTCAGGTGCATATTAACCTTGATGGCCTGAAAAATAAATTGAGTCAGATTCAAAAACAAATCGTCCCATCATACGTGAAATCGTGTGGGTAATTGAGGTTTTTAGGACCGAAATTTCCGATTTCACCTACCCAGCCCAAAACCATGGATGTGTGGATAATATCACGGGCGTTAAGCGAATTGATCCACACTGAATTGATCCACACCATTGATCCATACCGAATCGGTCAAATACGAATCGGTCCACACTTTTCAAATGCGTGCATTTTGAAAAATTTTGCGTGAATTAAAATTCTTAAGTCTGAACTACCAAACCAAGTGGTCGTCCACTTGGAGCAATTTTTTTTTACTTTTTGGGTTCCTAAACCTATTTTCTGGACTAATTCGCGCACGCTGAAGATGGTTTGATAGTGGAATAATCCGTTTGTAGGGTATTTTTGAGTATCGGGAATAATTGATTTACAAAACTCAAAAAATACCACAAAAATTTTTTTACTATTATCGAACCATCTTTAGCATGCCCGAATCAATCCAGAAAACAGGTTTCGGATTCCGAAAAAGTTAAAAAAATTTGATCAAGTGAACGACCACTTGGTTTGGTTGGTTCAACTAAAAAATTTAAATTCCTGCAAATTTTTTACTGAAATGAGAGTCAAAAAAGTCAATGGGTACACTGAGAGTGCGAGTGATACTGCCAGCTGCATATTACCGCGTGGATACCCTAAGGGATAGGAAACTACTCCAGAACTGGGGTTACTGCAAGCCAAATCGCTGTTTTAGCATGATCAAACCGTGCTCAGGACACGATTCTGGATAGGGTAAATGATCTTTAGCTACTTTCGGCTAAATCCGAAATTTCGGATACTGGAGGTGGATACCCATTTGGGAATGTGGTACCAGTGTGATTAAATTACTCACCGTGAGAATAGGTGATCTCCTAAATAACAGTTTATGCCTCTTACTAAAAAAAAAGTAATATCTGCTACCACCGTGATTTGAACCTGTAACCTCAAAAATTTGGAGGTGGAATTCACCAGGGGAGAGTTCACCGGACGGAGGATTACCGCAGTGGAATATACGGACTCTCTTGAAACGGTGACCGGCAACTGGACTGGAAAAAATATCTCTTGAATAAAAAAAATCCTCTCAAGACAAATTTTGAGGTTCAATTTACCGAGGTTCAATTTACCGGAGGTTCAATTTACCGGAGGGTCAATTTACCGGGTTCAATTTGTAGAGGTTCAATTTGTAGAGGTTCATTTATCGCGCCCGTTTTTCGTCGTCTTGGAATATATTTTTTTATAAAAACGTTTGGCCAACGACGACGACAACGACGATCTATTTATAAGCCCTCCCCAGATCCCGCGAACACGAGACAAAATTACTCGAGAGTCTCGCGAGACAGAGTCACATAACATCATGTCTCACGAGACATGTCCGGTGTCTCGCGGGGGCGTAAATCGTTCGCCAATGAAATTTTCGCAATGAGAAATTTCGCCAATCCATCTTTTCGGGCAGCGACATTTTGCGCCATATCAATTGCGCCATATCAAATTGCGCCGAATTCAAATTGCGCCACCGCAAATTGCGCCACATTTTAAATTGCGCCGCCGCAAATTGCGCCGAATTCAAATGCGCCGCCAGATTGCGCCAGTAAAGCCACGTTTCCTTTCAATCAAAAAAGATTTTCCTTTCACTCTCACTTTCAGTGTGTATCCAACGTGGAGAAATTGCCTCTCAATCTTTCTTTCATTCTAACTTTCAGTGTACCCAATGACTTTTTGACACTCACTTTCTATCTAACGTATTTCGTGGGAATTAAAATTTTCAGTCTGAACCATCTAAACCAAGTGGTCGTCTACTTGGAGCAATTTTTTCACTTTCGGGTTCCAAAACTAGTTTTCTAGACTAATTCGGGCATGGCTGAAGATGCTTTGAATGTGGTAAAATGCCGTTTCTCGGTATTTTTTGAGCTTTGGTAAAATCGAGTTGTAGATCACTAGCCCTTTTTTACGGAGAGGTTTCTGACTTAAAAAAACGAATTAACTCTTGTTCCTCAAAAAAAAAATCTTTCAACAACAATCACAGTTTATTTCGTTTCGAGAAATGCATAACAATAAACCGAAAAAAGACAACAGTGTAACAATAAATGTTGATTTAATTGCTTTGGTACTTCTCTAGGTGGGCACCAATTTGAGACAAGAAATTCATCCGAAGGTGCCCACACCTCGACGTAGTTGGTAACCAGCTGCTTAATTTGATCGGCGGAATAGATTGCTTTTTCGACCTGATTCCACCTGTCACGCGCGCCAGGGATTGTGGAGACGACTAAACATTATGTTTATATGCACGCTCAAAGAAAATAATAAAGAAAATTACAGTTCAATCTTCTGTGCACCTTCTCCTCATCTGTTTGAAGCTTCAAGATACATCTGCAAGCGACGGAATTGTCATGACTGAAGTACTGATTAAATTTCTCCCACAAGCCCGTTGAATGCTAAATCACTAGGCTACTCACCGCGTGTCAACGATTCTTCTGCTGCTGAAATCGCTTCCAAAAACCCTTCTGACCTTAAAGTATGAGATAAAAAAACCACTGCAAGAAGGAAAAAAACTTCAACGAGAGCTGTATCAGGGAGATGACCATGATGCACCTTCTTTTCACCAGATTCTCTTGGTTTTGATATCGCTGTTGCGCCAACAATTTTTTTTCGGGCACCTCCAAATCCATGTTGCCATCACATTTGCGCACCTCACGAACCTCATTGAATAGCCATTGCAGAAGCCAAGGACATTGCCTCTTCAGTATGAAATACTCTGACCATTTGCTAAATGATCGTAGAGCACATGAAAACAGGTTGACGAGAATTTTAAAAGGTTTAATGGAGATGTTTCATTACCTACACAATGGCGCATTTCAATCGGGCAATTTTGCGGTGGCGCTATTTGAATGCGCGCAATTTGCGGTGGCGCAATTTGAATGCGGCGCATTTGCGGTGGCGCAATTGAATGCGGCGCAATTTGCGTGGCGGCAGAGTTTGAATACGGCGCAATTTGCGGTGCGCAATTTGAATGCGGCGCAATTTGCGGTGGCGCAATTTGAATGCGGCGCAATTTTGCGGTGGCGCAATTTCAATGCGGCGCAATTTGCGGTGGCGCATTTGAATGCGGCGCAATTTGCGGTGGCAATTTGAATGCGGCGCAATTTGCGGTGGCGCAGTTTGAATACGGCGCAATTTGAATGTGGCGCAATTTACATTGGCGCAATTTACGGCGGCGCAATTTGCGGTGGCGCAATTTGAATGCGGCGCAATTTGCGGTGGCGCAATTTGAATACGGCGCAATTTGTATGTGGCGCAATTTGATATAGCGCAATATGTCGCTGCATCTTTTCGCCAATGGCATCTTTCGCCAATGGCATCTTTTCGCCAAATAGCCTGTTTTCGCGTATAATCTTGATTTCTTTGCAAATAAGCGGCGACAAGTGTAAATGTGAATTAACTTTAAATGGGGTACACATCCAATAGCGAATAGATGATCTCTCAGGTTCGATTCCCAGTGGGTGCATAACTATTCTTTACTCTATATTTTTTTAGTAAGTCACTAACTACTACTAAGTAAAAAAGTTATAGGGATGGATTGGAATCATTTCCAGCACTGCTTTACTGTCACAAATGCCTAATTTGCGAATTTCGTTCAAATAACCATCAAATGAAAGGAAACAGAACCGAAAGATTGTTCGAGGAAAGTTCAGAAAGCCCTGGTAGAATGGCATGGATTTGGACATCCTAAATGTTTCTTAAATTTTAGATCTGAAGAAATATAATTATTTTTCTCTGCTTGAGAGCTCAAATCAAAGCCTAGAATCTTGGCTACATTTTGTATATTTAACGTGTAAATTGCCAAAAAAAGTCAGAAAATATCGACCAAGGTAGTCAAGAAAAAACTCACAAAAACCATAAACTTTCGGCAATTTAGCCTATGTTAGCCTAGATAAAGACTTCAGCAGGTGTAAAAGCCTGCGCTGATCATCTTATAGATAGAAAAGAGTGTTAGGATAATTTGACACAAAATTTTGTATTTAAAAAAAGACAAAAAAGGGACAGGACCCGATAACAACCCCCCCCCCCCCAAAGAGTATTTTTCTCAAGGCTACTTTGTTCACTTTTCACCCCTTTCACAGCTTTTGAGCCTACGAAACGAGTGATTTGGCCTCTTTGCGGCCGGAGAACAAATCCCATTGCAAGGGATTGGTGTGAAAAAAAAATCAAGGATGTGAAAATAGTATGCTTAGAGAAAAATACTCTTTGTTGGGGGTTACAACGGTCTGATAGTGGTAACATGCCGTTTGTGAGGTATTTTTTGAGTTTTATTAAATCGAGTTAGCTAAAATCAATCATTTCCAAATTCATAAAAATACCACACAAAAATATTTTACTATCATCAAAACATCTTAGCATGTCCGTATTTCATCAAAATCTTTTATTTTTGGTACTCAGAACCAGTAAGCACTGAATAAATTTCACTTTTTGACCAAATGTCCTTTATTTTACAGAAATGTCCTGTATTTCAAAATTTTGAGTTCGGAGCCGTGATTATCTAGTAGAATGAAGTTGGATCATAGAAAAACATTTTAAATTAAAAGTTTTTACAATACGAAAATATTACTACCCGCCTACCCAAATACCTGAGTTCCTCAACCTGGGTACTACCTAGATACCCAATCTGGTATTACCACTTCGGTACAACTACCTCGGTACCACTCTTAGGTACTAGCACCTGAGTAACACCAGCTGGGTAATACCATGAGGTATCACTACCTGGTCCCTTATATATATATGGCTAAATTGTTTTAACCCCGCCAAATTACTGATTTACCCCCGCAAATTATTTTTTTACCCCGCCAAATTGAATTTAAGCAAAATACGTTTACCCTCCGCCAAATACTGATCCCCGCAAATTTGAATTTACCCCGCAAATTTGAAATTTCGTGAAAAATACTGCAGTAAATTTTGCGGGAATTCAGATTTTTAGTCAAAAATGACTTGGTCGCTCAAATCCACCCAGTGGCCAGAAGCCCTGAAACGGCGTGTCAAACTGGTCAAAACACGAATTACCTCTTTCGTTGCGAGAAAAAAATTTTTCGAATTTTTGTTGGCTTGCATTTTTGCTATTTTTTTTTGAGTTTTTTAAAACTAAGTACAAGTAAAAGAATTATTCTTCACGGGTGTCAAACTGTCAAAACACGAATTCCAGTTTTCCTCTCAGGACTAAAAATTCAAAATTTTTTCGATCCATTTTTTGCCGATATTTAGTGCTAGCAGATGAATGCATTGATCGCTGTTTCTTTGTGCATCATTTTGCGTCAAGTTTGGACTTAAAGAAAGCGGAAAGCATGCTCTACAAACTATAGACAACAATTCCAAATAATTAAAAATTTCCATCCATAATTAAGCCGTTTAAAATGCGTGAAATTTGCTCAAATTTTGGTGTTTTTGTTTTGGCTCTAATCGTCCAAAAGTCGAATTGGCAAACAATCCGTAATTATAAAGCTCCGGGTCTCGGCTATCCAATGCACTTTGAATTTTTGAAAAAAGTTGAAAACTCGCGATTTCCCAGCGCGCCGAATTTTGGTCGCAATTTTTCCTCGAAATTTAATGGACTTTAAAACGTGTGACTAGATCAAATTTTTTAAAACATGTTCAGCTCAGTAAATACTCAAACGAAAGCGAAGAGTCTAACTTTTTTTCAATACTTAACATAACCATATTTGTTAAGAATAATGGGCCGCCACACGTTTTAAAAGTCCATTAATTTCGAGGAAAAAATGCGACCAAAATCGGCGCGCGGGAAATCGCGAGTTTTCAACTTTTTTCAAAATTCAAAGTGCATTGGATAGCCGAGACCCGGAGCTTTAATAATTACGGATGGTTTGCCAAAATTCGACTTTTGGACAGAATTAGAGCCAAAACAAAAACACCAAATTTGAGCAAATTTCAGCGCATTTTTAAACGGCTTAATTATGGATGGAAATTTTTAATTATTTGGAATTGTTGTCTATAGTTTTGTAGAGCATGCTTTCCGCTTTCTTAAGTCCAAACTTGACGCAAAATGATGCACAAGAAACAGCGATCAATGCATTCATCTGCTAGCACTAAAATATCGGCAAAAATGGATCGAAAAAATTTTGAATTTTTAGTCCTGAGAGGAAAACTGGAATTCGTGTTTTTTGACCAGTTTGACACGCCGTGGAAAGTTGGTTTTTTGGGGGTTTACTAAAGGGGGGGGGTAAACTTTTTGCGAAAAATCGATTGAGCGGATCAGATTTCGGGTCCGATGGCTCAATCGCTCAGGATTCCACCCTAACCATTCTTAACCATCTTAAACCACCTAAACCATCCAAACTGCTCCAGACCAGTATCTACCTACCCTAAATCAGTGCTTAGGTTGGTTTAGATGGTTAAGAATGGTTAAGGTGGAATCCTGAGCGATTGAGCCCATCGACCGAAATCTGATCCGCTCAATCGATTTTTCGCAAAAGTTTACCCCCCCTTAGTAAACCCCAAAAACCAACTTTCAGGGGCTTCTGGCCACTCGGGTGGGGATTTTGAGCGATCCAAGTCATTTTTGACTATAAAATCTGAATTCCCGCAAAATTTACTGCAGTATTTCACCGAAAATTCAAATTTGGCGGGGTAAATTCAAATTTGGCGGGGTAAATCAGTAATTTGGCGGGGTAAACGAGTATTTTGCTTAAAATTCAAATTTGGCGGGGTAAAAAAATAATTTGGCGGGTAAATCAGTAAATTTGGCGGGGTAAATTAGTTTACACCAATGATATATATTATTTTTATTATTATATTAATATGCATGATAACAAGTTCTGGAGAAAATTGCGAATTCAAAAAAAACAAACGCAAAGAAATAACACAAAACGACGAGAAATAACTACTGTATTTCCTCTAGTTCAGCCCACCCTCTAATTTAGCCCCTCCCTTTTTAATAGAACTTCAGAATTAGGGCCATTTTTGATTTACGATTTCAAGATTTTGGGCATCCAAAAAATTTAGCCCCCGAGGGCTAAATAAGATGAAATACGTGATAAATAAAAATTTCAGAATATCTAGAACGCAATGTTTCCGTCTCAGGACCGAAAAATTCGAAATAGCTTGTATTTTTAAAACAGGCTTACTTTTCCCGGCTGAATTTTCCCGTCGCAATTTTCCCGACACCCTCACAAGTCACTTGAAAAGGACTTTAAGATACATAAAAAGTGTATGCATAACAGAGTTTTCTATGCGGTAGACCCCAGTTAACAAATATGTTCAATCCCACCTTTTGGGGTATCCAGGTACAATTAGCGGACATTTTTCAGCAATTAGCGGACACTTCACATTAGCGAACAAAATTAATTATCACCCATGCACCGAGAGGGGTTCGAAGCAGCAACCTTGGTGATGAGTATATGGACCTTACACCACTCGAACACTCAAATATTAAAATAAAGTATCCGCCCAGGTGGATTCGAACCAGAAACCTCTAAATCTCCCCTTAGAATCGCTCAGAACTCCATATATAAATTTTCGAGTTATTATTTTAAGGGTAGTTAAAATAGTCTAAGTGATTCGACGTGATTTTTTGGTGGATTTGACGTTTGGTTTACAACTTTACCTTAGGCAAATCAACTATACGAAAAAATTTTTTTTGCTATTCAAAAAAATCAAACATGTTTAATATGCAAAAATCGAGTAGTCGGAGGGCCTCTCCGACTCCGACTATGTATTGAACACACAAGAGTCGGGGAGCCGGAGGCGCAGTCGGAGGTGGAGGAGGGGCACGTGAACACGAGTGTTAACGATAGGTAGTCTAACAGTCGAGAAATCAAAAATAGCTCTAGCCCTACGCTTTACCCAAAATTTCAAAAGGTAGCTTTAAATTAAAGCAATGACAATACACAACATAACGTACAAGTATCTTTATGCGAAAATAGACATGGTCAACAATATTCACATAAAAGACGAACTCTCAAGAATATATGGACGCTCCGGAAGGCCGTATTTATTAAGGAATATGTCGCGGTAGAACGATTGAGATCATCCTCCAAACGGCGCTTGTCATCCTCCAAACGGCGCTTGTCATCCTCCAAACGGCGCTTGTCATCCTCACACGGCGCTTGGTCATCCCCACACGACGCTTGTCTATCCTCCACACGACGCTTGTATCCTCCACTTCACCGAGACTTCGGTTAAGACGAAGGATGAGTTCCTTGGCTTCCTTCAAACTGCCAGCTTCCTGAAATTCAGCACGATGAAAACTTTGTATTACCAAAGGTATACCATGCTGCTCTGTGATTCGTACGCAGCTAAATGTCTAACAGGATGTTTTTAACTCTTGTACATCTCCAGCAGTCGAGCATATTTAAAAAAACAAATGGCTTCATTCAAACTTCCAGTGGTAAATTCAGAAGAAATATTAATTGATTCACTGTTAGTAATGAAAGTGCGGTGGCCAAAAAACCAATATTCACGCTGAAATTTACAGCCTTAGTGACATTTGTTGGATAAGATAAGACTGCTGATTGAAAGGTGACAGTTATGCATCGTAGACGCGTGGGTAACAGATCTTATAAAAGCCAGTGAAAAAAAATCCGTAACGCACTTAGAAATCTCGAGAGATTTGGGAACTTCGACCATCGGCTGATGTTCATCTGGCTCCTCTCTTTGATGGTCATCAACACGATTTAGCTTCGCCGGTCCTCCCTGAAGTAAATTTGTTTATAGCAGTAAGAATAATAAATATCATACCTGCTCCGGTTCATCCATGTTCTTTTAATTGGCTGCTTGCAAATAGATTCGACCAATTTCATAAATGGATCAGGAGTAGAGGGATGCTGTGTCGACTAGCTTCATTGCGCTGACTTTTGGCTTTTCTTTGTTCTCAACCACTTTTGCTGCTTGAGCACCTTCTCCTTGCTGGTCGACATTGCTTTTGCGCATTCATCTTCTTTTGTTCACTGATGGGATATCGTTGTCTTTTCTTTTCAGTCACCACTCAAAAGCATCTTTCTGAAAGATTTATGTAGAAAAGATAAAGGTGAAGAGACGCTACCTTCGAAGGTCGGTAGGGAGATCTAAATTGACATTATCCAAATCTCCTGACTTGCAACTATCCGAATCTTCGTAGTCTTTCGGATCATAGGGATGAAACTCGCCCAGATTGCTTGATGAATTTCAGCTTTAACATAATTTAATCATAAATAAGATAAAAGATTAAAATGAGTCCCCGACAACGAGAATTTCAAATGTTTGAATTCGCGCGGGACAGTTCCTCGTCTTTCATTGTACTCTTTGAGTCATTCGAACAAGTCAAAAGAGTAAAATGAAAAGACGAAAGAGAACTGTCCCGCGCGAATTCAAACATTGAAATTATCGTTGTCGGGGACGGCAATGGCCCTTTATATGCCCTGCCGGCAGTGGCACAGCCAAAATGGCCGGACAAAATGGCACAGCCAAAATCCCCGGGTAAACATGCCATTAACTCCAATTGGGCCTCGATAAGTAAAAAGTTTGTTTTGAGGCGTGTTAACCTATAACCTCCTTGGAATAGTTACAAGCAACGTAGCTCGCTACATATCAGTTAAAAAATAGCTTATGCAAGCTTTGAAAAAGATTGCGAAAAACAGGAGGGGGCGAAGGCAATTGAAGAATGAAAAAGAGCGCGCAACTTAGCACCCTTCTTTCTACATATGAAAAATAGCGAACACATTTACGCTCTTTTTGCGTTTAAAAAAAGTGCACACGTGTCGCTTCAACCGAAAACCCCACAACCAATCAATTCTGGAGTAAGGGCCTCGTTTAAGCCTTGTATCTAATGCTGAAAAAAAAATTCCATGTTTTACGCTGGAAGGGCTGTAAAATTTTTTGTTCATGAATTGTTTTTTGTTGGTGTCAATTTGCAGCTAAGCAGGAGCTACACGGTGATGTTCTTCAGCCACAACTGTCTCTGAAAAAATATCATCGAATAAGCTCTGAATCTTACCTACAAAATGACCACCAAGAGAAAAAATTTATGAACAAAAAAGTTACAGCCCTTCCCGCTTAAAACATGGGATTCCTTTCAGTCATTAGATACAAGTTAAAACGTAAATCGACTGGGCAAAAAGCTAACTACACAAATTTTTTTGAATTAAGCTTATTTTTTGCTTGACAAACTCTACCTGGATTCATATTGGGATTTGAAGGATTTCAAAAAAGAATATTTTGCCAAAGAATCAACAAAAATCGATTTTGATAAATTTCACGAGATCCCTTGTTTAATGTTTCTTAAAGCCCTCCCAGACTCCCGCGAGACACGAGACGAAATACTCGAGAGTCTCGCGAGACACTTTTTTGTCTCGCGAGACAGAGTAGCCTTGTCTCGCGAGACAGAGTAGCCTTGTCTCGCGAGACAGAGTAGCCTTGTCTCGCGAGACAGATGGACTCGCGAGACAATTTTGTTTTTTGCTTAAGTGCTCAATCAATTGATTTTTTGGTTGTTGTGTGGTCGTTGGTCGTCTTTATAATATCTTTCTGTATCATTCTTGCCTTTTCCTGTAGATTTTCAATATAATTACTTGTTTTCACTCGAAAGTCGCAATGAAGCTATTTCCACACTAAGGCCTAGAAATTGCCAAATTTTGACGGGCGACAAACTGCACTCGAATTTCCAGAAACACAAATCAACCCAACCATCTAAAAGCACCTTATGCTCCCTGAATCTCGTTAAGCACCTAGTGACCAGGACCATGAATCGAGGTCCTCTACTCGGGACTGATTGCACCCGGTGGTAATTATTTTGTCGCTAAATCCCTGAAAAATGTGCGCTAATGTGAAGTGTCCGTTAATTGCTGAAAAATGTCCGCAATTATTCTGAAATGTGTCCCCAAATTTTTATTTCCTATTCTTTCTTTTTATCAATTCAGAGTGTAATTTCGAAAGCTGTGTATGATTTTTACGCCTAAATTGTCATGCTTATAGCACTCATTCCGTCTATCTATTCAATTTTTCAGCAATTAGCGGACAGTTCACATTAGCGAACAAAATTAATTATCACCCATTGCACCCAGAGGGTTCGAAGCAACAACCTTGGTGATAAGTATATGGACCTCTACACCACTCGAACACTCAAAATTATGATAAAAAAAAAGTATCCGTTCAGGTGGATTCGAACCAGAAACCTCTAAATCTCCCCTAGAATCGCTCAGAACCATAGTGACCGCGCTTCTTGAAATTTGGACGGCGTCCCGTCCCCGTCCTAGACGTTTTTGACCGGCCGTCCAACCGGCCGTCCGAAATTTTTTTCTTGCTGCCGGCCATCGGCCGCCGTCCAATATTTCGCCGTCTTGCTGAAAATTTCGCCGGCCGTCTGCCGGCCGCCCGACTAAGATTTTCTAATACCGGCCGTCCGTCGGCGGCCTAAATAGTGAAAAAAGTTTTCTGATAAATTTTTTACTTAAAAAATGATCTTTATTGAAAAAATTCAGCAACTTAAAAAATATGTCTCGAGTTATATGTCAGAAGTATTCGAGCCTTTATCAGTTCTTTATTTATACCAACTGTTCTTCCTTTCCGCATGCATTTTCATTATGGCAAAGATTCTTTCAGCAGCACCAGACGAAGCCGGAATTATCAAAATATCGATCGCTTACTTTTTTATCGGCCCATTTGGCTGAATTTTTTTTGCTTTAGAAAAAGTCGGTGTTTTAACTCGTGTGTCCAAAACGTGTCTGCTTTTATTATTACCAGCCTCTCGAAGTCAGCGATGCAATACATCTTCTACGAGGTCATTGGTAGATTCTGATCTCAAAGTGACATGAACTGTCCCTAAGCCGAATGGTGATGTGATTTCTGTTGGGGCAAGCGTATCACTAAATTATGATGCTCCGAGCTGATTTTGGTGGTACAGTCGACGCTCCCAAAAAGCTTACACCCCAAAAGTTCGTTCCCGCCTAGTGTCCGACACTTTTTTTAGCCCAATTTTTTCAAATTTTTTCCATTTCTGTTTTGACAGTCTGGTCGCAAATATTCTGAAATGTGTCCCCAAATTTTTTATTTCCTATTCTTTCTTTTTACCAATTCAGAGTGTAATTTCGAAAGCTGTGTATGATTTTTACGCCTAAAATTGTCATGCTTATAGCACTCATTCCGTCTATCTATTCAATTTTCAGCAATTAGCGGACAGTTCACATTAGCGACACAAATTAATTATCACCCATTGCACCAGAGGGGTTCGAAGCAGCACATTGGTGATGAGTATATGGACCTCTACACCACTCGAACACTCAAAATTATGATAAAAATAAAGTATCCGCCCAGGTGGATTCGAACCAGAAACCTCTAAATCTCCCCTTAGAATCGCTCTGAACTCCATATATAAATTTCGAGTTATTATTTTAAGGGTAGTTTAAAATAGTCTAAGGTGATTCGACGTGATTTTTGGTGATTTGGGACGTTTGGTTTTACAATTTTACCTTAGGAACATCAAACTATTCGAAAAAATTTTTTTTTGCTATTCAAAAAATAACATGTTTATATGCAAAAATCGAGTAGTCGGAGGGCCGCCTCCGACTCCGACTACTGTATGTGAACACACAAGAGTCGGGGGCGGAGCCGGAGGCGCAGTCGGAGGCGGAGGAGGGCACGTGAACACGAGTGTTAACATAGGTAGTCAGAGACGGAGTTGAAGGCTAAGTCACAGTATAGAGGTAGCCACACCAGGTTTGGGGTGGGTAAGTTGAATCTTACTTATGGTCTCAACAAACCCGATTCCCCACAAATTTTTTAGTTTGGAAAAACGGATTTTTCACTTAAACTGATTTTTTAGCCATCCAGGAGATATCCACCTGGTCAGGAGGTACTCACAGCACGTTTTGGGGTTTGCGTGGATGAAATATTGATTTTGGTTCTAACAATCCTAATTCCTCACACAATTTAAGTTGGAAAAATACGTTATTTTTTATTTTTAAGAAATTTCTATTTTTAAGGTTTGTTTTTGGTTTAGGGGTGTTTAGGGCGGTTTAAAAGTAGTTTCGGGTGGTTGGGATAGCTTGGAGTGGTTCCGACACAATCTAAAAAATTTCGAGAAAAACTTGAAAATCTGCCTTGGTCCCCCATGTTGTTTGAAAAAAATTGTCTCGCTTGTTCGTCGTAAAGCACCATGTTTCGCGAGACATGTTATGTGACTTTGTCTCGCGAGACACATTCTTTGTCTCGCAAGAAGTGTCTCGTGTCTCGCGGGAGTCTGGGGAGGGCTATAAAAGATCCAACGACGACGCCAAGGACAACGAAATTGTTCATTCCAAATCGGACAAATTTCGCATTTTGAGTCGAGATTTCGAGGGAAAACGGCGGGGGTTTATTCAACAGACGGAAAATTCAAAAACCAGATAATTCAACAGAGTAATTTTCAACAGTCGGATTATTCAAAAAGCGGACAATTCAACAAAGGATTATTTAATAGTCGGAGTTTTCGTCAATAATTGTTTTAACCCAATTTTTGACAACGTACCGAGCTGATTTTTTTCAGGATCAGTTACTCTCGGCTATTTCTACTGATCCTGAAAAAAATTCTCGATACATTGTCGAAAAATTGGGTTAAAACAATGATTGACGAAAACTCCGACTGTTGAATAATCTGGTTTTTGAATAATCCGACTGTGGAAAATTACTCTGTTGAATTATCCGCTTTTTGAATTTTCCGTCTGTTTAATAAACCTCCCGCCAAAATTTAGTCAAGACCTTTATTTTTGACTCTCAAAACTTAATAAGCCCTGGATAAAATGACACTTTTGACGAAAAATGACCTAATTGTTTACCTTCTAAAACAAATTTTGAAATAAAGTACATTTTGTGAAATAAAGTACAATTTGGTCATTTTTCGTCAAAAAATGTCTTTTTATCCGGTGCTTATTGAGTTTTGAGAGTCAAAAAAGGGTAAAACGGAATTTTGCAGCTAATTCTCGTAATTTTGCAGCAAATATGAGTGAATTTTGCGAGGATTCGAATTTCCTAGTCAGAAGATGACTTGGATTGCTCAGAACCGCCCTGAACCACTCAAACCGTCATAAACCTGAAATTCTGAGCGATTAAGCCGATCGGACCGGAATTCTGATCCGCCCATCAAATTTTCGCAAAAAGTTTACCCCCCTTCAGTAAAAACCCAAAAAACCAACTTTCAGGGGCTTCTGACCACTCCGGGCTGGGATTCTGAGCGATCCAAGTCATCTTTTGACTAGGAAATTCGAAACCCCGCAAAATTCACTCATATTAGCTGCAAAATTACGAGAATTAGCTGCAAACGAAATTACCGTAAAACCTCTATTAATCAGGCCCCCTCTAATTATCCGCCCCTCTAATAATCCGGCCCCTTTCAAAGAGCTTTAAAAGGGTTTCTATTAATTTTTGGAATTGTACAGAAATTACTAAGTAAGGTGAAATTTTTTTTTGGTAGTACGATTATCTTGTATAAATTTTAGTGTCAATAAAGTATACCCTATTCAAATTCAAATTTTTTATAATTAAACTGAGGTTTTAAAAAGTTTTATGGGTGTCTTGGGTGTTAAAGGAACCATGACTTTTGGGGGGCTAATTGACCATTATTGATTGCTAATCTCATCACGTTTCCTTCATTTTTGAACTTTTAAATGTTTTGGGAAAGTTATATGTCAATCTGGACATTCTTGCTTACTATTTTCGAAAAAAAGGATAATGAAAGAAGGTAGTAACTGAAGTGCAATGTCAAAGTCTAAATTTATTAAACAATTTTCATATTAGAATTTTTATTCAAACTTTTATTGTACTTTTTTGTTTCCTATTTCACCAGCTTGTATTCATGGATCTCAGCTTTCTAACGAGCTCTCAAACTGTTCTAAGTCAAGTCTGCAATGAGAAAACTAAGGAGTTTTGAAAAAATAGAAAATTTAAGGTTTAAAAAGGAATAAGCTGCTATTTTTTTTCAACCTTCTCAGTTTTCAAATTTTAGAAATGACCGGTTTGATATTTCGTAAAAAGCTGAGAATGAGGGCTACAAGCTCGTGCAGAAAGAAATTAAAATTACTATAAAAGTCTAAATAAAAATTGTGACGAAAAATTTGTTTATATAGCTTACACAAAAACAATTTTTTTTCAGACGGTGCGCATGAGCTTTTGACAAAATTTGAAACTGTGCGCGTTTTTTTCTGACACACCGTGTAGTCATTTTTCTGAAAATACAAATCAAGAATGTCCAAGTTGACTTAAAACTATCCTAAAATTCGAAAAAAATTGCAAAAAAAAATAATAAAGAACAATTATAAGAACAGAAAAAAGGTTAATTTAACAATCCACCCTCCCCCCCTAAAAAGTCATACAAATTTTCAAAAGGTCGAAAAAAATCCGACCCCTCTAATAATCCGGCCCCCTCTATTAATCCGGCCCCCTGGAAAGTAGTTGAAAAATAATCCGGCCGGCCTAATTAATAGAGGTTTTACGGTAGCTGCAAAATTACGAGAATTAGCTGCAAAATTCCGTTTTACCCGTCAAAAAGATCTTGACTAAATTTTGACACAAATGTTTATACTGTGGAGATATTTTTGCTTTTTGGAGGGATCAAATTGAAACTCCGACAAATGTGTGAAATTTCCCGACTAATTAATTAATTTTCCGACAATTTTAAAACAAACATATCTCAGTGTTTTCTTATCATTTTTTTATTTTTTTTTAGACCAGCATGCAGCCCTACTCTCTTGTTTCTAATGAGTCATCAAACAAATCGTTAAAATTTTAAAAAAATTGAGAAAAGTTGGTTTTTATTTAACAACTCCTTGTTTTATGTAAACTATTTTTCTCAATGTTTTTAAAATTATAACAGTTTGGTTGATGGCTCATTAGAAACTAGAAGAGTAGGGCTGCATGCTGGTCTAAAAAATAAAAAAATGATAAAAAAACACTGAGATATGTTCGTTTTAAATTTTTTCGGGAAATTAATTAATTAGTCGGGAAATTTCACACATTTGTCGGGAGTTTTCAACATACATCCTTTGGGAGTGGGAGGGCCAGGGTTCTGGAGAGTGGAGGGCAAGGTTCTATTTAGCCGAATTTTTTATATATCCACAAAGCTATTTGACCTCCAAAAGTGACTTCACATAGCCGAAGCGTTAACGTAGTAGCGATGTCTTCCCACCATTTCTTCTGGTTGCTTCTGGTAGCGATGCCGAGTCTCTCAACTCTACGCAACGCCAGTATTATTATTTCGTAAACATTGTTAGTGATATAGCAATCGCTAAAGCTAAAATGATAAAAAGATGTTTTCAGGAATTTTCTGGCCTAAAAAGTTTTTTTTGAAAAAAATTATAAGATGAATTTGTATTTTTGCCTTAACATCCGAGGCACCGTATGTTCTCTAATAGCTAGTTTTCAGACTCTCCAAAATCGAAAAATTTGCAGCAAAAAAATTTTATGCAGAAATAAAAAGTCTTTTGGCGCATAAACGTGGCATAAATAAAAGAACTGGCATAAATGCCAGTTCAAAATAGGTGACTGTTATATTGAGGCTTGACTTTTTTTTTCGTGAGTAATGAATTTGTATAAAAAATATCTAAATTGATGACTAAAAACTGTACTATACAATCTTTAGGGCTAAATATGAGTATAGTCACCCCACTCAATATGAGTACAAAAAAAATATTTATTTAATAGACGTACAACTAAACCATCAGACATTAGGAAAATAGATATTATTCATTTACACTTTTTATACTGTAGTATCAGTATAGATTCATTGCACAGACGGACTGAAGCATTCCAATTATGTTCCGGATAGATATATGATCCTCCTTCGTTGAATAAGACTTAATAAATTTTTTACCTCGTGGATTTACGGAACTTAAACATGATTTATATATCAATGGTAACGTATTGTAAAATCAACTCTCACCACTCGATGCATGTTGCGTTATACCATTTGCATCTCCATTTCGTTGACAAATGGGCATTTACATTCGGGAGATCGATCATTTGCTCATCGCGCATATTTCCATCCTTAAAACTAATTTCATAGATATTTATAAACATAATGCAACGTAATGTTAAAACTTTATCGCCAACGTTAAAAATTTGCTGTTCAAATGGATTTTCACCTTCGCCATTAGATTCAGAATCGATTATACGGTGATGCGTATTTGAAATCAGGCCAATAGAGGATTCCTGCGTCTCCACTAAATAATCAAATCGATATACAACAGATATGGCTACAAAAAGCTGCCTACCTAGTTGGTCACTAGAAGTTTCAGACTTCTGCGAATATACTCATATACTTATACTCATATTATAGAGAGTGCGAATATACTCATATTACCGTATAACCTCTATTAAACGGGCACCCCTACAGTTAACGTTTTTCATATTTGCTTTGCTTTTTTAACCCCAATATTGTTTATTTCCGAAACGGACGACCACTTATTTTGTAGAGTTTGTGAAGCTCTACAAAATGAGTGGTCGTCTGTTTCGAAAATTAAACAATATGGGGTTAAAAAAGCAAAGCAAATATGAAACGTTAACTGTAGGGGCCCGTTTAATAGAGGTTATACGGTACATATTATAGAAAAAACATTTCATTACGGACTTCGAAAAATATGTCGACAAAGATAGTGGTAGGCACAAATGCCCCAAAAATAAAATATGTGGAAAAAACGCCATTCTAAAAATTGAAAATTTCAAAAGGGGTGGTTATACTCATATGAGTGGGGTGACTATACTCATATTGAGTGGGGTGACTATACTCATATTGCTCCATCTTTAGAAAATTACCTGTTTTTGATGGTGACAACACAAGAAATAAATTACACACAAAGCCAAACAGAGCAATAAGGACTCTGATTCCAACTAGCAAGACAAGCACTACAGAAAATCTGGACTTGCCAAAAGCTACGTAAATCTTGAAACAAAAACAGCACTGGATTTATGTGTGCATTTTTCTTACCACATTGCGGTTATTAAATGTTGGTGGCTAGATTGGTTTGTGACATTCATTTCCACCTTGCCAATACCTGAATTTTTTGTCACCTTGAATTCAAATCAGAATCTATACAAAATGTAGAAAAAAATAAAAAGTATGAAGCAAGTCAAAATAATTTGGTTTGTTTTTTTACCTATTTGGTCTATATTTTGCAAAGATATTGCAATAAATGATACCGCATTAGAAACTACTGGTTGGCGCGGAAAAACATGACAGTTTTGAAACTGTTTATCTCCAAGATGTATTTCTGATAAATGATCATTATTAAAATCCAGAATCGCAGGGCTACCTGATAGCGTTATAACTTTTGAAAAAAAATATGAAATAATTTAATAAATCAGTCTAAATAGTAAAAGAAATTGTTCTAAAAAAGTAAAATTTACCCCGAAAAAAGTATATTTGCTCCGAAAAAAAAGATCACCCATCACTGAAAATATAATTTGCGCTCTTTCAGATACAATTTTTATTATGTAACTTTTTGTCTTGCATTTGACCCAAAGTCTGGAATTTTTTCAGAGCTAAACTCAAATTTTTAGGTAAAAGTTGAAAATCTGATATTTATGACCTACGCCTATTTTTTTATTTCATAAAAATAGGATAATGAAAAATTGAAAGATCGAAGGTGTTTAGGGATGTAGGTTTTTGAACAACAAAAGCGGTGTATACAGGCTAGAAATTTAAAGCAACATTTTTTGTTGGTCATTTTTTTAGCTAATCCATTATGAGAAAACGAGGTAATATTATTATTTTTAACTTCCTTATTCTGTCAACTGGGTGGTCGATAAAATGGTCGTTGAAAGTTTATAATTTATACATGCATCAAATTAGTTACGTGTCCCTTTTTTTATTTTCAAAACTTATGCTGATTATATTATAGCTTATCAAAAAAAATAAGTACAATCAGCTAGTAAGCTGTAAATCAATTTACGAAAAAAGCTTACTAATTGTGTTTTCCTTTAGCCCAGACTCCTGCTAGACAAAAGTCGCGAGACAAATTTCAACCAGTTTGTTGACATAATTTTTTTTGGCTGTAAGTACTTTCCCTCGTCAAATTATTCGTTTACCCCGTCAAATTGATTTTTTACCCTGTCAAATTTGAATTTTGGTGAAATACTGCAATAAATTGCGCAGGAATCCGAATTTTATAGTCAAAAATGACTTGGATCGCTCAGAATCTCACCCCGGAGTGGCCAGAACCCCTGAAAGTTGGTTTTCGGGGGTTTACTAAAGAGGGGGGTACACTTTTTGCGAAAAAGCGATTGGGCGGATCAGAATCGCAGTCCAATCGGCTTAATCGCTCAGAACTACACCCTGAACCACTCAAAACCACCGAAAGCCTGGAAAATCAAAGATCAAATCAAATTCAACCGAAATCTAAAAAGTGGAGTCGGTAGAGCTCGTGAGAGTTAAGAAAATGCATTAAACAGCTTTGCATATAGATTTATCTGAGCTGAGATATAGGCCATCAAAGTAGGGTGCGCGCTTACAAGAGCATGCGCGCTTATTGGCTGTAAACATAGTCGAGTTAACCTCTCAACTTTTTGGGGACAACTTTTGTCAAAATTGCTAAAATATCAATTTTTAAATTGGAAAGTGCCAAATCTGATATTAATGACCCCCACTCAACTTTTTGAGCTCTACAAAAAGTTTTAACAGAAATTCAAAATCTTGTCTCTACAAAATTTTAGCAAAAGTTTGACCCTAAGTTGAGCCTAGTTGACCCCTCAATTTTTTTTACTCACCGATATTTCTGCGTCGGTTTTTTTTAATCAGTCTGAAAAACTGCCTATTTTTTCGTGTAGAGCTAAAAAAGTTGCCTAGTGACATGAATATCGAAAAAAATATTAAGAAAAATATTGACATTTTCAAATTTAAGAAAGTTGACCCTAAAAGTTGACCCGACTATGGTTACAGCCATTATAGGAAATACGGTATTTCAAAACTTTTAGTGCCAAACGTTCACTAGATTTCGCTGATCTTTTGAGTAAAAGACTTAAAATGTCAAATGAAAAATTATGTCAACAAACCTGTTGAAATTTGTCTCATGACTTTTGTCTCGCGGGAGTCTGGGAAGGGCTTTCATGTACTTTTGTAATACAAGGTAGGCTACTTTTGTCCGATTTCATTTTGCGCGTATTTTTTCGAATTTACTTTGGTAGTGTACCGAAAAATTTAAAAAATATTTGCTAACGCACATTTGCTAAAAAAACTTTGCTAAAAAAATTTGCTAAAGACATATTGCTTAAAGGCACATTTGCTAAAAAAAATTTTGCTAAAGTCACATTTGCTAAAAATTTCTTTTGCTAAAGTCACATTTGCTAAATTTTTTTTTGCTAAAGGCAATTGCTAATGAAATTTTTGGTAAAGCCTTTTCTGGTCCCTTTTGTGTCACAAATATGACCGTAGGGTGTTTAGGAAATGCAGGTACTTGGAACGAACCTGTGACCAAGTCAAACGCTTGTCTTTCTATATCTAAATTATGGTAAAAAAAGGTATGCGCCCAGGTGGATTCGAACCAGCAACCTCTATATCAACCCTCAGGATCGCTAAGAACTTCATCCAGTGTGACCAACCAAGTGGTCGTCCACTTGGATCGATTTTTTTTTCGCGTTTTCGAGTTCCAAAACGATTTTTCTGCACTAATTCGACCATGCTGAAGATGGTTTGACACTGGTAAAATTACGTTTTATCGAGAAATTTTTGAGTTCTGGTAAGTTCTTGATTTATCAAAATCAAATTACTTCACGATAACTCAAATTTTTTTTTGATAAAACGTGATTTTTACAACTGTCAACCATCTTCAGCATGGTCAAATTAGTGCAGAAAAATTGTTTGAAACCCGAAAATGCGAAAAAAATTTTGATCCAAGTGGTCGACCACTGGTTTAGTGCATGGATTCTCAGGATCGCTTTTTGAGGTTGCAGGCTCAAATCTGGCGGTAACAGACATTATTGTTTTTGAATAACAATTATAAACTATTCTGTGAAAGACCAGTAAGACTCAGGGTAGCAGGTCACCACCTGGCACCTTCTCTAGAGTCTGGACCATTAAAACCAAGTGGTCGTCCACTTGGATCAAAAATTTTTTTTCACATTTTTGGGTTCAAAAACCTGTTTTTGGACTGATTCGGGCCGCTGAAGATGGTTTGATAGTGGTAAAATGCCGCTTTCTCGGTATTTTTTGAGTATTGGGCAATAATTGGTTTTACCAAAATCAATATGCCCAAAACTCAAAATATCCCGAGAAACGCATTTTACCACTACAAACATCTTCAGCGGGCCCGAATCAGTCCAGAAATCAGGTTTGGAATATGAAACGTAAAAAAATTGATCCAAGTGGACGACCCTTGGTTACATTGATTCAGACTGAAAATTTTCATTCCGCAAAGACTTTTATTTGGAGTAGTTTTGGTGGTGGTGTTTTGGTGGCTTTGGTGTGTTGGTGCTTTTGGCCATTTTGGATTGTTTTGGGGATTGAGGTGTTTTGAGTGTTGTGTTCGGAACATCTAAAAATTTTCTAAAAAATAAGGGGGACCAGGCCATCATTAATATGAAATATCTTAAATAAAAAAAACAACCGGGGAACCAAGCAATCTAGAATAAAAGAGGACGAAAACGGCCTTTACCAAAATTTTGATCCACTTGGTTTTACCTGGTCACCCTGGATGAAGTTCTGAGCGATTCTAAGGCTTGATGTAGACGTTGATGGTTCGAATCCACATGGGCGCATACCTTATTTTTATTATAATTTTGAGTGTTTGAGTAGCGTAGAGGTCCACATACTCATTATCAAGGTTGCTGATCAAACTCCTCTGGGTGCAATCAGTCCCTAGTAGAGAGACCTCGATTCATGGTCCTGGGGTTTTCTCGAAGTGGTTTCAGCAGTTGGGATGGTATGAGGTAAATCATGGATGGCCTAAAAAATTTGGGATGATTCAGAACAATTGAAAAATTTCGAAAAAAAACTTAAAAATTTACAAAACCACCCAAACATCAAGAAAAAGGTAAAAAGAGGAAAAAAGTTGGAATGATAGTGTCTTTGACGCAATAAGAACCATAAACCCGCGTTTACAAAAGAAATTTTAGTAAATATGCTTTAGCAATTTTTTTTTAAGCAAATGTGACTTCAGCAAAAGAAATTTTAGCAAATGTGCCTTTAGCAAAAAAATTTTTAGCAAAAAGTTTTTTTTAGCAAATGTGCCGTTTAGCAAATATTTTTTTAAATTCTTCGGTACACCCTTTACTTTGTCTCGACTAGATATTTTTTGATTGAAGTCTCTTTGAAGTCTCATATCGTTGAAAACGCTGAAGATGCTTTGGAGTACTATTCATGAGCGAGTAGATGAAGCCCTTCTACGAGGAGGTATTGGTTAGTACGAAGGAGCCCGAAGCGGATCAATTAAAAACATCAATTCGTATGAAAGGAGATGTGTTCAATGAAATTCTGCAATGGTTTGATGACAGTTATGTTTGATGTGTTAGGAACTGTCAAATGTGTCTTTGATGTTCACGCATACGGTGGTTTAGAAAGACAAGGCGAGACATTGAAAAGTTCCTGCAAATTCATTGTGAAAATGGTACTTTCAGCGGTTACTACGCGTTGGGCTCCTCCGCATTTGGGCCCCCGCGTTCGGGCCCCGCATTCGGACCCCAATTCAAATTTTTTTGTATATCCTTGGCAAATCTTTTTATTGACTACTTATACTTATCAACGAAAACGCCAGTACCTAGTATGGTAGTCCTCAATTGCCTGAGGGTTGCTATAACTATTTGGGAAATACATGGCCGGACTTCCTCATGAAAAGGCATGCCTACCAGAGTTTCTTTATGCGGTAGGCCCTAATTAACAAAACTATGTTCAAATTCCATTTTTAGGGTATTTGGATACCCAAAGTGCATCGAAATAAAATAGACAATAAAATGTAGTGAAATTTCAAATATAGAATTAAAAATATTGAAATTTCAATATAGAATTAAAAATATTGAATTTTTGAATTGGGGTCCAAACGCGGGGCTCAAATGCGAGGGCCCGAATGCGGGGGCCCAATGCGGAGGGGCCCAAATGCGTGTCAACGCTTTCAGCTGCTTGAATATTAAGTTCTGCGTTTGGATATTCCTTAATTTTTGTGGCTCCGGTATATAGTGTCCTATTCTTAGTATCAAACATAGTGACCGAGCCGTCCTTTCGCCGTCCTAATTTTTTCAATCGCCGTCCTGCGTTTTAACCATATTTTTCATTATGGACAGCTTTTTTTATTTTACATCATATCAGTTTTTATTTTTTATACTTTATTTTTAGGCGACCGTCCATGTTTCTTTCTTTTTTATTTCTAAAAAATGGGACCGTCCTGATTTTACACAAAAATTTTTAAAAAATCGGTTGAATTAGGACGGCCTCATTTTTTTGAAATAAAAATGAAAGAAAACTTGGACGGTCGCCTGAAAATTAAGCACAGAAATAAAAACTGATTATATGTTGTAAACTACAAAAACAGTCCATAATGAAAAATATGGTTAAAATGCAGGACGGCGATGAAAAAATCAGGACGTCGTAGGACGCACGGTCACTATGGTATCAACGAGAAATTAAAAAGGTTATACACCTAGCTCCAGTCTAAAGTCAACATAAGTCTGATATCGCTGCATCGAATAAAAATCTTATGGTAAATCTTGGACTATATCCAGGATAATATTTAAAATTGGCCGTAAAATACTGAAAAATGGCCGTAAAATATTAATTTTGGCCGTAAACTCGAGCTGTCCGTAAAATACTGAATTTCGGCCGTAATCTTTTGAATTTTGGACATAAACTCGAATTAGGCCAAAAATACCGCATTTCTGTCATACATTGTTGGATTTTGGCCATAAACTCAAATATGGCCATGAATTTTGCCCATTGAAACTCATAGTTAGGGTTGTTACACAGTTAACTCGATTTTTTCTAAAATTTTGACCTCATTTCTTGTTCTTATGCTACTTTTTTTTCTAAAACTTTGAGCACGTTACGCCTCGTTCGAAAGCCTAGAATGTTGGCTATCCATTGGTATGAAAATTTTTTGGTTTGATTCACGAAAATGCATATATTTTATTGCAAAAACTTTCGAATTATTTCGAACTATTTCGAATTGAAAGTTCGAAAATAATTCAAAATAATTCGAAAGTTTTTGCAATAAAATATATGCATTTCCGTGAACCGAACCAAGAAATTTTTATGCCATTGGGTAGCCAACATTCTAGGCTTTCGAACGAGGCGTAACGTGCTCAAAATTTTAGAAAAAAGTAGCATAAAAACAAGAAATAAGGTCAAAATTTTAGAAAAAATCGAGTTAACTGTGTAACAACCCTACTCATAGTGTCTGTTGTGTTGTCTCTCTGATCTTCCTTTTGTATGATATTTTGCGTGCACGCTCGAGGTCGCTTCATCAAATTAATTTCCATCAATTTGCAGATACCGTATTTTCTCTATTAATGAACCCCTCTCTAATAATGAACCCCCCTCGATTTTTTGACTAGGATTTCAGAGTTAGGGCCATTTTTGATTTACAATTTCAACATTTTTGGAGGGTTGAAATAAAATGAACCCGGGTTCATTAAAGAGAAATACGGTATTACTGCAGACAAGGAAGGGGAGCTACGCGCTGGTTTCGTCCTTATTCGTCATCGAGGTCCTGGGTTCGTGCAAATCGGCAGCTACAGTCAAACCTCGATATAGTGCCGCCCCCTCAAGTTCGTTCTCACCTAGGGTCCGACACTTTTTTTTAACCCTATCCCCGATTGTTTTGACAGTCTGGTCGCAAATATCGTAAGGATTCCGATTTTGCCGATCGTTTTTTAATAACTAAATAGTTTTTGCATTTAAAAAGCAAAACCTCGATACAGTGGCCCTCTAATTTTTTTAAGGGGGGCCACTATATCGAGGTTTTGCTTTTTAAATGCAAAACCTATTTAGTTATTAAAAAACGATCGGCAAAATCGGAATACTTACGATATTTGCGACCAGACTGTCAAAACATAATCGATAAATTATTTCAAAAATAGGTTAAAAAAAGTGTCGGACCCTAGGTGGGAACGAACTTGAAGGGAGGGCGCCACTATATCGAGGTTTGACTGTATTTGGAGTGGCAAGTCAAGCGGTCAGCAATGTGGTTCGTCAATTTAAGGTAACTGGCGCTAACAAGAATCAATTATAGTTATCTTTTTCTGTTTGTCATGTTTGCTGTTATTATTTTTGCCTGCGTTCGAGAGATGTGTTTAGTAGTGAATAAAGATTGCTGCCCCCGTCTTATAATGGCTTTTTGTGGACGTTTCTAAAGTTCGCCGCCCACAATTCGGAAAGTGTTATGCTGCCCGATTTTTTCTTGAATGTTAAAGTAATTTTAACACACCTGTAGTTCAATTGGGATGTGGGAGTATAGTTCAAGTGCTCCGTGTTAGGAAAAAAAAGAAGACCATTACAACGATGACTGTTTAATTCTCTGCCTGTTGTTAAACAATGTTTACTTGTTGTTGTCGTTGTTCGAAAATAATTGAATGTAGCCGATTTTAAGTGTGAATGTTAATAGGTGCGATAAGAGATGAAAGATCGAGGTGGTTCAGGAGGAACAGAATGTTTGGATTAAAAATTGGACACATAAGTAAAATGTAGGTATATGTATAAGCGTCATTTGTGTATCTGTTGTTTATACGGCGGAATAATGGAGTCTATGAATGGATAGCCTATATATAGACAGGTTGAATTTCTGGCAAAAATTCAGTATTTTAGGGCCTCATTCAGAAAAATTCCATCGAATTCAGTGTCAACCACCTCTGAACGGGTGCCTACCCAGGTACTAATTGCAAATTGAGATTCTAAATAGTCAAAACAGCATTTTGGCCCACACACCGTGCTCAGCACACGATTTTGGTTGAATAATAGAGTTTGTTCAGCATCAGAATAGATAAAAAAATTTCGGGCCAATTGACATGTAGATCAATTATGCTAGAACCAGCCTGAGTTTATGACTAAAATCTAATAGTTTATGGCCAAGATCCAACAATTTTGGCCAAAATTCAGTATTTTTTGGCTTAATTTGAGTTTACGGCCAAAATTCAAAAGTTTACGGCCAAAATTCAGTATTTTACGGCCAGCTCGAGTTTACGGCCATAATTAAATATTTTACGGCCATTTTTCACAATTTTACGGCCAAAATTAAATACCACCCCTATATCCACCGTACACACTGATTTGGGTGCCATTATTTTATACTGATTTTTAAATTTCTCAATTTCTCTAATCCAAAAGAATATGTTTACTTAAGGGCTAGTAGGAAAACCTTTAGGTACCCACTTTAAAAAGGTATCCAATTCCACAATCCAAAAACTTCGAATTTAGCAAAATTTATTTAAACCCAACTTTTCTTACACAAAATCAAGAGCTTAACATGGTTAATAGTACTGAAACACGTCCATCTGGTACTGCCACCTTGTACCCCGCACGGCCCTCAAAACTGCATTTTAGTGCATTAGCGAAATTTGGCGCCAAATCAAAAATTTGAAAAACCGCTGTTTTTTAGTTTATTTATCCAGCACTTCTGGTTTTACTTTTTTTGCTGTACCTCATGTAAGTTTATTGTCAAAAACTCACCACATTCAGCGCTTTCGAACAAGCTATCACGTGCCCGATAAACTTAACGAATTTCAAAACTAGAAGAGATTTTCGTAAATATTTCTGAAAATTTTATTCGATTTATTTGACTTGATTGATATCAACGCCGATTTTTTTGACAATAAATTGCTGAAGCAAGACTAGACGTGATAGATGAGTGAATTTGCTACATTATGGTACCAAGGACATATACAAAAATACAAATTTCGGGTGTCTTATACAAAAGTTAGATGGGAAATGCAAAAACCCTATTTTTACTCGGAAAAATGCCAGTTGTTCGCTTCAAACGGTCTATAGTTTCTAAAATAACATCTTCACGAAATTCGGCTCAACTTTTCGAGTAGCTGAATGTATGGGCTACGTTTTGGTGTATAGAAAAGCTCTAAAAAATGCAAATTTGGAGCATCTCATGCAAAAATAAATTCTTCGTTTTTTAGAGCTAAAGATGGTCGCCACCAGAAAAATGTGCTCCGAGTCAGATGGTTCGTCTTTATCTGAAATTCGTGCAGCGGCATCCAAGAAAAGATGGGAGAAGAATAAGCGCACGAAGCAGGCTAAGAAAAATTCTTGTGAGTGAGCTAAGGCCGCTACAAGAATTCGTCTTTGTAAGCTGTTTTACTTTACTCTTTGGTAGTGCTTATAAGTTTTTTGTTTTAGCGAAACTGGCCGAATGGAAAGAAGAGCAGTCAAAACAAGCTCAAGATGATGCCGAAGCCAAAGCAATCCTTTCAGCCAAGCGCAAGCAAGCGATAGCTGCTAGATGGAGCAGTCTTCTCAAGCCAATCAAAAAGAGTCTATTAGCGTGGTCATTAGGCATGCCAAGTTCCGTTTATGCCAAGTTCCGCGAAGTCTTCCTACGATGGACGTTGAAAATATTTGTATCCTTGTGTCCACGAATCTTTTAATCAGTTCTTTTTTCTAGATAACTGCAGCCGACTTGAAAGGCGAGAAAAGGAAGCGTGGAGGTTATTCTGCGAGGAGCTCAAAGTTGAGTTGCGTATGGTCTGGGCACAATTTATGGATGGATGCTCAAACAGGTCTGTTTATTCCGGAGATATTCCGGAGTTAGGTAGAACTCAACAGCTCTTAGTGTCTCCATGCTAACACAGCGTTATCTGATTGATGCTAACACAGCATAATCTGTTCGTCTTTCAGGTATTCACTGGGTCTGCAGCTTGCTGAAGTGTCTTCTCTTGATCTTTCGATTCCTTCTCTGGAGGACCTGCTAGCTGATCGACTCCTGCTGACTTCTCCCAGTGACAGTAACGATGCTCTCCAAAGTGCTCTGGTGTCTTGGCATATGAGTGGTAAGAGTTTTGCTTGACGGTTTTTCTGAATTTATTTTGTGCAGGATTTCTCGCTGGTTATCTCTATGCTATGCAGCATCTTGGAGGAACTGGTAAGCCTCAGGAACAGTGAATCAGCAAGGAAATCACAAAACCATGTTAAATCCTCCATTTTTTTGTCTTGAATGTTGTTGTTCTTTATTGTCGAATAAATAGCTCTTGCTCGCGTGAATTTTTCGTGAAATGAATGGTATTGGTTTTAGTATGTGTTCCTAACTATTGATTAGATGTCAGGACCTTACCCACAACCCTATGTTACAGCAAGAAAGAATATGAAAAATTCAAATGGTGTGGTTCGGCTAAAAATACATATTCCATGTTAGTTGTGGATGAAAAATTGTTATATACCGTTAAAAAATGGAAACTAAATACAAATAGGAAATTTTCGTTTAAAAAATTTGAATTTCATAGAAATGTTCTTGGCGTTTTGTTTATTTTTAAATGCACTAAAATGCAGTTTTTGAGGGGTCGTGCCGTGGGTACCACTACCATTTCAGCCCAATCATCTCATCGCAACTTATTTCTTTTCAAATTTTAAATGCAACTCCGGTTTTTATGCGAAGCCTACGGCGTAATGTAGGTCAGCGTATGTTGGGACGAGCTCAAATATTTCTCGGCTTAATTTATAACTCAGTTCAGGCTGGGTTGGAGTTTTCGACCCTACTTTGATATACCCCCCCCCAAATCAACTTTTTTTAAAAGTGTTTCAAACACCTTATATCGACCTAAAATGGCTCAGGAGTTTAAAAAGACATTATTTTGAGTTGGTCAATAAAAATCGACTTTTGGACACTTTTAAATTTTGACTTTTTACCTGTTTTGGCATGTTTTGGTCACTGGAGCTGGGCAAAATAGTCTCTAAATGCATTTTTGATCAAGAGTCTTGCTCGGAATTATGTCTAAGGTAAGTGAGTGCGCGCATCTCTAACCAACCAAGCCCTTGCGCCTCCGAAGGGGGCGCAGGGGGCTTGGTTGCTTGAGGTTGAGATGCGCACACCCACATCCTTAGACACAAATCACTCGAAAGTGACTCTGGATGCATGAAAAAGCATGCATACCAGAGTTTATTTATGCGGTAGGCCCCAGTCAACAAAACTATGTTCAATCTTCCTTTTGTTAGAAATTGGCACCTTTTTGGTCCATTTCCACCCAATACAGACCTAAATTCCTTTTAAAAATGGTCAAAATGGGTGATTTCGGGTGGTCCCAAAACTCAGTTTTTTATTGACCAGAACTCAAAATAATGCCTTTTTTGAACTCCTGAGGCCATTTTAGGTCGATATAGGGTGTTTGGAAACACATTGAAAAAAGTTGATTTGGGGGGGATATCCAAGTAGCGCAGAGTTTTCAGTTGGGATAAGTAAAGTGGTATGAAATGAGATATTGAACTTGTGAATCCCGTTTTAGGCCTATAAGATGATACTCATTCAAGAATTACTCATTGAAGTCAAGTACCCTCCTCAGCATGGGCGTTTTGTTAATAACTTCGCTGTTTTGGAATTATTAAACCATGTTCAGCGTTTGATTTTGGGTAAGAAACAATGGTTCTAAATGAATTTTTGCTAAATCCAAAATTTTAGGTTGTGGAGCTGGATACCCTTTTAAGGTGGCTACCTGATATTTGCCTAGTACCCAAATTTCCGAATTTTCGTGCCACTCTGTTCGCTTCCATTAACATACTCTTCCAAATAACGTAATCTTTTTGCCGGTCTCTTTTGCTTGCGTTTTGTATAAAAAAAAAGAATAAGTTGTAAATCATATATGTTAAATTTTTATTCGGCAAAAGCAGTTTCTTCAAAAGCAGCACAGATGGTTCAAGCAGCCTGGTCAGACGATTGGCCTAACAGTGTTCAAGTTCTTAAGAGACTCCTGCTTGCCCTCTGCTTGTTGAGGTAGTAGGTGGTGGCCTTGTGAACTTTGTCTTCATCGTCGTGCCGCAGGACTACATGGAGCTGCTTTCCAACGTGTTGGAACACTGGAAACTCTTGAGGATAATGAGTTGTTAGTGGCTGCTACGGGTGGTAATGCAGCAGTCAGAGACAAAACATTCATAAAGGGCATAAATGCCAGAAAAGAAAAAATATTTTTCCGCTCAAACTGGGCCAAAATCCCCGAATATGGTCAAAACGGCCAAACTGGGCCAAAATGCCCAAAAATGTCAAAAACGCCCGAACTGTGCAAAAATGCCCGTGAGGGCAAAAACGTGCAAACTGGGTAAAAACCACCGAAAAGGGCCAATACGTGCAAAAAGGCAAAAACGGCTAAACTGAGAAGAAATGCCCTAAAAAGTCAAAACGCGGGCAGGACTGATGCGCCATCGGCGCAGCGTGCATTCTAGTTTCATTACTAAATGGCTTCCCCCTGCTTCAACACACCGGAATTCGAACCTATAATGTAATTAGCGGATAAATTACCAGAGATCCTTTACCAGGATATAAATTTGGCGCCATGAATTATCGTGAATTATCTAGGAGCGTGAATTGTTCTGAGCGTAAATTATCCGTGTACCGCAAGAATATGCTCCCAAATACTAATTACTCTACTTTAACCCTCCTCTAATTTAAGCCCCGCTCCCTTTTCATTTAAAACACTTTTTAAGCTTCGAGAAGCATTCCCAAATATGGACAAAAGCAAGTCTAGTTAATACAGTCGAATCACTCATTAACATACTCCCCATAACATACGCTCTCCAATTAACATACACTCCGATTAACATACGGCCGAGTCCGGTCCCGTTCTAACAATTGCTCTCCCATCAACATAGATTTTTTTAAAATAAAACCTGTTTATAGCAAAACAATTCTACAAAATCTCAATTTTTATGAAAATTTCGAAAAAGCTCGGCGGACTGAGGTGAATTTTTTTAAATTTTAAAAAAAATTGCTTTGGTCCCCCAAGCTGTTCTAAACTTCTTATATAAAAAATTGCCTTTGTCTCTAAGCTTATTTAAAAGAGGGGTGTGTTATGGAATTGACTGTGGGGTATGTCCCGAATTCGGCCTTAAAATTGAACGGACTCTCCTATTAACATACACTCAGCTAAATTAAAATGAATCTGGCTCTCTCATTAACATACTCCCCCATCAACATACACCTCTCATTAACATACGGCAAGTCCCAGTCTCAAGGGTATATGCTAATCAGAGGTTTGACTGTAAGAGTTTTGGGAAAGTTAATGCTATTTAAAACTTTATCAAAAAAGTGATTTCAGCACTTATCTGATAAGGATGCAATTTTACGAAATTCAGTGACAATCTTTATTGGCGTAACAGAACATATGTTTGTCTCTAATTTGAATCCTTCCAAGCAGTGAACGTCAAATTGTAATAGTCGCGCATTTGAGAAGCTGTAAGGTCCTGGAACTCTTGATGCGATCGAGCTTCTCGAATAGATTGACACGTTCCTCTTTCCCATGAGCTGAACCTTTTTTCGACATCTTTCCTGAAAATACACCAATCAGTCTTTAGGTTCTAAAGAAGATCGCCATCACTGACCTTCAAAATTTCCAAATGGTATCGAAATGAAAGAAGAACTTCTTGAAAGCGGAACTGTTTCGCATTTCATAAGGTATGCTTCACATCTAGCATCACCTTCGGCTCCAACTTGAAGGCGTCTGCGATTGTGATGTATCCACGATCTTCTCATCTGAGTATAAATGCTTTGGATGGATCAAGAGGGTAGCAAAAGTTACCAGACAATGTTGAAATCATCTGATCGCCAGCCGTCTCGAATTTTTTCTTCAGCTTGTCTTGTTCAACAGCTTCCGCGTCGGTCAAAGTACGAATTCCAGCCAGAGCGACGAGATCATCCAATCATTCTGCGCTTTTTAAGACGAGCCATGATGGAGTCCGGTTTCTACAAATATACTTTATCAGATTACGGAAACAAAATACAACCCTGAAGAGAGTAAGTCGATTTGAAATTAGGCTTGCTAGTTGTGGAACACTTCAAGACTTGCTATGCACTCGAAAATGTCGCAGAAATATATTACTTCTACCATTATTTCTATTGGTAATTTCATTTGAAGTAGAGATAGCGGCAAAAGAATATAATACAGATTTTTTACAAGAAAAAATTCGACTGTGAAAATGGAAGATATTTCGATAAATGTCATCCGCATCCACTAGCCTTATCTAATCACAAAATCGTCCTAAATATTAAGAGATATAAGGTACCTCATCCGATGTTCCAGACGAGGGCGAGCTGTCATCTAAGTTTTCTTGTTTGCTTATTTGAAATGCCTGAAAAAAATCGAACATAGCTAGGTAAATGCAAATATCTCAATAAAAAAATACACATAGTCAACTCTATGACCACTTAAAACTAGAGACGGAAACAAGACAAGATCTTGGCCAAGATTTTGTCTTGTCTTGCCCCAATTTTGACTGAAAATCTTGTCTTGGGATCTTGCTTGGTCATTTCTAGAAATCTTGGTCTTGGTTTATGGTCAATCTTGTATGCAAAATTTACAAAACACCCGACAACCCATTTATCGTTTTTAGTGCCCATAGCATACCTGAATTCTGTTTTTGGGCTTTATACAAGATTAAAAAAATGGCGGGACAGGACAACTCCGTCCCGCCCGCCGTCGCGCCTGAACATTTTTCAACAATGTCCAGTCCCGGTGTCCCATCTGGAAAAAAATTATTCAAATTTCGTCCTGTGTCGTCCCAAAAATGTCAAAATTGCATCTCTAATAAAACACACGTCAAACAATATAAAAACCACAAGATCAAGAACAGGGAAACAAGTGCCTAAAAATAATAAAACGCTAGCCACAAGTTTTGCTATAGAAATTGTCACCTGTTGAAAACTGTCAAAATTATCAAAATAGCCATTTTTCGATTTAAGGAACCTCGATTTAACGAAACTTTTGATTTAAACAACTTTTTTTAACGCCTATTCTACAGTAATTAAATAAAATGACTAAAATTAACTCTCGTTTTAACGAAACTCTCGGTTTGAAGAACATTTTTTCCGGTCTTCAAGGGTTCATTAAATCGAGAGTTGCCTGTATAGATCTTGGTACTCTTCAGCGTACTCTTTCGAGTAATTCGAAAGACTCGAAAGAGTACGCTGATAGACGAAAGACAAGTGTCCCTCGCTAATTCAAATTTGCACATTCCACTGCGCACAAAAACCATGGTCCTTTAAAGTTAAACTGACGTACAGAAACTTTATGCAGCTTTTCGTTAGAGCTGTGAACGTTCAGTTAAGACATCGAACAATTTACTTATAAGCATAGCCGTACACAGGTTTGCAAAATTTTTCCTGCTCTGGGTACGCGATGCTTGTAAGGACAAAAAGCAATTTTTTTAGAATTTATATTGCAACTTTAACCAGCATCAAATTAGTTGACAGTTACAGTTGAATTCGTTTCAAGACTGCAATAATTTTCAAAAACGTCAAACACTAAAATTAAGATTGGACTCTTTACACTGTTTTAAAACTTGAATTTTAGTACATTAGGAAAAATTGGCGCCAAATGAAAAGTTGTCAAAAATGGTTAATTTAGTGAGCAATTGCGCCTAATTAGCTGTACCCCGAAATTTAAGCGCATTTTTCTAAGTGGTCGATTGGCTCTGGAGAATTGATCACGGTAAATTGATCAACGGATTATGAATTGACAGGGTTTGTTGCTACAAATACAACTTTAAACATCTCCTCTCCCAAACTGATCAACGATTTGGCTAATTTACTTGTCGATCAACAGAGTAAACAAGTGTCAATATGCCCTTATCCTATAATCAATAATTTTCTGCCTTGGTCTGCAAGTTGTATTTCGGCTTGTGCTTAACTAAGTGTAAGTTAGGCACAGGATAGGCCAGCAAAAACTCCTTGATTAACCGAAGAGTGGGAGTAGAACAAAAAGAAAAAATACCTAAAGACTAAAAAGAGGGGGCGGGCCGGACTATCACGTTCCTGGGCCGGCCGCCGAAATTCGGCCCGTGTCCATGCCTGCTTGAGAAACTGTCCTTTGATTATCACAATTACTGGTCAAATTCAAATTCTACTCGAGACAAAAGTTATTTAGATTCAAATTTTCAAATTTCAAATGATTTTTGTCTTGAGCGGAATTTGAAATTTGACAGTGATTGTCTTAATCAAAGACAGTTTTCAAGTGAATCGACCATGCTGAACACGAATCAGGGTCAGAATTTCAGATGATGTAGCGAAATCGAAGTTTCAGGTCAAGATGCCTTTTGATATATACTTTTGAATGTTTGCTAAACACTCGAAAAGCCTGGTTGCAGATTACTTTAAAGGAGCATGCTTTCCTGTGATAAGTCAATGTTGATATTTGAATTCCGGGGACAAAATCCTACACTATGGGTTTTAGCAAGAATTGTTCTTTGAATGCAAACATTTTTTGTTCAATGTTCATTTTGAGTTCTCGAGCCAATTCGGTGTGTTTTTGCTGATCTGCTGCGAGTTCCTCAGATTTTCTTGCTCATGATTGTGATTATTGAGATTTGTGTGCTGATTCGTGAACCACTGCAACAGCTTTCACAAATTTCACACTTGTTTGTTTCAGAAGATCGAAAAGTCGCTGAATAACTTCGAAATATTCGACTTCGACGCATTAGGTAAGTTAGATAAGTAATTTTGAATTGTCGAATCGCTTGTTGTCTGATTGCAGATCCTCTAGACTTTTTTTTATTGGCTACTTTGCTAGATTTTGTTCGCTAGATTGTGGTTTGTTATAATCATTTGACCCAATTTACATTATTTTGTTCTAGGAAAATCGATAAGTCGCCGAAGAAGGTTGTAATCATTGGTGAGCTCTACTAGATCTATTTAAGCACTATTAGATAAGTTTTCTAGTTAATTTGCCGTCCACGCTTTTCTCTTGTTCGTTCTTTCAGTAGTCTGCAAAAGAAGTATGCCGATCCGGTGAGGTCTAGCGCTGCTGTCTGTGATTAAGCGTCTCTCTTCTAGCATCTCGTATTTTTTTACTATAAATTCTCTTCTTTCTTCCAGATAAAGTGCAGCGATGTACAACTCTGCCGAGGGACGCCTGTAATCACACACCTTTAGTATAACGTCTTCCAGGAATCTATTAGGTCACCTACTTCGTTATTTGTTATTCGCTACCTGTTTCATCTTTATTGATATAGGTCAGCAAGCTGGCTCAGATGCTGGAATGTCCATGTGCTGGAATGAGGATTTAGTGAATTTTTATTGTCCGTAACTGTAAATGATGTGTCAAAATTACACAGCCACCTAAAAAATTGGATACATGGGCCCTCACTCGGTCGACTTCCGAATTTTGATAACCATACTCAGGAAGTTTCCAAGTTCACTTACAATGCGGTGCAACAGTCGTAAAAAGTAAAATAACATTAATAATTACGGAGATCAAACAGGCAAGTGCTACATATCCAAGATTTTAGTGGCGCGTAATTTTGAATCACCCTGTATCTCTGTCAATTGTAAGGTGTTTTTGAACTGAGGCGAATAAAGTCTTTCCATGAGCATGTCTATTTTGTTGGAATTTTCGGCTTCTTGTAGTCATGAGCAGTGTGATCGGGCAAGTCTAATTTCCGGTTATTCTGAGAGGTGAAGAGTTACCAGGCTTCTCTGATAACCGACTACACAAGTGGAGAGTAGTTGAACACCACGGTGACCTTTTTTATCCGAGAAAATTGAGTTATATACCAAATGCTTACTATGTAGCTGTTTAACTTAGGCTCAAGCCGCCTAGTTCGAAATTGCGTACAAAATACTGAAATACTCAAGAGTTGTTGAATCAAACCTTCGTTCCGAACATTGCTCACGTGTCGAAGATTTTCGCTTTTGACAGGCTGAAACATTTAGAGGATTAGTTTTTCAGAACATGGGATGAATGATGAATTGAACATATGTTGATCGACGCATGACTGCACATTGTTTTTCGGACTTCTAATAGCATTTTATGTTTTTGCATAGCATTATGACGGACAGCCTAAAAGACAACAGACCACAAAGAACAAGACGGCGACAAGCGAATCAACTTATCTATGCGTTTGAAAGATAGATCACTCCAGCATTTCAGACAACAGCCAAGACAGCTAATAACTGCGCGCACTTTTCAGCAGTTCTAGACTGAGAAAGCTAGTAAATGATGTGTAGCTTAATGGTTTGCAGCATAGAGAGTATCGTTACCAATGATCCCTGCAAAATATGTCACTTTAACAAAGTCCATGAGACAAAGAGAAACACAGGCCATATGCACTTTCAGACTACAGATCGGAAATAGCATTGCGAACATCTGGCTTATTCATCGCCAAAAAACTCTCCTTCTGTGATGATTTCAAAGTATTTCCCATCTTTGTAAAAATTTGTTGAAAAATCGGAAACCGTTAAGCAAAATTAGTCAAGCAGCCAAGACAACTTACTAATTATTCTCTGAGGTTTAATTTCGAAATACGAAAGCTTTTTGCTTTTTTGTGCAAAGACATGGGAAAAAGGATTGAATAAACTAACTAAAACAAATTTTAGCAAGAATTTTTGCGTGGTTGTTGGGCGACGCCGCGACGGTGGCGGCGCTGGTTTGTCAGAGGCGTCCAAGTATTGGTAACAACCGGTATTTGACGTGTTAAGAAAAGCTTGTGAAATTCTTCAAAAACATGGTAACAAAAAGACCAAGTTATTATTAAAAAAGATCTTTAAACACGTGTCACAGCAATTAATGAAGTTAAAATGCAAGAACAAGTAAACGAAATGTTAAATTTTCGTGACGAAACAAAAAAGAACTTGAAAACAAATCTTAAAGTCATCATGAATCAACACGGGGACCAGACAACAAGTGCTGAATTTGTTAAAAATCAACAGGGGGGACCAAGGCAAAAAAGGCAACAGATATCCACTAGACCTTGAATAACAACTAAAAAAGGCGAAGAACCAGTCGGGTGAGGATGAGTTCGGGTAGCACAGATCATGAAGTTTAGCTGCTGATTGCAATTTCTCGAAAACACCACTTTGTGACCTATTTTTAGATCCTCTTTCTATACCGAACACTTGAGAATTTTACCTGGAAAGACAAAAAAAACGAAAAAAGAAAAAGCCGGCAAGTAAGCAAACGAAACTTATCTAATATTTTATGCAGACTGTATATGCTTGATGACAGACTGGATCGATAAATTTGCGACTGAGTTTTCTGTGAAAGGATAAAAAATACAGCTGAACGACCATAACACTTGACACCCTCAGTTGCAAAACCTAAAAATAAAGAACAAAAGAAAAGCATAGACTGGTAAAGAGGCTAAAAAACTTATCTATGCACTAAGGAGCAACTGTTCGCGAAACATCGGTAAAGACAGGTCAGTTTCGCATTTGAGACACCAGATCAGAAAGCCTATGCTGTGTCCGACATCCCCAGACATTCGAAAACCTGAAAAGCTTGGTCAAGATAACAGCGTATGAAAACCTGAACAAAGACACACTGAATGACGCATCCAAATAGACAGCAGCACCAGATCCCAAGCGACCAGTAGAATTCCTTGCAAGAAACCTGAAAAGAACGAACAAAAGAGAAAAAAAGACGGCAAAAAATAGCTGAAAAACGTATCTAATGCATTTCAGAGCAGCGTAGTCACACTCCTTTACGACTTGTTGATCGATGTTCTGAAACAAAAGAATGCCAATTAGGAACAGAGATACACAACAGCACGCAACATCTTCAGTTAACACAATTTCGAGCCAGAAAAAAACGTAAAAATCGAGCAGATCAGCGGAATACACCGATATTGATTCGAGAATTCAAAAATGAACATTTCAAACAGAAAATGTTTGCATTCAAAGAACAATTCGTGCTTAAACCATAGTGTAGGATTTTTGTCCCGGGAATTCAAATATCAACAATTGACTTATCAACAGGAAAGCATGCTCCTTTAAAGCACTATTCGGTGCAGTTTTTGTTGCTCTGTCGAATAGATCAACCATTAACTAAAAAAAGGCGTTTCCACACTTTTTTTGTACATATTTTTGTATAAAAACGTTTTTCAAAATAAAAACATTATTTCTTCAAGGTAAAGCTTTTATTCGATTGTCATAATGCCTCCACGATATGTCATTTTGAAAGCTCGCATCCGCGCTGTTTTTGCACATGAATATAACAAAATACATTAAAACAGTGGCATATATTACTCTTTGAAGTGGCATAGGCAAAGATCGTGACATTGATGGTTCACCGTAGAGTTACTTTTTTCAATTTTTTTCACTATCGTGCTCAGCGTGAAATTCTGCACAAGGACATAACATCAGAACGTACAGCCGTTCCGTGTTAAAGGGGTCGATAGGGGAGAATGACTTCGGTAGATTTCGGTGGGTAAAATGACCGGAAGGTAATAGTGATGCTGATCTGATCTGCCGCTGCCGGCAGCGGCAAGAAAAAGCGGCGGCGGTGGCAGGGGCGGGTCGAAAAAGCGGAAATCGTGTCTACGATGCGATTTACTATTAGAAGTGTTCTAGATTAGCTATATAGAGTCAAATCCGTTGGAAAAATCTTACAGAGGAACACTTACAAATACTATATGCTAGGAGCAACAGGCGCCTATCGGCGTCATTATCAAATTTTAAAATTACAAAATAATAATCGATCACATACCCTTACCTGGCTACCTTTTTCTGGTTAACCGTCCTCTTGGCTAGCCTCGTCCTTGATAACTCCCTACTGGCTTTCCTCCTACTGGGTAGCCCCCTCCTGGGTAACTTTTCCCTATATACCCTTCTCCTGGCTGACTTCCTTCTTGGTACTCCACTTCTGCCTACCATCCTCCTGGTTACCTCCTCTTGGTCACCTTCCTACTGGCTACTCTCTTTTGGGTATCCCTCCTGCCTACCCTGCTCCTGGCTGACTTCCTTCTGTGTATCTCTCTCCTGCTTCCCACCTATTGAGTAGCACCCTCCTTGCCACCCTCTTCCTAGATACCCCTTCCCGGCTCGAGCATTGAAATTCACCAAAATCCAGGCTAAATCCACCACTTCTAATTTGGAGGGACTTAAAAACTTTTTTTAAAGCCCACTCAATTTTCGTGTTTTGTACTTAAAAGATAGCTAAGATATTGAATTTTAGGGTTCGGAAAGATATCCGGGATAAGTTCACAAAAATTGGCAGAAAATACAACTTGAACACGAAATTCACCTAAATCCAGGCTGAAATCCACCAACTCCGATTTGGAGGGACTTAAAAATTTTTTTTGGAGCCTACTCGATTTTCGTGTTTTGTACTTAAAAGATAGCTAAGATATTGAATTTTAGGGTTCCGGAAAGATATCTGGATAAGTTTTACAAAAATTGCAGAAAATCAAACTTGAACACAAAAGTGGCTCTTACTTCATACCATGAAGGACGGCATGAAGGAAGGGCTCATATTTTAAAAAAATTCAATGACGTGAAGCCTTCACGTCATGGACGGCTGGGGAAACTTGCCAAAAACGAAATTGCCAAATACGAAATTTGGCAAAACGAAATTTGCCAAAACGAAATTTGCCAAATCGAAATGCGCCAAAACGAAATATGCCAAAACGAAATTGCCGAAACGAAATTTGGCCAACGAACCAACAGGGGACCAAGGCCGTTTTTACGTTTTTTTCGAAATTTTCGAAACTGTGTCCTAACCACCTAAAACCACCCCAAACAACCAAAACCTCCTAAAACAGCAAAACCACCCAAAATCACACTAAACAACTCAAAACACCCAAACACCCGAAAGCATCCAAAACTACACTAAACAAAATTTTGCGGAATTTGAATTTTAGTCTGAACCAACCAAACAAGTGGTCGTCCACCTGGATCGAATTTTTTTTTACGTTTTTGCTTCTAAAACCAGTTTTCTAGACTAATTCGTGCACGCTTAACATGGTTTGACAGTGGCAAAATGCCGTTTTCTCAGTTATTTTTTGAGTTTTGGCAAATAATTGATTTTACCAAAATCAATTATTCCCCAAAAACTCAAAATTCTTCATAAAACGTGATTTTACCACTGTCAAACCATGTTCAGCGTGCACGAATTAGTCTAGAAAACTGGTTTTAGAAGCCAAAAACGTAAAAAAAAAATTCGATCCAGTCGACGACCACTTGTTTGGTTGGTCAGACTAAAAATTTAAATTAAATTTATAAATTTAAATTTTTGTTTGGTGAAGTTTTGAATGGTTTTGGTGGTTTTTGGTGTTCTGGGTGGTTTGTGTGATTTTGAATGGTTTTGGGTGATTTTGGATGGTTTTCGCTGGTTTGGGGTGATTTTAGGTGGTTAGGACAGTTAGGACACAATTTCGAAATTTTGAAAAAAACGTAAAAACTGCCTTGGTCCCCCTGTTGGTTCGTTGGCCAAATTTCGTTTCGGCAAATTTCGTATTGGCATATTTCGTTTTGGCGCATTTCGATTTGGCAAATTTCGTTTTGGCGCATTTCAATTTGGCAAATTTCGTTTCGGCAAATTTCGTTTCGGCAAATTTCGTTTTGGCAAAACATACGTTTGGCAAATTTCGTTTTTGGCAAGTTTCCCCTAGCCTCATGGACCCAATGAAGGTGAAGGTGAAGGAAAAAATCCTTTATTTACCAAGTGAAGAAATTTTGAAGGTTGTTTTGAAAGTTTAAAATGCACTGAAGGGAAAATGACGGAAAACTGGAGGAATGAGGAAAAAGATAGAGAAGAAAATTGAGCCGAAATTCCCGAAATTCTTTGAAAACCTCTTTGTCTATATTTTAAACTTCCAATCTATCTCTTAGCCATATATATTTCTCTCCTAGCCTTATCGACCCTGATCTACTGACGATGGATTCGACTACTACTTCTCAAAAACAAAAGCGTGGACTAGAAGATCTCCTCAGCGCCAGCGGTGCTAGAGAAGCGACAGAAACCTCGGAGGATGATCAAGTGGGCGTGAACAGTTAAGTATAAACTTACTGTTTTGTTGATATTCATGATGTGGATCTAACAGGTGAAGGTCCCTCATTGTCATTGTTTAAAATTGAAGAACTCTTCACTGACATGAAGAACTGACGGAAGGTTGTAAAAAAAATTATTGACTGACGTGAAGATTGAAGGAGGGCACAAAAAAATTTCACTGACGTGAAGGCTGAAGGAAGGCGGAAATTTTTTTAGAAATTAGAGTTTGAAATTAGAGTAAATACGGTAGCCCTGAATGTGGGGAAGGAGTAGAATGTGCCTTTTAGTTTGTGCAAATCCAAATCGTGCCTTTTTAGTTTATGTAAATTCAGTTTGTGACTCTACAGTTTGTGCCACTTCATTTGGTGACTTTTTCATATTGTGCCAATGCAAATAGTGCCAACACATTTTAGGAGAAATCCCAAAAATTCTTGGCACGAAATGTATTTGGCACTATTTGAAGGCTTAACCAGGGTGGCCTATCACTTTTTGGAAAAGGGGCATACGATCACAAAAAGGGGCATTATAAGTAAAAATTTTAAAAAGGGGGCATCATACATATCTCTACTACACAACACTTAAACTAGTTCTGCACGCAAAGATTACGCAAAAATGACAATTTCAGAAAAATTCTTTATTTCATTAGAACAAAACAAAAAATATCCAATAACTGGAAGACTGATTATCAAAGACATTCGCAAAATACAATAAGAAGAACGAAAACAAGAAAAAGTGGCAAGCACAACAAGTAAAATCTCTCGTTCAAGTAAAATGTTTACTCTTATTTTGCAATTTAATGCCCTTTTTGTCGAATAAAAAGGGGCAAAAATTTCAAAAAGGGCATTTGCCCTCTAAAGGGGGGCATTATGGCCTAAGCCAAAGCCAAACCATTTCATTTTTAATCAGCTTGGAAATTAAAATTTTCAAATAAAGACATTTTGGTAAATAAAGTAAAATAAAGGACATTTTTCAAAAAGTGCCATTTATTGGGGCTTATTGATTTTGAGCACAAAAATAAAGATTTGACCTAAAATTTCGAAAATTCTAAAGGTATCGGATCTCAAATAAAAGACAAATCTTTAAATAAAGACGTTTCCGAGCCCTGTTTTTAATTAATTATTTTGCTATATATGGTTTTTCTAAGTAATTTCGTGAATATTATCATTTGCAAGTAAACACTCAAATTGATGCCAGAGAGACGGGCTATATTTTGAGCATAAGGTTGTAGACCACTATGTCTGCAAAATTTACTAAAAACTCAAATTTCCGGAATCCTGAAGTTTTTTGAGACTTTTGGAGTTTTAGTGAATTTTGCAGATATGTCATTTACAAAATCATGCTTAAATATAGCCCTTCTCTCTCGCATCCATTTGAGTATTAACTTGTAAATAATAATATCAACGAAATTACTTAAAAAAATCATATGTAGCAAACTAATTAATTAAAAATGTAACGGTTTTGGCTGGACGACAGTAAATTCGCCGACAGGTAAATTCGCCGACAACTCTTGAATTTTTTTGTTTAAAATTACCCCTCGGTAAATTCCCCTCTGGTGAATTTCCCCCTTCAGAAAATTCCCGTGGTATTAATTCCCCACCAAATTTTTAGATTACAGGTTTCAAGCCACTATATAACGATTACCCCTTATAACGTTTGGCTCTATATAACGTTCAAATAAAGCTTGGTTCGTTTCATAACGAACTCCGTATAACGTCGTATAACGTTCATCTGAGGCTAGTCCAGGCTAGCCCCAAGGTGAAAGTTATATTGAGTTTTTGACTGTATCAAGACAAAAAATTCAGGAGTTGTCGGCGAATTTACCTAGAGCCGTTTTGGCTATAACGATTTTGGCCGAAACAATTGGGCAGAACGAGGTAGAGCCATTTGAAACTGGCACAACTGAATTCGCTCAAACTAAAAAGGCACAACTTGAATTGGCACAAACTAAAATGGCACATTCTACCCCTTCTCATGAATCTCTATTTCTAACAATCTATACGCTGGCTCGATGTGCTAAGAAAAAGGTTGATAAAAATCATTTTTATGAAAATAAGTCTTTTTCAAAACCATTTGTTTTTCCAATTTTTCAAATTACATTGAGCTAGTTCATAACTTGTTAGAAACCAGAAATATAGGGCTACATGCTTATGCAAAAAGAGAAAAAAATTGAAAATTGAACACGAGAACAATGAGTTTTAAAAATTTGAGGGATAAACGGCGTTGGGCGTTTAGCAGGGTTTCCAATTTTGTTGACAGTGACACTGGACGTCACTAAGTCAGTGTGACACTGACAATGACAGTGACACTGACGTCACTATAGTCAGTGTGACACTGACAATGACAGTGACACTTCAATGTCAGTGTCAGTCACTGTCATTTTAAAAATGCGCTTTTCGAAATGACAGTGACAGTGACACTTTGATGTCACTGTCATTGTCACTGTCATTGTAACTCATTATTGGAAACCCTGGCGTTTAGTAACTTTTCGGTAAAATTACCGAAAAGTTACTAAACGCCTTATCAAAACGCCAAGGATTTAAAATTCGAAATTGATTCTTTATTTTGGATCAAATTGAATTACCACACCTAAAGTATGAAATCCCACACCTTTTTAATTAATTCCCATACCTTTTCAAATTCGCGCTAAACATACTGAATTCCCACACCTTTTTACTTAATTCCACACCTTTTTTCTGAAATTGCTAATTTATGTACTAAATTCTTTTCTGAGGTGTCCTACTGTAGTAAATCGAGGTCGCTGAGCACGAATATGCCCTCAGAATTACATTGTTCCGACAAGAAGCTCAATAACTCAATTTTATCTCACTTGTTTTGACTTGTTTTCACTTGTTGAGTTATTGAGCTTCTTGTCGGAACAATGTAATCTGAGGCATATTCGTGCTCAGCGACCTCGATTACTACAGTAGGACACCTCAGAAAAGAATTTAGTACATAAATAGCAATTTCAGAAAAAAAGGTGTGGGAATTCAGTATGTTTAGCGCGAATTTGAAAAAGGTGTGGGAATTAATTAAAAAGGTGTGGGATTTCAGACTTTAGGTGTGGTAATTCAACTACAGCCTTTATTTTTGCATGGTCGGGTGTATTTTTCTCCTTTTTCTCTCTCAATTTATGTTGCCTTCATTTTGAGTCCGGCCAAACCGAATGTGGCGAATCCACGGCAACTTTTGTTATATTATTGGACTTATATGGTCATGGTCTAACTTTAATAGTCTTTATCCACCGACAATGCTCCTGAACCACCCTTATTAGTCTATGTCCACTCATAATTGTCCATAATCTCATTTAATGGTCTACACCACCCTCAATGGTCCAAATCCAGTTTCGATGGCCCAGAACCCCCCTTAATAATCTTTTTAATGTTTTTGGTATATTTAGGTTACCAAAATCAAGTTTTATTATATTGAATATCACCGTGATTTGCAAAACATATCTAAGATTTGGGTGGTCTTGATCACTGAAAATTTTTTTAGATTGTGGACACCCCAGATAACTAGAATGATCCGCAGATAAAATGATCAGCATAATCTAGCGAACATTTTGGCACCAAAAGTTTTGAAATATGCTTGAAAAAAGTTTGTTATTGATGCTTGTCTCGTGACTGAATCAGGTGTCTCGTGACTCTGCGAATCGATCAACACTAAACTGATCGACACCGAATTTATCGACACATTTTTAATTGTATTAATCTTTTTTGTATCATTCAGAGCGTTTCTATCATCCAAAGGGTTTTCTATAATCCACCCTCAGTTGTATTGGATAATTATTGAAAAACCAAACCAAGCAGTCGTCCAGTTGGTGCAAAATTATTTTAAGGTTTTTCGGACTTTAAAACCTTTTTTGCACTAACTCGAAATTCTAAAGAAAGTTTGATAACAGTGAAATCCCATTTTTGTGAGGTATCTTTGAGTTTTACCTTGGGACGGGGCGCCCCGTCCCCATCCCTAGTTTATTACTCTCAATCAATCTCTTTCTCACACGAACCTTAAAAAGCAAGCAAGTTATTTAACGGCATATGCGAGATTGATATAACGTTGATGCTAATTGTTTAGCCGTTTGATGAATAATTCGGCTCTATACCGTATGTTCTCTGTTAATCCCCATGGGGGATTATTTTTCAACCATTAAAAAATCGAAAATTTTGAGGTCGATTTTTAGATTTTGGGTAGTCGACCAGAACTGAAAAGTGGTATCAGGAAAGCTCGTGACAATTAAGAAAACGCGAAAAACAGATTTGTGAAATGTTTGCGTATACTGAGTAGAGATGAAGACAGGACAGGATCCTGTCCTGGTCCGTACTGTTCGAAATTTATTAATAAAAACAAAATCCTGGTCCTGGTCCTGGTCAAATTATAAATCCTGGTCCTGGTATTTTGGCCAATCCTAATCGTCGAATTGGTAAATATAAATGGTATATTTTCAAACGTCATCTTGAAACTTGAAAAAAAAGTTTAGTTTGTTGATCTTAAAGCCTCGTTCGCCTCCACCAAAGCGCTCAACGTCTTTCTTCGAACGCCACAGTCAACTTTTTGAGATTTGAGAAAATGTCTTTTGATTCAACCATGATAGAAGTACAGTCTTACTACATGTCAAAGTGCATTTCAACAGATCAAGATCCTTAGACTTTTGAAGGAACTACATTTAGGGAGTTCAACATTTTACTGTTCGATATTTTCTAGATTAACGAAGCGATCTATCCGTGTTGTCTAAGCTTGTACGTCGTTTCCTGTCTGCTACAGCGACAAGTCAACCTAGTGAGCAAGTCTTCTCCGTTGCCAGAGATGTGTACGACTACAGCCGAAGTAACTTGAATCAGAAAAAGCAGAAATGTTAATCTTCTTAAACAAATCGCTCCGTTGTTGAAGTATTGTTATTGAACATTGTTTATGGATGTAATGAATGTAGAAAAGTGTCAATACAAATTTTGCTGGCAGTTTGAACCGGATTTCTGGAATTTAACGAAAATCCTGGTTTTTGGACCAGGATCCTGGTTTTTAGAATTTCTAAATCCTGGTCCTGATCCTGGTCTTGGACAGACCATAAAATCCTGTCCTGAAATCCGTCCTGGTCCCGTTTCTTCATCTCTAATACTGAGATATGAGGTTGGTAAGTGGGGGTTTATTAGAGAGTGGGGGATTAATAGAAATATACGGTATGGATTCGCATCTCTTGAAAAAAAAGATGCCTTGGCCACCCTGTTGATTTTTTTTCGAAAATTTTTTTCTCAAAAGTCTTAAAGGACCATGATTTTTGCGCGCAGCGACATGTGCAAAATTTGAATTGGCGAGGGACACTTCTCTTTCGTCTCTCCCTGTACTCTTTGAAGTCATTTCAAATGAGGTGTTTTTATGTCGTAAAATTTTTTTTCTTCTGATCATCATGTAGCCTGAATCTCTAGTTCTTATAAGCTATCAACTGACTCCTTGTCGTTGAAAAAAATTGAGAAATACCCGTTTTTGTAAAAGAGGAGTTGTTTCATAAAAACGGGTATTACTCAAATTTTTCAACAACAAGAGGTCAGTCGATAGCTTATCAGAGACAAGAGATTCAGGCTACATGATGATCAAAAGAAAAAAATTTACGACATGAGAACACCGAGAAATACTAATTTTACGATTTGGGGATAAAGAATGATTTGGAGGGGTAAAAACAATTGAGCCATTTATTAAGAAATTTTCAATTTGAGCCATTTAAACTTTTGTAAATCAGGTAATCCTGTCTAGGTATTCACCTCGAGAATCAGAATTCGCAATCTTTGTACATATGTGGTGATCCCCAAGTGATACCCAAGTGGTGATACCCATCTCTTATATAGAGGTCCGTTTATTCAGCGTCTACTGTACCTAGGTAATTTCACTTGTAGGTAAAAAGGTGCTGTTTCATAGGAGATTATACACTTAAGAATCCTGTACAGTCGCCTCTCGCTATAACGGCACCCAAATAATCCGTTCCCATCTAGGGTCCGACACTTTTTTAACCCAATTTTGAAAAACTTTGCCAGTTCTGTTTTTACAGTCTGGTCGGAAATATCGTAAGGATTTCGATTTCGCAGATCGTTTTTTGAAAAAAAAAAATTTGGGTTAAAAACAAACATTTCGATATAACGGCACCCCTTTTTTAAAAGGGCTGCCGTTTTATCGAATGTTTGCTTTTTAATGATGAAATTACAGAATTTTAAAAAATGATCGGCAAAATAGGAATCCTTACGATATTTCCGACCAGACTGTGAAAACAGACTGGCCAAATTTTTCGAAAATTGGGTTAAAGAAAGCGTCGGACCCAACTTTGGGGGGTGCCGTTTATAGCGAGAGGCGACCGTACTTAAGAATCCCAATTCTTGAGGTGGATACCCATTCAAGATCAGTAACTGGTAGTTGACCTGCCTACGTCAAAACTAACCGATTTTTCTGTTTCATGAACGTAGAGGGCTTGTAGCCTTAGGGATACAGTTCTTTTTCAAGCCATCTGGATTGAGAGGCTAGGGGACATTTGGCAAAAACGACATTGGCAAATGTATGTTTTGGCAAAACGACACTTGGCAAAACGACATTTGCCAAAACGACACTTGGCAAAACGACACTTACCAAAACGATATTTGCCAAAACGATATTTGCTCCAAATTTCAAATTTTGCTCCAATTGGACGTCCACTTGGTTTTGGGGTCTATGCTGGAGTCCAGCAGAATGCAAATAGTTTGTAGAAAAACTGTAAAATCGCAATTTTAGTCTTCATAACCCAGTTTTGCGGGCAATTTTAAGTCAGGAATAGTGGTTTATTCTTGATTTGGTACTACAGTCAAACTCGATATAGTGGCCCCCCTCAGGAACAGGCCTAGGGGGTCACTATATTGGAATTCCAATTCCTCCCAAACTTGTAGGGGCCACTATATCGAGGTTTGACTGTACCTGGTCAAATCCACCTATCCACCTGACCTCGAACTCGACCTCGACAAACCCAAATCCTCACACAATTGGAGTTAGAAAAAATGGGTTATTTATCATTTTTAAGAAATTTTAATTTTTCAGGCTCGGATATCCACCTGACCAGTGGGGTAACACTTTACTTGCCCCCCCCCCCCACGGCTGACCCACTTTCGAGGTGAATTTTAAAAACCGATTGCATATTCGTGTTTCTCACCCGGATTTTCACGGGAAATGATCATCAGATTCTGTGAAAGTGAAAAAAAAATTTTTTGGGATTTGCCTTGGTCCCCAAGGTAAAATTTTAGAAAAATTTAAAAAAAAAATATATTTTCAAATTGGCGCCTTTTGAATTTTAAAGGGATTAAGGGCTGTATTGGGAGGGAAGGGAATAGAAGGGCCACTTTTATGGCAGAACAATAGAAAAGTAAATACCGTATATTCTCGATTAGAAGGCCCCTCTCTAATAGAAGGCCCCCTTGAGGACCTATATATCAGCCTAGAAAAAGAAATTCGCAATCTGTTTTTCGCGTTTTCTTAGTTAGCACGAGCTCACCTGATTCCACTTTAAAATTTTAGTTGAGCATTCAAAAATCTCAAAATCGAAATATTTTTTTTTCCGACTTTTTTAGGGTTGAAAATAGAGGCCCGGCCTTCTAATAGAGAATTACGGTATATGTATTCTTCGACTGCCTCACCATGTTTTTCAACTGGGCCGTGGCAAAAAGAGACTCTATACGCATTTTTTGATCAAGAGTACTTCTCGGAATTATGTCTAAGGTAAGTGAGTGCGCGCATCTCTAACTCTCAAGCCCCCTGCGCCCCCGAAGGGGCGCAGGGGACTTGGGGGCTTGGAGTTGAGATGTGCACACCCACATACCTTAGACACAAATCACTCGAAAGTGACTCTGGATGCATGAAAAGCATGCATACCAGAGTTTATTTATGCGGTAGGCCCCAGTGTTCAAAACTATGTTCAACATCTTCTTGTTAGGGCCTGTGTGATTAGTGGCCCCTTTAATTGCCTTCCCTCCCAATACAGCCCTTAATCCCCTTAAATTCAAAAGGCACCAATTTAAAAAATATTTTTTTTTCAAATTTTTCTAAATTTTACCTTGGGGACCAATGCAAATCCCAAAAATTCTTTTTCACTTTCACAGAATCTGATGATTCATTCCCGTAAAATCCGGGTCGAGAAACACGAATATGCAATCGGTTTTCAAAAATTCACCTCGAAAGTGGGTCAGCCGTGGGGGGGGGGCCAAGTAAAGTCTAGCCCAGCCGTCATCATTGCGTCAAATTTGCAACCCACGAAAAATCGACGTACTCATCACTATCAAAACATAAAAAGCGTAAATAAACAAAGAAACTGACCACAAAATTTGTTGGTGCGGTACTGTGAAGGACTATTAATACTAAACGACTACGCTTTTTTTTCAAACTTTGCATTTCACTTTCATTTACTTGGGGGGGGGGGCCAAGTAAAGTCTAGCCACCAGGGTGGGTCAAACCGCGATTTTAGCTTTAAGAAACGCACTTTGCCGGGTTTATCAGGTCACCCTCCAAAAAAACATCAGCAAAACACTGGTGAAGCCTCGTGAACAATATGGGTACCAGAGTTGGTGAGCATTGCCAAATATCGTTTTGGCAAATGTCGTTTTGGCAAGTGTCGTTTTGCCAAGTGTCGTTTTTGCAAGTGTCGTTTTGGCCCAAAACTTTTGGCAAATGTCGTTTTGCCAAGTGTCGTTTTGGCAAGTGTCGTTTTTGCCAAATGTCCCCTAGCCGATTGAGATTCTAATCCAAAGCACCAGACCCGGTTTTGGGGTAATGGCTAAGGTCGCGGTTTTCGCACTATAAAGTAAGGTTGGCCTCCCTCCTTCTCTCATGACCAGGAGACCAAATGACCGGAGGACCAAATGACCGTCTCTATTTTTTTTCATTTTGTAATGCTGGCTCCATAATGCTACATTTAGAAGAATCTGGACTATCAAAGACGGAATTTTTTTTATTGAAATGAATCACCCACCAATTGTTTCCTTAAAAACAAAGGATGTTTGTTGTTTTGCTGGCTTCATTTATTTATTTCAAACTCCCGCCTTTGCCTGATTTTCAATAATTCATAGAAACTTCGGGAACAACCTCTGCTCGAGGGAAGTAAAAAGAGGAAAATGAACGTGGGGCTAGTGGGCTCTCGTACTTTCTACAGCTATTTTTGAGTGCAAAATGTCTTTAGAAAATTTTAAATTTCGCTGTTTTCTTCTTTCTTTGCTGTTCTGTAAACCGTGCTAAATGACCACTAAATTTTGTGCCATCTGAGTCATTTTTGAACAGTATCTCCGTGACCTTGAATTTTTCCTTGAGCCAGTCACAATTGCTTTTAGAACTCCCCTCAGAATTGGTTGAGATGATCTAACCGTAAAATCGATATCACTCACGCAATTCCGTTAATCAGGTCATTGGATAGTTCGAAGGGAAGTGATTTCTCTTCAAGTTTTACACCCTCGATTAGTCCTGTTCTCTTTCTTTGTCAATTTTTAGGCGTGGTTGTTTGATTCGATTGTCTGTTGTCTCACTTACCTTTGTTCAAATTCAGATCTTCCAATGTTCTGCTCAAGCAATCATGGGAAAGGGACTATTACAAAACTCTTGGCATCGCAAAAGGCGCTTCTGATGATGATATCAAGAAGGTGGTTCACTATTTGTTGGCCAATTGTTAACACTTCAAAATTTTAGGCCTACCGCAAAATGGCGCTGAAATTCCATCCGGACAAGAAAAGATCCTGGGCTGAATCGAAGTTCAAGGTTGGGAAATTATGGGCTAGCATTGGCTCCTCAATTATTCTTCAACCTTTGCAGGAAGTCGCTGAAGCCTACGATGTTCTCTCAGACGCCAAAAAGAAGGAATCTACGACAAGTACGGTGAAGATGGGCTCAAAGAAGGAGCTATGCCTGGTGAGGAGGCGGTGGTGGTATGGGTGGTCACCCTGGCTTTCACTATCAGTTCCAGGGTGATCCGATGCGCATGTTCACTCAGGCTTTCGGCGGCAATGGCATGTTCACCGAATTCTCTTTTGGCGGAAATGGTGGTGGCGCGGCGGTGGAGCAGACGTAATTTTTTTCAGTTTTGTTTCAGTCATCGTGTAATTGTTTTTTCAGTTTATGTTTGATGATCCCATGTCCGCTTTTGGCCTCGGTGGTATGGGAGGTGGTCATGGTCAAGTTCGCCGCCAGAAACAGGATCCTACAGTTCAGCACGGTTGGAATTAGTTGATCCCTTTAATTCTTTTTACATAACATTTTTTCTAGACTTGCCTGTCAGCCTCGAGGACATCTGCTCAGGATGCACGAAGAAGATGAAGATTACGAGGTAATTTTCTTGTCTGTCAGTTCAGTTATTAATACCATTTTGTTTCAGGAAAATGATTACGGATGGATCAGCCAAGACGGAGGACAAGGCTCACAATCGTGATCAAAGCCAGGGTGGAAGAGGTGATTCATGAATTATCAAGCAAATTTAAAAGACGGACTTTATTTTTAGTGGGACTAAAATCACTTTTCCGAAGGAGGGAGACCAGATGCCTGGGCGGGTCCCTGCTGACATTGCGTTTGTGATTCGAGACAAGCCGCATTCTAAGTTCAAGAGAGACGGGTCAGATATCAGGTATCACCTCTTTTCCTTGCACGCAGACTAAGTTTGGGTTCTAGATACGTGCACAAAAATAGTCTTCGGGATGCGTTGTGCGGTGTCTCCATCAAGATTCCGACTCTGGATGGTAGCACCATTCCTTCAAGACGACGAATGTGATAAAGCCAAACAGTACGGAACGGTATGCATTCGAGTTTCATGCAGATGGTTGTTTTTTATCATACACTTTTTAGAATTCCTGGCCAGGGCTTACCGAACCCAAAGAACGGTGGGCGAAGAGGAGATCTAATTGTAACCTTTGACGTAAAGTTCCTGATGTTCTGGCGCCTGCTGCCAAGGAATTGTAAGTTCTTCTTGATAAACTCTTTTGGTCTATGGGTTTCATCAATTTTTTAGGATTCAAAACGCTTTGCCGAGTTAGGAAGTTTTCGCATCTGCTCGTTGTAAATCAACCTTCGTCAGACTCTTATTTGTTTCAAAGTGTGTATGAGATGTTGTTCTTGAAATAAATGCCAGTTGTATTGATTTTCTTCTGTTTATTTTTGGTGATAGCAAGGAAGCTGCGTATAATTTTTTTCGCGACTATGTTATAGCGCTTAGCTTCACTGAATTTCTATTTGCTTGTTCCTTCATTCTCGCGCTGTTATATGTGTGTCTTGTTTTGTCTGTATCTTTTATATTTGCCAGAAATTTACCTTATGATTGTTGTATAGTATTGTGTGTTCTCCATTTTCACAATATTTATAATAAAAATAAATAAATTGTACAATTGTCTAACTCCAACATCTAAGGGTGTCACAAAATTCTATCCAGGAACTGATTCGATACGCCAGCTGTTCAAAATATGCTTGGATTTGCCTATATGATCACTTCTCATTTGTGGGGAAAAACACATATTTGGGCTTGTCCCACGATTGTTTGAGCCTAGGCGCAAACCTAAAAATTAACAACAGGACCTACAAAGATCGGGGATTATTGTTTTATAGGGCCGAAATATTTCGATGCCAGCACTTAAACAATAATATTAATTTATCACGGCCATCTTATAGGACAATTGGTAATGTCTACAAGAAGTAATGATTAAAATATTTATAAGGATATGGATTTAGATATTTATGTACTTTGGGTGAAAATTGCGCTTCCACATATTTGTCAACCTCTAATTCATCAACCGCAATTACAATGCTGGCAAATTTGTCAACCGGGAAATTCATCGACTGGTAAATTCGTCGACCGGTGTATTAAATTTTTTTAAAGGGGCATGATCGTGCTTGATGGGAGAAAAGGCGCGAACCAGCAGTTCTTTTCTTTCTCGATAAATTTTACATTCGTTCTCGTCTAAATTTTTTAAGTTTTCTGTCTAGTTTTTAAAGCAGTATAAGGTCATCTATATCAGATTTGACGCAGAACGAGTGAAAAATGGGACGATTCGAAAAAATTCGAAAAAAACTGCTGGTTCGCGCCTTAACGCACGAGCATGCCCCTTTAACTGGTATTTATTGCGCGCGATAAATTGCCCCTCTTCAAATTGCCTCTCGTAAATTGCCCCTCAGGTAAATTGCCCCTCGGTAAATTCCCCTCAAAATTGTCCTAAGAGGATTTTTATTCAAATGAGTTTGAAATTCTCGAAGATCCACTCTCAATGGTTCAGATTCATCCTCATTAGTTTTGACTTACCCTCGAAGTCTATAATCTTTTGGGTGTTCTCTTAGTTGAGTTAGGTCTCCAGTACCTGCAGTGAACTCTCTTTATAGTAAAAAATTTAAATAAATTTCTTTTTTTTATGAAGAACTCCCATTATTTAAAATGTTTCTCTATAATTTGTCCGCAGTTCCACTGGATAATCTATGCACCAACCGAACCAAGTGGTCGTCCACTTGTTTCGAATTTTTTTCACGTTTTTCATGTTCCAAAATCTATTTTCTATTTTTCAGAAAACAGGTTTTGGAACATGAAAAATGTAAAAATTGCACCAAGTGGACGACCACTTGGTTTGGTTGGTGCATGGATTATCCAGTAGAACTGAGGTTGGATTATAGAAAGACATTTTAATTTATTGGAGTTCCTCATACTTCTCCGGCTGGGTACCTCCGAGCAAATCCAAGACGTTTTGTAGGTGGTGGATTGTTCCTATTCCTCTATGAAGCCATTCACACATCAGGTATCTCAAACGTCCTAAACCATATCTGGGTACCCAACATCAGAAACAGAAACCGTCCATTTTTTAGGTGCCGTCCACGACGGGACAGGGACCGGACGGGCACCCCACTACGGCCAGTGGATCGAAATAAAATCTCTTTTGAATCAAAAAATTCGTCCCGAGACAAATTTTGAGGGGGAATTTACCGAGGGGCAATTTACCTGAGGGGCAATTTACCTGAGGGGCAATTTACCGAGGGGCAATTTACCGAGGGGCAATTTGAAGAGGGGCAATTTACCTAGAGCCGTATTTATTTTACCAATAGTATTAGCTTTTTTGTTTATAAATGGTTTGCTGAGTATAAAAACATGTTTTCACTTATATATCTGATAGTTCTATGTGATCGTGCTATCCAATGAAAACTTCGAGAGAAAAGCAGTGTCTATATTATGGTGTCTCTCTAAACAGAATATTTTCTTTGCGTAAATCGTATGTAATTTCGTTAGACAATAGGTAAAATCGGAATCATTGCCATTCTCGGACCAGGATGTCCTGACAAAATGAGAAAAATACTTCAAAATATACCTTTTTTTTAGATTGCAAAAATTCCGCTATAAATGTTGAGCGTGAAGTTCTGTCCATTGTCTCATCTATGCATATGTGCAGTTCAGCAAAATGCTCGTTTCTAATGGTGGGCTCATTGTCTCTTTCTTATTCTCTTCTGCTTCGACTTCCCAAAAAATCTCTTTAAGGTATTAGCTTCTGTTCCAACTTAAAAAGCTACTTAATAAACTTCAAGGTGTTTATCCACTGAAGACCTTGATCGCGTTAAAGACACGTCAGTAAAGCAGAATTCTTCGGTGGTCAAGATCGGTGGACAAGCGCTAAAAGTCATCTTAAATACCATCTTAAGTCAGTATTTAATGCGGTAGGTGTCTTCTTCGATGATTGATAGACGTTTTGTTTGATTATACTTGAAAATTTTCAGTCAGGCAAAAACGCCTTTACCAGCTCAGATGTTGAAATGCGCCACATCCTAGACAAGTTGCCTGCGAAGGAGTGGTGCCTCATATACGACGACAAGATTGCATCTATTTCACATATTGTCGCTGCTGTCGGTATTCCATTCGTTTCGATAAGTTGGTCTTGATGGGCATTGACGGATGGCAGTCCAGCGGCCACTTCACTATCGAAGCATACAGTGATATTTTTGACGGTCTTTATGATGTTTTATTTTTTGACGGCATTTTTGACTATAATATGAAGAGAAATTTCAGATGGGTTATCTCGCCGTAGTTCCACTCAGTTTGATGACGATGATTGGCATGGTCGTATTCGAATGCAGCAGCTCCGGCTTTTCAGGGTGTATCAACTTAGGCACAATCCCGATCGGTTTAAGGTAGTGTTTACTTTTGTGTCACCAATTTTTGACTATATTTTTAGAAACATTATACAGGGTATTCAAGAAATTGTAACACTTTCAAACTGCCATAACTTTTTATCCCGGCACGATTCGAAATTTTGTAAACGCAGATCGACTCAGAATTTCATGGCAATTTTTTGGTATATAATGTCAAAATCACGATTTTCGCTTGGTCCCCTGTGGTTTTGGTCTTGGTCTGTGGATGGCCTCTGGATGGGTAGACCAAAACCACAGGGGGACCAAGCGAAAATCGTGATTTGACATTATATACCAAAAAAATTGCCATGAAATTCTGAGTCGATCTGCGTTTACAAAATTTCGAAATCGTGCGGGATAAAAAGTTATGGCAGTTTGAAAGTGTTACAATTCTTGAATAACCCTGTATGTTGAATATGGTAATAATGGCTCCTTAATAAGCTATATGAACCGTTTAACGAGTGATTGCGTTGATCAAGTTGATTATGGTCACCTTGATCACCAGAATCAATTTGGTCAACCTAAAATATCAAAAATACATAGTCAAAGTTAACCTCTGTATCCTAAATGTAAGAGGTCGAATGTTTCTTGATGGGAACTCAGGCTAAGTTCAATTTTTTTTGACATTAAGCTCTGATTTGATATTGGTCGGGTTGATTTACGGCTTTTTCGTTCACTGTAAAAAGCATGGGTATAAAAAGAAAATTCAAGCTATCTGAGGTTCAAAAAATCCCATTTCTAGTTTGTCTGCTATCATTTATAAACTAACTCTCTGATTTTGAGGTATTTGTTACGAAAAGTCTAATCTTCAAGAAAGCAGTAAGCCGGTTTCCGTGATTATTAAATAATTTAGATTTTCAGCAAATATTTTTTTCAGGTTGATGTGGATCGATCGCAAATCAAGTGTGTTCGAGAGACTATCTTCAGGCGTGATGTGTTTCTGAAGTTGCTCTTGCTGGGACATATTGAAGTTGGTGGTCGTCGATTGCTGATAAATGAGAGCAACTTCCTGGCCAACAACTACTGCTCCTATATGCTTGGTCAATCAAAGATCGTGCCTAGGGATTTGCAAAGTGTTGGATTTCAAAGTAATGCTGATTCTGGTCTGGACAAAATTTTGCAGAAGGAAGAAGAACCAGTAAGAAAAGTAGTGATAATGCTTGTTAATGCACGTCTTGTTAAATCGCGTTCTTGTTAGTAGGAATGTCATAATAAAGTGGTTTGCTATTTTTTGACTTTTATAACTTTTTTACTTTTATATGGTCAATATCCGTTGAGACGCATTTGGAACCTACCGCATTCAGGCATCAGTTCGAAATTCAATATTTTTACATTTCTAATTCAAAAAATTCTAAATTTTACTGTCTTTTTATTTGCTTATCTTCGTGTGCTATTATTACTTATGTTTGTAAGGGAATGAGCAAAGTTTTAATAACTGGCCCTTCCGCACTAAGAGACTCTGGTATCCAAGGCATCCAAAAGGTGAAATTAAGTTGTCCAGGTACTATTATTCAAGCGGTCTTATTGAGATATGGTTATATAAGCAGGGCACCTCGTGTTACTAGTTGTTTGGGATGGCAACTTAATAATTACGTATTTCCTCAAATGGTTATAGCACCTCCAGACAATTGAGGACTATCTTACTAGGTATTGGCGTTTTCGTTGATAAAATAACTTAAACGTAATTATCAAACCATCTTTAGCGCATGTTTTTAAGTGGGAGACTGCGGTTGTACTATTTTCAGATTCTAACATGAGTATGCCTTTCATGTAAGACACAAGTGGTTCCCTAACCTTTCATAACCTTCAAGGCTGGATACAAGTGGTTTCGTACTCCGCCTAAAGTTTACCAATCTTTTAAAAATGACTGCCAACCGATTCGTTACAAAAACTGATTCGTTACACCGATTCGTTACACTGACGATTCGTTACACCGATTCGTTACAGAAAAAATATTTTTTTGACCAAAAATCGACTTTTTGACTTGGGGGAACAAGGTAAACCACCTGGATACAGTTTTTATTCATTAAAAAGGTATTCTTTTACCTGCCTGCCTTCGGCAGGCACCCTAATTCAATAGGAAGCCCCTTTGGGGTACATGGTCCGGGATAAGGCTGACCCTTCGGGGTACATTGTCCGGGCCAAGGGCTGACCCTTCGGGGTACATTGTCCGGGCCAAGGGCTGACCCTTTGATTGCTCATAATATAAGGTGGTTTACCTGGTCCTCCAAGGCAAAAAGTCGATTTTTGGTCAAAAAAAAATTTTTTCTGTAACGAATCGGTGGAACGAATCGTCAATGTAACGAATCGGTGTAACGAATCAGTTTTTGTAACGAATAGTCTGTATACCTTAAAAATATTTTACTTTTATAAGTAGTCAAGAAAAAGTCTGCAACCAGCAGGATTCGAACATGTAACATCGAGGGTGAATTAACCCTAGGATGAATTATTGCAGGGAATATTTACCGTAGGATGAATTTACCGAGCATAAAATGAATTTAGCGAAGATTTGACGAGGATATATAATATTTGGAATTGGGGCCCAAATGCGGGAGTCCAAATGCGGTGGGGCCCAAACGCATAGTAACCAAAAAACCTGTTGTTGCTGGACAATTAGGGAAATTTAAAACCCCAAGATGACGGATTCTCGAATGAAAAGCCGGGGAAGCTAAGGCCGGAGTTCATTATCAGCAGTCCACCCAAAATGACCCAAAATAATGTTTTTAATGCTTTGAAGCTTTTAACGTATAGAAAACACGTTTTTAGGTGGGAGAAGAGCATTTGCGAGAAATGCTTTTTTGACCGAAAATTGACTTTTTGGCTTGGGGGACCAAGGTAACCAACCTGGAAGGGCATCCAGATACCCTACAAAGAGAATTGTAGCATGGTGTTCTACTCCGTTTTTTGACTGGAACTGGAGTTGGAGGGAGGCAACCCTAGTATCCAGGTAACGTTTAGGTTAGCTTACCTTTTTCCCCAACGCGAAAAATCGATTTTCAGTCAAAAATTTTTTTTCTCGCAAATGCTCTTCCCCACATTAAAGGGGGCGGCGGTAAATTGATCCCCGGTAAATTGATCCTCTGGTAAATTGATCTTCCGGTAAATTGATCCTCCAAATTTTCAAGGTTGCAGGTTCGAATCCCGATGGTAGCAAAAATATTTTTTCTTCAGTATACCAGATTTTAGGGATTTTTAAAATTTTAAATGACCTAGGTGGTCAGGAAACCACCTGGTACCTTCCTTGGACTGGTAGCCACCTCTGGAATTCGAAATTTGAATTTAGTCGAAACTAAATGAAAGCTGTTGCGACTTATTTCAAATCGTGTCCTTAGCACAGTTTGATAATAAAAAAAATTCTAGGTGAAAATAATAGATTTTGAACAGGTTTTTACTTTCTGGGGACTACCGCATAAATAAACTATGGTATACATATGTTTTACGCATCCAGAGTCATTTCGAGTGATTTGTGTCTCAGGTATGTGTGTGTGCGCATCTCAACCCCAAGCAACTAAGCCCCTGCGCCTCGAAGGGGCGCAAGGGGCTTGGTTGGTTAAAGATGCGCGCACAGACTTATCTAAGACATAATCCGAGCAAGAGTCTTGATCAAAAAGCATTTAGAGAGTCTTTTTGCCCAGCTCCAGTAAGAAAAATGTGGCTACCGTATATGCTCTATTAATTAGACACCCCCTAAGTTCAAAATCGTGTTTTTGGCATTGTGTTTTTGACCCACTTTTCGTAAATACCCCCAAATACCCCCCCAAAATAACCCCCCCTCAAATAACCCCCTGAAATAACCCCCCCCAAATAACCGGGTTATTTCAGGGGGTTATTTGAGAGGGTTATTTGAGGGGTTATTTGGGGTAGTTTTTCAGGGCATATTTGTCTTGAAGGGAAGTCATGTTATTTCGATATTTTGACCTTTTTTCGTCCCTTATCCACCTGGAAGGTAGATAGGTAGGTATCTACCCTGAAGCCGGTATCAAATTAGTGGATTACTCTTTCACTCTCACTCTGCCTCTCACTCTCGTGTACTCTCATGTCTCACTTTCGTGTATCCAACAGGGAAAAATCGCCTTTCAGTCTTACTTTTACTCTCACTTCAGTGTACCCAATGAGTTTTTTTTACCTTCATGTTCAGTGAAAATTTTGCAGGAATTGAAATTTTTAGTCTAAACCAACCAAATCAAGTGGTCATCCACTTGCTTTGGAGAGAAATTTTTTTTACTTTTTTCAGGTTTGAAAACTAGTCTTCTCGACTAATTCAAGCATGCTGAAGATGGTTTGATAATGATAAACTCCATTTTCTCGGTATTTTTTGAGCATTGGGACATAATTGTTTTACCAAGGTAACACTTTACTTGGCCCCCCACGGCTGACCCACTTTCGAGGTGAATTTTTGAAAACCGATTGCATATCGTGTTTCTCGACCGGATTTTACGGGAAATGATCATCAGATTCTGTGAAAGTGAAAAAAATTTTTTGGGATTGCCTTGGTTCCCAAGGTAAAATTTTAGAAAAATTTGAAAAAAAAATATTTTTTAAATTGGCGCCTTTTGAATTTTAAAGGGATTAAGGGCTGTATTGGAGGGGAAGGGATAAAAGGGGCCACTTTTATGGCAGAACAATAGAAAAGTAAATATATGTATCTTCGACTGCCTCACCATGTTTTTCAACTGGGCTGTGGCAAAAAGAGACTCTATACGCATTTTTTGATCAAGAGTACTTCTCGGAATTATATCTAAGGTAAGTGAGTGCGCGCATCTCTAACTCTCAAGCCCCTGCGCCCCCTTCGGGGCGCAGGGGGCTTGGGGCTTGGAGTTGAGATGCGCACACCCACATACCTTAGACACAAATCACTCGAAAGTGACTCTGGATGCATGAAAAAGCATGCATACCAGAGTTTATTTATGCGGTAGGCCCAGTATTCAAACTATGTTCAACATGTTGTTAGGGGCCTTGTGTGATTAGTGGCCCTTTAATGCCTTCCCTCCAATACAGCCCTAATCCTTTAAAATTCAAAAGGCGCAAATTTAAAAAAATATTTTTTTTCAAATTTTTCTAAAAATTTACCTTGGGGCCCAAGGCAAATCCCAAAAAATTTTTTCACTTTCACAGAATCTGATGATCATTTCCCGTAAAAATCCGGTCGAGAAACACGAATAGCAATCGGTTTTCAAAAATTCACCTCGAAAGTGGTCAGCCGTGGGGGGGGGCCAAGTAAAGTCTAGCCTTTACCAAAACTCGATTTTGCCAAAACTCAAAAAATACCCGAGAAGACGGCGTTTTACCATTATCAACCATCTTCAGCATACACGAATTATTCCAGATAAGTGGTTTTGGAGCATGAAGAACGTAAATTTTTTCTGATCCAAGTGGACGACCACTTGGTTTGGTTGTACCCAACTAGTCGTAACAGGTTGGGGAACTCAAGCAGTGTAGTGTACCCGGTAGTAATATTTCGTCTTGTAATGAAATTTTTAAATTTAATTTTTTTTTCTATGATCCAACTTCACTTATACTGGGTAATTCGTGCACCAACAAAACCAAGTGTCGTCCACTTGGAGCAAAAAAACCTTTTACCGTTTTCATCTTCCAAACCTGTTTTCTGGACTAATTCGGGCAAGCTGAAGATGGTTTGATAATAGTTAGTAAGGTTTTGTATGGTATTTTTTGAGTATTGGGAAATAATCGATTTTACCAAAACTCAAGAAATGCTATAAAACGGCATTTAGCCACTATAACCATCTTCAGCATGTCCAAATTAGTCCAGAAAATAGGTTTAGAACCCGAAAAGTAAAAATTTTTTACTCTCAGTCTGCATGATAGCTCAGCAGAGTAATGACATGGTACCGAAGGATAGGTACCCAAGGATAGTACTTTCTAGGGTACCTGGGTATATTTGGGGCAGAGAATGGTTCAATGGAAATCAATTTATATTATTAATTAAATTAACTGAATTCGTGTTCAAAAGGAAAATTACGTTAGTATTCAGGTTTTGGATAGTAAATTCACTGTTTTGGTGTTATCAAACGTGTTCAGCTCCCGATTCTGGGTGAGATACCACTGTTAGATTTTAGTTTTCCTACAATCGAATATTTTCGGCTACTCCAAGTGGATACCTATTTGGGATGATACCTGACCTCCAGGTGGATAAGGGACGAAAAAAGGTCAAAATATCGAAATAACATGACTTCCCTTCAAGACAAATATGCCCTGAAAAACATACCCAAATAACCCCCTCAAAACCCCCTCAAATAACCCCCTCAAATAACCCCCCTGAAAAACCCGGTTATTTGGTGGGGGTTATTTCAGGGGGTATACCAACGACTCGATACACATTATGACTCGATACAACGACTCGATACAATTACGACTCGATAACAATTACGACTCGATACAACGACTCGATACAATTACGACTCGATACAACGACTCGATACACTTTTTAAAGCTCCTTTTGAAGCTCCTTTTGAAAACATCCTGATTGAAAACCCTGCTAATATTCCTTTGTTTCAATGATTTGTTTTCGTTTTGTTTCACTGGTGTTGGGAGCAGGACAATTGACCGCCTGGACAATTGACCGCCCGGGCCGATTGACCGACTGGATAATGACCGACTGGACAATTGACCGCCTGAACAATTGACCGCCTGGACAATTGACCGCCTGGGCTGATTGACCGCCTGGACGATGACGCCTGGGCCGTTTGACCCCCCGTGGCTCTTTGACTATGTGTTGACTTTTTGACCATGTACCCCCAAAGGGTCAGCCCTTATCCCGGACCATGTACCCCAAAGGGGCTTCCTATTGAATTAGGTTGCCTGCCGAAGGCAGGCAGGTAGAAATCTAGAAAAGTCAAAAATTTCGAAGAAGAAGTGGTCGGAAACGACGTCTTTATCGTTTTTAGCGTCTAAGTAGTCAAAAAGCCTTGATTTCAGTTGAATAAATGTTGTTTGAATTTGAGAAAGTGTATCGAGTCGTTGTATCGAGTCGTAATTGTATCGAGTCGTTGTATCGAGTCGTAATTGTATCGAGTCGTTGTATCGAGTCATAATGTGTATCGAGTCGTAGGGCAGTCATTTCAGGGGGGTTATTTGAGGGGGTTATTTTGGTGGGGGGGGGGTTATTGAGGGGTCATGTCCCACTTTTTGGTCACTTTTCTCAGGCAAGTTACCACCCATTTGTAGCTAGAAAGATGAGCTATCAAAATGGTTGGTAACTTGCCTGAGAGAAGTGATCAAAAAGTGGGTCAAAACACAATGCCAAAACAACGATTTTGAACTTAGGGGTGTCCTAATTAATAGAGCATATTTGTCTACGGTAATTACTCAAAAAGACCTCTAACATATACCCTAAAAATACCCTAAAATACCCTAAAAAGAGGGGAAGGGGAAACTGAAGAAATACCGTAGGTAAAGTACCAGGTGGTTTTCCTGACAATGCCTGACGATTTCTGGTCCTTTAAAAAATTTTTAGTCGAAAAAAATAATGTTTGCAGTCACTGGGATTCGAACCTGCGACCCTAAAAATTTGGAGGATCAATTTACCGGGTACCAATTTGTTGAGGATCAATTTACCTAGAGCCTATTAAAGGACCATACTTGTTGATGACAATGAGAATTTGGCAAATTCAAATCGCGCGCGACAAGTCTCTTTCGTCTCGCTCTTCTACTCTTTTGAGTCGTTCAAATTAACTCAAAAGAGTACAGTGCGAGACGAAGAGAAGTGTCCCGCGCGCATTTGAATTTGCCAAATTTCTGATTGTCATCAAGAAGTATGGTCCTTTAAAACGTGTTTTCCCACACGTTAAATGCTTCAAAAGTTGAAAAAACATCACTTTTGGATCATTTTGGTTGGACTGCTGATAATGCATTTTAGCCGAAGCTAGATTTAGCCTATACAGTCCACTCTCTATTTAAGGACGCTCAGGGGACCGGAAAAAATTCGTTCCAATATCGGATCCAACGCTTTTTTACCCGATTTTTTAAATTTTTTTGCTTTTGATAGTTCTTTTTTCGACAGTCTGGTTCCAACTATCGCAAAAGATTCCGTTTTTGCCGATCTTTTTTTAAGAAATTCAACGGGTTAACGGGGTCAACAGAACTCTTAACGGGTCAATTTTAGAAATTTCAAGCCAAGATCCATACGGGCTATTGTGCCCGGAAAATTGAAATTTGGTCGATTTCATGTCAAGTTGTAATGCAATATTCATTCTAATGAGGGTTGTCACGTACCGTGCAAGTCACACACCATTTTGTAGCCAGTGAGACGAGCTACAAATTCATACGTAAATTGTCTAGTAGTAGTCTTCAGAAAGTAGATACGCTTTTGGATTAGGCGGGCCTTCTATTAGAATTAAGGTTGTCGGCAGGCCGAAAATTCGGCCGGCCGCGGTACGTACGTACTCAGGGACAATTCATTCTCACTTGAGAAAACGGGACGATTCATCCTCACTATTAAAAAAAGCCGATTCATCTCACTTGTAAAAACAGGACGATTCATCCTCCCTCGTCAAAACGGAAGATTCATCATCACTCGACAAAACGGGACAATTCATCCTCCCTAGTTAAAAGGGCCGATCATTCATTCTTAAAAAGCGATTTCAGACGTCTTTAGTAAAGACTCTTCACTGTCTTGATAAAAAAATTTATTTTATTTTATTTCGGGGATATTGCTTTTCACGATCCGCTCCCTTCTTGTTCGGATTTTTCATTGATTTTTAAGCTTGCAATTTCGCATTTATGGTTTCAGGATAGATGCTTTCATGTAAAATGGTCAAATTAATTATGGAGAGGTTACACGTGTTCTTGGCGATTCTTGAAATGCTACAGCAAAACAACCATGCAGTAAACGTGGCGGCTCAAGTCAATTTGAATTATGTCAATCAAGCAAGACATGCGTTATATAAAAACGAGCAACGGCTAGTTAGTGTCTTTTTAGGTGTCGACTTTAAAAAAAATTATGCTATTGCTTAGGATTCAATAACGATTTCTCCCTAGTTTTTCGTCTCTCGCAAGAATGATCTGAGAGTATACAGCGCTCTCATGACATGCTTTTGTGCAGTACTTAGCAGGAATCGCAGCTCCGAAGAAGCGAAGAGTCTACTATGAAGCAGATTCAAGAATATTGGCAAAAGTACACCAATATAATGACTCTAGTATTATGGCAAATCTTTGAGGGCTAGCTTACAATATAGTGATGGATCAGTAAATGTTGAAATTTGTTTGTTTGCCCGTGTTGGTCTTTGTGAAAAATTAAACTTGCTTGCTGATTTTGATAATTGAGGGTAACATTCATTCATTGTAACATCAGTGTGAGAATGACTCGCTTATAATAGATTGGTGAATACCTTATTTATTTCAACAGAGCAACAGTCTTCGAACATCAACAGTCTTTTAATCATCAGTCTATATAAAAGCATTTTCTTTCAGACCGAAACTCGCCCCTTTTTCATAAGGGAAGATGGATCGCCCCTTTTTTTATAAATGAGGATAAATTGCCCTGCTTACACAAGTGAGGGTGAATCGTCCCTTTTTCCAAGTGAGGATGAATCGTCTCTTAGATAGTGAGGATGAATCGTCCGTGTCCGTGACTCATATGATAGCAGTCTTCAAAAAGTAAGTGAAAATACAATGCCAAGAACACGAGTTTGAATCGAAGAGGCCTTGTTCACAATAGCGGATTTAAATACAATAATCTTCACTCGGAAATGACAATTATTTTTGTTAAGTTTAAAATAAAAGTTATGGCCATTTTCGAGTGAAGATTGTTGAATTCACAGTCCGCCATTGAGAACAAGATCTTGAGAAAGTACGGTATGGCTCTTTAAAATATATTTTTTCGTTTAGTGTATATAGGTACTCTTTGTGGACCTAACGCACTACTAGCGGTTTTTTTCCTTGTTTCCCCTTATGATTCTGTTGGGAACTTCTTTACCTATTAGCTGTAGCTTTAGAAGAATTTATTCAAACAAATAAGCAATTGGTTAATTGACTGCATAGATAGCACTGGTGAAGCTTTTCGTCACATGAATTCACACGTCGAAAATGGCTATTTTTCTTAAGGTCACTAGTTCAACCCACATTTCGAACCAGTTATGTAAATATCAGAACATCCGCACCGGCACCTGCACCGGCACCGGCTTCCAAAATTTTCCGCATCGGCACTAGCACTCGCGAAAATTTCCGCACCGGCTTCCAAAATTTTCGGCACCGGCACTCGCACCGACCCCTGGAATTTTCCGCACGGCACCTGCACCGGCAGGTGCCGTTACATCACTGTTTCGGACACTACGATTTCGGACCCCTCCCCACCCCAACGATTTTCACTTTTTTACTTCAGTAAAAAGTATCCAAATTGATGTCCCAGACCCGGAAAATTTTAAATTTGACCACGAGTTTTAGATTTAAAGGCGCCTGGTTATGCAATCCACCATGCTGAACACGAATCCGGTGTCAGAATTTAGCTATTGCCTAGCAGGGATGTCAAAATTGAAATTTCGTGGAATTATAAGCTAGGCTCTGCTTAAGCTACACTCTCGATAAGCTACAGCTGAGATCGGTCCCGAGGTGTAATTTATAGAAAAGCTTGACTGTACTATGCTACGAATAAAGTCTTTTTTGCTGCGAAAAAAACCATGTTTGCCTTTACAGCAGGAATAAATGGTACTTCTTAAAAAGACTCGGACGCTACTGGAATATAGCCACCCTGTATAAACCCCCCACCCCCCCCCCCCCCCAATAATTTTTCGGTGCCCCAAAAACGATACTTTTTTGAAAAATGCTGAAATTATTACGTTTGTCCCTGAGCCTAATGCCTACGGCCCGAAGCCTAGGCCTGAGCCTAAAAATTATTGGGGGAGCTTATATTACAGTAGCGCCAAGATTTGTACTTTTTTGAGGCAGCACCAGATTGCGCTCAACTCAAATCGCGCCACCGCAAATTGTGCACAATTCAACTTGTTTTAAGCCGGTTGATAAAACCTGTAAACGTTCGTATGAAGATAAGGATGGCCGAGGATGATTGGAGTCATAAAAATGAGGAAAAGTACAGCTAAATGAAGACAGTTGTGTGCGCGATTTGAATTTGTGCAATCTGGCTCTGCCCCTTCTTTGGCGACCCCAAATATTTTTCGTTTTTGAAATATTTAATCGATTTTTTTTTGCTTCAAAACAGCAACAAGCACTGGATAAGATGACCTTTTTCCCTCAAAAGTAGTCAAAATATAATTTAACTTGGAAATATACTTTTTTTAAATTCATTTCCATTCCTGCTTTACAGTCATTTTTAACAACAAAACAGTCATTGGTGAACATGTTATTAAATAAAATATCTCAATAAGGGCAACCCAACGAAAAAAGATCTGTACGGAATGTTGAGTAATGAAAGAGTTAGAGCCATTTTGAAATTATCAAAAAAGTTGCGCCACTTTGAAATTCACATAGACTATCCAAACAAGTGTAAATCAAGTGCTCGTACTTGCATTTGAAGTTTTCATATTTTGCGTTTTTAAATCTTGAAACCGGGGGATTTTTGCATAAGGGTGGCCGTGATTGTTCTTTAGCAGATTTCAAAAAAAAAGAAGAAATTTGAAAATAAAAATGTCAAGTACGAGTGCCTTAATGTACTTTCACAATGGGTCTGGGACTCAGTGCGCGACCCGGCTTCCTTTTGCTGTAATTTTTTTCTTGATTGACCATTTTGTAGCTAAGATTCAGGGCTTCTCAATGAGCTATCCACAATCAACATGTAATTGCGAAATTTTAGATAAAAATGCCCAGTCTGACACTCAGATCGGGCGTTCGCCCCGGCGCCAACTTTTCTGCCATGGCCTGGCGCCGATTTAGAAGACCGGCGACGGTGGAGCAGCCAGCGCTGATTTTTTCGGCCGCACATGTATGCCCGATGATTGCTTACAAATTTGGACCCTAGTAGCGAATAACCATCCACCCCTCCCCACCCAACGATTTTCACCTTTTTTACTTCAGTAAAAAGTATCCAAATTGATGTCCAGACCCCGGAAAATGTGTGCAAACTCTTTATTAGTCACAACTTCAGGAGGGAACATATCGAAATGCGTTGTGTTTCTTGTAGATCATAGTCGATTTACTGTTTTAAATTTCAATATTTTTGGCGAACAGACAGAAGAATCCAGTCGTTAGACTCGAGAAACATGTAAAAATAGGCCAAATTTCTTGATTCCCCTGTGTATTTTTGGAACATATTTCTCCATAGTCTTACCTCGATATGGTGACACCCCTAAAAGTTCGATCCTCACCTGGGTTCTGCATTTTTTTTAAGAAGTGAGTTCAAAAAGTGTTGAAAAAGCTGCGGACTGAACTTTTAAGATAACCCTATATCGAGGTTTGACTGCAGAATAATATGTTTTGAAATCCACAGGGCGACCAAGGCAATTTTATGCTTGATATTTATCGAGTTTCCAGGTTGAATTTTTGTCTGTTCGCCTAAAACATTGAAATTTCGTACAGTGAATAGACTGTGCTTTACAAGATAGCGTTGTCAGAATTTCGAATTGGATTGTACATTCTGATACGTTTCTTCGTTAGAGAAAAAAATGAGAAAAAAAAAGAAACATATGCAATATTATTATGGAACAATGCTGAGACAAATTTGAATGTTCACGTTCAAACAACAGCAGGTTGATCGAACGGTTTGAAAAAGATAAACAAAGGTAAAAATATGAAATCAAAGCAGTGAGGTGATTCAAAGGGATTCCATTACAAGCAGGAAAAAAACAAACTAGAATCAAGATTCAACGCTTTATTGTTTCACTATTAAATCAACAATTTTTACAGTACTTTACGACAGAAATGACAAAGGTTGAATTTAAACTGTCCATTGGTGCTTGCAAGACGGTTCGGTGCAAACACAAGAAATTGGTGACCCCTCCTAAATGATTTTGGATTTGTTTGACAAAAGGACAATGAAAAAAGCCCTACCCCAGCTCTACTTGACTGTGAATAAATCTTCCCATTGTGACCGCATTTTGGACATCGATAGTGTTGAATCTTCGGCAGCGCAAAATCACTTTCAACTTCAGCCATAACCTGAGTCAGCTCACTCAAAATAAATAATCAGAATTTCAGCAAGTAAAAAAAATAAAACAATTTCACTTACTCAACTTCGAAGACAACTTTAAACTTAAAAACTTTTACAAGGCATGTGTATAGCTTTTCTTCATCTTCCTGCAGTGCCTCGGCAGTCAACACGGTCACCTTGCCATCTGCATTCTTTACCAGGCTTGAAATGAGTTGTGAATTCTATTTGAGAGAATTGCAAAGAGGCGCTCCGCTATAGAAGGCACTTCCAGCACGTTTAAACCACTTTCAACCAGACATCTGCGGCAACTCGAGTCTTCCATCATAGCTAGAGTCCATATTCCTTTCCTGTCAGCCTTTAGTGAATGTTTAGCCAAATCCTTTAATCTCTTTTTGTAGCGAATCTCGAATTGCTCTGTAAATTGAAAATCAGTGTTAAAGGATCTCGGTTTTTGGGCGCAGAGGTATGCCAAAAATTAGAATTGGCGGGAGACACTTCTCTTTCGTCTGTCACTGTACTCTTTAGAGTCATTTCGAACGACTCCAAAGAGAAAGTGGAGACGAAGCTCCCTGCCAAGCTCCCTGCGCCCCCGAAGGGGGCTCAGGCGGCTGGTTGGTTAAAGATGCGCGCACTCACTTACGTTAAACATGATTCCGAGCGAGACTCTTGATCATACATGCATTAAAGACTCTTTTTGCCTAGCTCCAGTGACTAAAACGTGATAGAATACCTTAATATACGATATTTTACCTTGGGTGACCAAGGCAGTTGGTCAATCTTTTGTAGCCAAATTTTTTTTGACAAATTCACTTTTAGTGCGGAAATTGTTAGGAACCGCTTTTTTATCGTTTCTGGCGTATAAAAATTACTTAGGAGACGTTTAAAACATATTTACAGTTTACCAAAAAGGAAAATGTACTTATTTTAAGAATTCTGAGATCGGAACCCTGCTTTACAGGGAGAGAAAAATGAAAGTTTTGGGGTCTCCAGTAAAATGAAAGGTTGTAATTTTTTCGACCCCGAAATGGTACCTTTTCTGCCCCGAAAATGCTCTTTTCCTGCCCCAAATTTGAAAAAGCATATGTTCTGAGTGATTTTCGATCAATTTATTGACTTTTCCAAGCCATCTTATAGCTCTGAATCTCAGCTTTCTAGCAAGCTGTTTAATGATTAAGTGAGGTTTCAAAAAGACAGGATAAAAAGGTTTTTGAATAGAGCAAATTGTTTCGACGATTTTGCCCATTCAAAGACCTGTTCCTCCAACTTTTTAAAACTCATACGGTCAGTTGATAGCATGTTAGAAAGCTGAGATCCAGAACTACAAAATAGTTGAAACAAAACTAAAAATTTATCAGAAAATTACCGAGTACAAAGAGTTTTTCAAATTTGGGGCAGGTAAGAGCTTTTTTGGGGAAGAAAAGGTACCATTTTGGGGTCGAAAGGTATTTCAACAAAGTGAAAGGCAGCAGGCCAGGATGTGTGTCAATTATGAAAATCGAAAAAAAAACGTACGTCTCTGAATTCATATAGGTCCATATGTAGCTAGCAGCGTTAATAATTATAGCTTTGGTGTTTACAGACTGAGCACACACTAATCTAAAATTCAAGCTGTACTGAAACTAGAGCTGGCGAACACCTTACCAAATTAGTAGGGGCTTTTTTAGTCTCTACCCAGCGAAAAAGTTTTCAAGTGTCATGAGTGCATAGCCCATGCCTCTTAAAAATGAACTTCAAAAGAGAAAATATTTTGGAAACTTTCCTACCAGGACAAACCATCTTTTGAAGGGGCATGCTCGCGCCCGATGCAATAATTCTTGCAATTCAAGTTAGAGATGGCATCCGGATTTCACTTTCGAACGCACTTTCGACCCACTTTTCAACAAATATGGATACAGTCAAACCTCGATAATCCGCCACCCCGCTAAACCGCCACCTCGATAAACGCGCACCCTCGATAAGCCCGATTTGGTTGGCCGTCAGAGAAACTCAACAAAGTTTACCCCGCTAAACCGCCACTCGATAATCCGCCACCCTCGGATCGGTCCCATGAGGTGGCGGATTATCGAGGTTTGACTGTAACTTGAAAATTTACAACCTTTTTTTATTCCTCTATTTATTGCATGTTTTACTTTTTGTATAAAATTTGAAAATTTTGGACCTGCGACCCTGAACCCCGGGATCCCGTTAAGGCAGGGCTGCCATATATCCTTTTAAAAAAATTGGCGCTACTTGGATATACCCCCCCCCCCAAATCAACTTTTTTAAAAATGTTCCCAAACACCCTATATCGACCTAAAATCGCCTCAGAAGCTCAAAAAAGACATTATTTTTGAGTTCTGGTCAATAAAAAATCGAGTTTCTGGACCACCCAAAATCACCCATTTTGACCATTTTTAAAGGAATTCGAGTGATTTGTGTCTAGGTATGTGGGTGTGCGCATCTCAACTCCAAGCAACCAAGCCCCTGCGCCCCCTTCGGAGGCGCAAGGGCTTGGTTGGTTAGAGATGCGTGCACTCACTTACCTTAGACATAATTCCGAGCAAGACTTCTGATCAAAAATGCATTTAGAGACTATTTTGCCCAGCTCCAGTGACCAAAACATGATAAAACAGGTAAAAAGTCAAAATTTGAAAGTGTCCAAAACTTGATTTTTTTTGACCAGAACTTAAAAATAATGTCTTTTTCGAACTTCTGAGGCCATTTTAGGTCGATATAAGGTGTTTGGAAACACTTTTAAAAAAGTTGATTTGGGGGGGGGTATATCCAAGTAGGGTCAAAAATTGTCTTTTTTTTTTGGAATCTCAAATCTTTTTTATTTTTGAAGTTTCAGTCAAAATCTTTTTTTTCGCTTTAAAGTGGCGATAAGCACTAGATAAATTCAAATTTTCCTTCAAATTCCCTTTTGGCGAAAACGTCCTTTTTTTTAATTTGAGATGGCAGTCATACGTTAAGGAGATTTCGGGATTCAGGCTCACAGATCCGAAATTTTCAAATTAAATTCAAATTGTAAAAAATCCAATCGATCTAGAAAAAAGTAGCCAGGTGTGAATTCTCAGCTTATTATCCGTTCAAAGTAGGTCAAAATGCGTTTGAATGAAGAAAAATTCTATGTGCTGAATATGCTGGTTGATGTCATTGAGAAGACCAGAAAATGCGCTCAGAGACTGGACACCTGTTGCCTGCAAATGTTCATGGCTATAACCGGCGAGCAGCTCGATGAGCCGTGAGATTATATCTGTTTAGCTGTTGTCAAGGGAGGGGTATACTCCGGTAGCGTCGATTTTGTTCTCCCAATTCTCACATCCTTGCTGAAGTGGACCGTCTCTGGGCTGAGCTACAAGCCATGAGGATTGGAAGGCAATTCCTTCCTGTTTCCGAGAATTTCCATTTTTGTTTTCCTGGTCAAACCTTTGCTAGCTACCTTGCTTTCTGAAGTGATTTGGTGTGGCAAAATTTCTATCTGGTTCTTTGTGAAATTCTGACTCTAAAAGGTCAGTAAACGCATCGACAAATAAATATAATTGGTGGAGGTTGAGGTGGTATAAACTAAGTACGCATCATTTTGGCTGGTTTGCTATCATTTTGATGGTCATTTGATTGAAATTTCAAAATCAAGGCATTTGCTAACAGCAAAGCAGTGCTGTAAATGGTCACAATCGATTGCTCGATAGTTTTTAGGTGTAGAGGTCAATGAAGTTATTAAAAATGTAGAATAAAAAATAGGGTGTGTACCAGGGGTGGGACCGGTTTTCAAAAAAACCAGAAGCAGAAAAACGGTATTTTTTTACACGGAAGCAGAAAAACAGAATTAAAAAAAACACAGATAACCAGAAAAACAGAACCGAGGGGGGGGCAGCAGGCCATTTTTAGTCCATTTTACCTACACCGTTTTGGAAAAAATCTGACGGGGGGGGGGGCACGTGCCACCCCCCCCCCCCCCCCAAAGCTCTAGGGGTCCCACTCACCAGAACTTTAGGGTTCCATTTAGGGGACCTGGCAAGTGGGGAGGACAAAAAAACATTAAAAATAATTAAAAACTGAAAATCTTTTTGGACAAGAAATAACACGTAAAAAATGACTGGGACCCTATGGTTCTTGTAAGTAGGACCCCTAGGGTTTTGGCTAGGGTTGTGAAAATGCTCGAGCAGATTGATTTGGTCCATATGCTCGAGCATTTGCGTATTTTTCGAGCATATGCTTCACATATTTTAATCGTTAACTGTGGCCGTACAGTTAAACTGGGTTCTATTTCGAGGGTTGACTGTAGGCCGAGCATATGCTCGAAATTCACCAATCTGCTCGAGAATATGCTTGAGAATATGCTCGAGCATATGCTCTTTTCACAACCCTAGTTTTGGCTAAGAGGCAATAAAATAGACATGATGTCATCAAAAAATCAAAAAAAAAAAATAAGCAAAACAACTAAAAAATATAATTTTGTGGACAAGAATTGAAGCGGAAAAATGGCTGGTATTGCTGAGGCTCCTACGAGTTCGGTCCTGAAGGTGCTAAATACCCAGAAATTGGATAAAATTTTGGAAATTATATACTTGGGGGCGCGTTTTTTGCACATTCGTAAATCATGTTTAAACGACTTCTAAGTAATTTTTATATGCTTAAAACGATTAAAAAGTTGTTTTCTGACACTTTTCCACGTAAAAAATAGATTTTTTGAAAAAAAAATTCTTTGGCAAATAAGATTTATTGCCTTGGGGACCAAGGCAAAACCCCTTGTATTAAGGATTCTACCGCGTTTTGGTCACTGGAGCTGGGCAAAAAGAGTCGCTTAAAGGGCCTGACCTCTTCTACTCGGTGGTCCCCGCCAATTCAAAAATTTTCCCTTGATCATTGGACTTCTGTACGGATTTTCCGCTAGGTTTCTAACAAAACTAAGCCTAAAATTTGATTTCAGGCCTAGTTTTGTTAGAAACGTGGTGGAAAAATCCGTACAGAAGTCCAATGATCGAGGAAAAATTTTTGAATTGGCGGGGGACCACCGAGTAGGAAGAGGTCAGGCCCTTTAAAGGGGCATACCAGCGCGTTACACGGTCAAATTCAAATTTTCAAAAGGCGGGGACCATACTTTCAAGACAAAAAAACATTTGATTTAAAAATGTTCCTTCAAATTATTGGCTCTCCCGTTTAGCGCCAAAACTTTTTGAAATTAAACTGTTTTTGGATTTATCCTGTTAGCGCCCAAAATACTTTTCGCCATAACGCGTTCTGTCTTTAATTTGTCCGTGATACAAACACTTTGCGAGAGTTTGCCTTCCGTCGAGAATTGTTATGTACACAATTAGTTATAAATTATAATTTTGGAAACGATTAGATCATAGCTTGGTATGTTTCTTGGCTATATATTGTTCTTTTTAGGCTTAAAAACGGAAATCGATGCTAATCACTAGTGCCGAAGAAGATAGTTCATCCAAAGTCTGGAGTGTGATTCAAAACATGTGATTCAAGTCAAGGCTCCCTCAGCGCAAGATTTGGCAGATGCAGCTCAGGATGCAAAACTTTCTTTCTCAGGCCTACTTTCGAAACTTGAGCTCCAGCCAAATAGCGTAACTGCCCCAAATTGTGCCACCGCAAAGAAGAGATCTCAGCTCAAGAAGCGCGGTTTTCCGCCAATCAAAATTTCTGCAAAGTACTTTTTCATTTTTTCTTGCTATTTTCCAGGGTTTATTTGCTGATTCCTGCCTTGTCTACGTGGTTTTCGGTAATCATTGCTGTTGTGGTGAGCTGGGCAAAAATAAAGAGTTTGTATTTTTCGCTTTGATGGTCTACCTTAGCAATGATATTTGTGTTTTTAGCACTCTCGATCTGCAAATCGACGCTTTTGAACAAAAAAAAGAGTGCGGTTTGCAGGATACCAACGTCGTACTTCTGAGGGCCGGTGAAATTCCAAAGCTGACAACTGCCAATAAGAAAAAGGTGGATCAAAAATGGAAATTTCAAAGAAATACAGCAAGGAAAATATGGCATATGTCAAAACACTTGCTGTCGTGACTGTGTTCTAAGGATGTTAGGATTCATTGTTAGCCGTGGTTTATTGAATAAATATGCACTCGTAAATGATTTCAATCTTCCGTCTTACAGTTATTCGTTTTTGTAAGAATAGAACGTAGTTTAGGTGGATTTTCTGCTTTTATGGTTGATCAGTCGAATGCAAGGCTAGTAAAACATAAAATTCAACTGGTTTAGAGTGTTTAAAGGGGTGTGAGTGGTTTAGCATGGTGTGGAGTAATTTGGGGTTGTTTAATTATGCCTGGGGTGTTGACGTGTTCAGTGTGATTACGTGTGATCTAGTGGTTTAGCGTAGTTTGAGGTGGTTTGAGATATTTTAATGTGGTTCGGGATGTTGGGACAGCTTGAAGTGGTTTGAAATGCTTAGGATGGTTTGCTGTAGTTTGGGTAGGTTTGAGGTAGTTTGAGGTGGTTTAGGGTTGTTTGGGGTGGCTTGGGTTGCTTGGGAGGCTTAGGTTGGTATAGGGTATTTTAGGGGTACGAATCTCATACGAAAAAATAAAATTAACTGAAATTGACTTGGGAAGGTCGACCTGAGTAAGAAAATAAATTTTTGGTGTAATATCGTGAAGCAAAAAAGGTTGAGTGAAAATTTTTTAAAGGAACACGGATTGTGCAACCACGTCAAAACTTTCACTTCAGATACAACCGTTTATATCCGTAACAGTTAAAGTCAAAACAATTTTTGACGTAAGTAGACATGTATCTAACCAATCAAATATATAAAAATAATGGTGCCTAACAGGTTATGGCGAAAAGTATTTTGGGCGCTAACAGGATAAATCCAAAAACAATTAATTTTAAAAAGTCTTGGCGCAAAACGGGGTGAGCCAAATTATTTGCTATCTATATCGATATATTTCCTGTATTGGTTCCTCATGATGAGTGAATTTTGAAATACAGGGTGTTTTAAAAATCCGCAGAATTTGAGATGGCTATAACCTTTTTTCTAGAACGAATTTCTGTTTTCTCTTGACGGGCAATTTCGTTAAATGTATAATGTCAAAATTATGATTTTCGCTTGGTCCCCCTGTCGTTTCGGGTTTTAGCCATCTAGGAGCCACCCACAGACCAGGACCACAAAGGGACCAAGCGAAAACCGTATTTTTGACATTATACACCAAATAAATTGCCCGTCAAGGAAAAATGGTTGAAAGAAAAGAAGTTAGAAATTCGGTCGCGAAAACAAGTTATAACCATTTAAAATCCTGTGGATTTCTCGAAACACCCTGTATTTTCCGTATGCTGAGAAATAAGTCCATATAGGTGGAGTTATTAGATAAAAGGGAAGTTCATGAAAGAAATGGGTAATCCATATTAGTCTTGTGAAAATAAAAGTTGTGTGAATTTTTTTTAAAAATAGCATAGTATACCCTGGTTATGTTACAAAAATAAACTAAAAAATTAAAGAAAATAAATAAAATATTTAAAGAAATGAAAGAAATTGCAGCACAAAAGTTCTGATAATTTAGTTTAAAATTAAGAAAATTGTCTTTCTCAATTTTAGGCTGTTAAATTTTAGAAACAGCGCCGGCGCCATAATCGTTCAAAAACAGCGCCGGGGCCAGCGCCGGGACAAAAATTTTAGCGCCGGCGCCAGCGCCGGCGCCGACCAAAATTTTCATTGGCCCCAGCGCCGGCGCAAAGGTACTTATAGCCATGATTTTTTCTGTTTTTCGTAGCAAAAAACAGAAGCAGAAAACAGAAATTCTGGGAAGTTAAAACAGCATTTCGGGCCGAAAATTATCGAACAATCTATTGCAGCCATTTCCAGCACTGCTTTACTGTCAGCAAATCCCCTAATTTTGTGATTCCATGCAAATGACAGACCTGTGAAGGATGGCATAGAATTGAACACCGTTGATTTTTTTTAAATTCTTGCTCTGACTAACTAGCTTAAATCGGCTTAAGACAAAATAATTTAAAAATGGCACAAAATGGTCCAAAAGGCTACAACCCTTTGATTCTGCAAGAAAATATATCTTTCCAAAAAGCATAAATGTGGCCATTTCATTGAATTTTCTGTCGAGCAACGGCCGCTCAAAAGTAAGCGTAGAAAAACAGACAAGAAGCAAATTTATTCGGCAGTTTGACAACGATATATTTTTTACAAAAGCTTTGGATGCAAACCTTTTTTTTGAAGCCAGCGCTCTTTATTCAATTTGTTGTTAGGGCTCAAGCTATTTTAACTTCTTACTTTTTAAAATTGGTCATTTTGAGAGGAACATGTTCACAATTTTGACTAAAACTCAATCCTCAAAGCCTAGTTGCCATACATAGGTCTTGGTTTTAAAAAAAGGCGGCTAAAAAAATGCGACACTTTTAAGCAAAAAAAAATTTGACAAAATTTGACGTTTTGCCTTGGGGACCAAGGTAATTCAACTTTAAAGAATAAGTTAAAGACCGCAAAAGCCAAAAAAGATGGGATTTGAACATAGTTTTGTTAGCTGGGGCCTACCGCATAAATAAACTCTGGTATTTTTTATGCATCCAGGGTCACTTTCGAGTGATTTGTGTCTAAGGTATGTGGGTGTACGCATCTCAACCCCAAGCCCCTGCGCCCCCGAAGGAGCCGCAGGGGCTTGGAGTTGAGATGCGCACACCCACATACAGTAGCGAGCAAAAAAAATTAGCCAAGGGTTATTTTTTTGAAAAAGCTTCCGTAACGCAACGTTTCATTCTGCCTGTGATAGTTCACGCATTCCAGTTTTGTAGCATTTTCACTGCTCTTTCAGATGCTGTAAAGAAATCCTTCTTAGTACACTTCATTTTTTAAAATATTTGGGTTTTTGAGACGCGTGTCCTTTTTTTGGCGTGCAAAAAAATTAGCCAAAACATTTATTCAACACTCAATACTTCGTAGCATAACAATTTAAATCAACAACAGCTTGACAATGTAAGCCCTGAATCTTAGTTACAATTTGGTAGGTCAAACTCTCTTTTTGATTATTTCGAGAAAAGTTATGACCATCAACAGAAAAGTGTCGATTTCTAGTCAAAATCAAAGAAAATCGAAAGAAAATGGTTGTCTGGTCGCATAAATAATGACTTTTCTTAAAAGTTTCAATATAAAAGCCACCAGTTAATGCACTTTTCGAAAGTTTAATAATTTCTCTACAAAATTATGTGTCAACCTTTTTTCAAGGATTGCACAGGGCTGAGAAACGAATGGTTGAAGTTGAAAGAAGTAAAAAACCTCTATCTTTGCCTTATTTTGGGACATTTTCACTTCTTTCAACTTCAACCATCCGTTTCTCAGCCCTGTGCAATCTTCAAAAAAAGCCTGATACGTCATTTTGTAGAAAAATTATAAGCTTTCAAACAGTGCATTAATTGGTCAATTTTGATATTCAAACTTTTTGTAGCTTTTATTTGTATCTAAGATTCAGAGCTTACATTGTCAAGCTGTTGTTGTTGTAAATTGTTATGCTACGAAGTATTGAGTGTTGAATAAATGTTTTGGCTAATTTTTTTTGCACGCCAAAAAAGGGACACGCGTTCAAAAACCCAAATATTTTTAAAAATGAGATGTACTAAGAAGGATTTCTTTACAGCATCTGAAAGAGCAGTAAAAATGCTACAAAACTGGAATGCGTGAACTATCACAGGCAGAATAAAACGTTGCGTTACGGAAGCTTTTCAAAAAATAACCCTTGGCTAATTTTTTTTGCTCGCTACTGTATGTGGGTGTGCGCATCTCTAACCCATCCCCTTCGGGGACGCAGGGGCTTGATGGTTAGAGATGCGCGCACAGACTTACCTGTGACATAAATCTGAGCAAGACTGTTGATCGGAAATGCAAATAGAGACTCGTTTTGCCTAGCTCCAGTGATAGCGGTAGAATACCCCTAAAAAGGTGGCTCACCTTGGTCCCCAAGGCAAAAAGTCAAATTTGGTCAAAAAACTTTTTGCTAAAAAGTGTCGACCGCCACCTAAAAACATGTTTTGAACATGTTTCAGCAGCTAAAACGTTGAAAAAAGATGATTCCGGGCGTTTTTGGTTGAGGTCATATACCACAATCCTGCCAAAAACGCTTGAAACAGATCGAACTCGTTAAAAAAACAACTGCAAACACTTAACGCGTCAATTTCAGAAATTTTTAAGCCGAGATCCATACGGGCTATTGTGCCCCCCTCTCCTCCCTCCCCGTGGAGGGGGGGGGGGGGGGGTTGCTATCGTGGCTTTGACTTTCGAAGTGTTCCAAAAGCCTTCAGATTCATTCTGGATAAACTAACATCACAGACCACCAATACAACTGACCACCATCAACTGACCACCAATTCAACTGTAATTCTACTCAACATGTCGCGTCCTTAAATGTCGCATCCTTAAATTTTGCGTCCTTAAATGTCGCATCCTCAAAGGTCGCGTCCATAAATGCCGCGTCCTCTGATGTCGCAACCTTGAATGTCGAGCCTTATATGTCGCGTCCTGAAAAATCTGGCCTCAAATGTCGCGTCTTTATATGTCGGGCCTCAAATGTCGGGTGCTAAATACAAAGAATTAAATATCGAGCAGTGAATACTTCGTCCTTATTTTTCGGACTTGATATATCGCGCCACAATATCGGGCCAGCTATGTCCTGTCCACAAATTTCGCGGCCTCACATGTTTATCCGCAACTGTCGGTATGAAAATATCGATGCATATATGACGAGATCTAAATTTCGGGACCAAAGTTTTGATTTAAAAATATGTGGGCTCTAAAGTCGATACTCGAATTTCCGTCTTGTTATGTCGGCTCTCAAGTCTTCCATCTTCGAAAATCGATCCTTCTGCTGACTTGTCCTCAAATGTTAAGGCCCAATTATCACCACGCCGGTATAGTGATGCCTACAAGTGCTCACTACAAAACAAGGAAAAAAGGACGAAATGAGAAAATGAAAAGAGTTAAAAAATCGTGGCGTGACTAATAAAAATTTGAAGAAAAGGATGCTTTTTTCAAATATAGCGCTACGAAGGGTTCGCCCATTTCGTGCCCGAGCCATTTCGTACTCTAGGACATTTCGTGCCGGGTAATATTTAATTCTGCCCCTAATCTGTGAAAAATGCCTCCTAATTTCGGGAAAAATGCCCCCTAATTCGAATTGCCCCTAATTACTGAAAATCCCCCTAATTTTCTGAAAAATGCCCCCTAATTTTTTTCTCGTCATTTTTAGTCAAAATTTTTGCGGAAATTAAAATTTTCTAGTCAGAAAATAACTTGGATTGGTCAGAATCCCACCGCGGAATGGCCAGAAGCGCCTGAAAGTTGGTTTTTCGGGGGTTTACTATAGGGGGGGGTATACTTTTTGTGAAAAATCGATTGAGCGGATCAGATTTCGGGTCCGATGGCTTAATTGCTCAGAATTCCAGGCTTACGGTGGTTTTTAAATTTTTTAGTCTGAACCAACCAAACCAAGGGGTCGTCCACTTGGATCAAAAAATTTTTTACGTTTTTCGTGGTCCAAAACCTGTTTTCTAGATTAACTCGGGCATGCTGAAGATGGTTTGACAGTGGTAAAATGGCGTTTTCTCGAGTATTTTTGAGTTTTGGCAAATAATGATTTCACCAAAATCAATTATTCCTCAAAACTCAAAAAGTACTCGAGAAAACGGCATTTTACTACTGTCAAACCATCTTCAGCATGCCCCAATTACTCCAGAAAAAGGTTTTTGGAACCCAAAAAGTAAAAAAATTTTTTGCTCCAAGTGAACGACCACTTGGTGGATCCGGTACAATTGAGTACGGTTCAGGTGGATTGGGTTCTTCAAGTAAATAATCAGCCTGCAAGTGGTTAAACCCTAACCGTTAGAGTATAATCTCATGGATTAATCACGACCTACTGGATTCACAATCATCCCTTTAAGTGGGTCGGGTGTTTAGGCACCCTCCAGAGGATTAGAGTATTCACTAAGTGGATTGGGTACCTTGATGATGGTTTAGGTACCCTTCAGTAGATTTGAATTTCCTTGAGGTAGATTGGATCACCTTTAAATAGCATCCAGATGGTTCAGTGCCCTACAAATTAATTGGGTACCCTCCAGGTGAATAGGCTGCAATCCAAGTGGATTAGGTACTCTCCATGTGGTTTCAATGCCCTCTAAGTGGGTCCGCCGCCATTCTGGACCTATTATGCCGAAGAACTATGCCTACTTTTAGTTAAAACCAAAATTTCGGATTGTAGTGGTGGATATCCATTGAGAAAGGATACCAGGTGGTTCTCCTACCCACCCTGAGGCTTACTGGTCCAATAAAACTACTTATGACTATTATTCAGAAAAAAATTCTGCTACACCAGGATTAGAACCTGTGACCTCAGGTCGGGCGCGATTTGTCCTAGGGCGCGAAATGAGCGGGCACGAAATGACTCGGGCTCTAAATGTCCTATACCCGCTACGGTGGTCAGTTGATGGTGATCAGTTGAATTGGTGGTCAGTTGATATTTTACCATTCTGGATTGCTGTTTCAAATTTTCGGTCACGACGCTTGTAAATTAATCACGCACCCCCGCCACTGCCCCCCGCTCCTCCGCCCGCAAAAAAATTGGCCACCTTTGTCAACCGGGAAATTCATGGACTGGTAAATTCGTCGACCGGTGTATTAAATTTTTTTAACTGGTATTTATTTTTACCAATAGTATTAGCTTTTTTGTTTATAATTGGTTGCTGAGTATAAAAACATGTTTTCACTTATAAATCTGATGGTTCTATGTGATCGTGCTATCCAAATTGAAAACTTCGAGAGAAAAGCAGTGTCTATAGTACGGTGTCTCTCTAAACAGAATATTTTCTTCGTAAATCGTATTAATTTCGTTAGACAATAGGTAAAATCGGAATCATTGCCATTCTCGGACCAGGATGTCCTGACAAAATGAGAAAATACTTCAAAATATACCTTTTTGTTTTAGATTGCAAAAATTCCGCTATAAATGTTGAGCCGTGAAGTTCTGTCCATTGTCTCATCTATGCATATGTGCAGTTTGCAAATGCTCGTTTCTAATGGTGCGCTCATTGCTCTTTCTTATTATCTTCCTGCTTCGACTTCCCAAAAAAACTTTTAGGTATTAGCTTCTGTTCCAACTTAAAAAGCTACTTAATAAACTTCAAGGTGTTTATCCACTGAAGACCTTGATCGCATTAAAGACACGTCAGTAAAGCAGAATTCTTCGGGTGGTCAAGATCGGGACAAGCACTAAAAGTCATCTTAAATACCATCTTAAGTCAGTATTTAATGCGGTAGGTGTCTTCTTCGTTGATTGATAGACGCTTTGTTTGATTATACTTGAAAATTTCAGTCAGGCAAAAAACGCCTTTACCAGCTCAGATGTTGAAATGCGCCACATCCTGGACAATTGCCTGCGAAGGAGTGGTGCCCATATACGACGACAAGATTGCATCTATTTCACACACTGTTGCTGCTATCGGTATTCCATTCGTTTCGATAAGTTTGGTCATGATGGGCATTGACGGATTCAGTCCAGCGGTCACTCACTATCCAAGCCTACAGTGATATTTTTGACGCTTTATGGTTTGATTTTTGATGGCATTTTTGAATAATCTGAAGAGAAATTTCAGATGGGTTATCTCGCCGTAGTTCACTCAGTTGATGACGATGATTGCATGGTCGTGGTTCGAATGCAGCTCTGGCTTTTCAGGGTTATCAACGTAGGCACAATCCCGATCAGTTTAAGGTAGTCTTTACTTTTGTGTCACCAATTTTTTGACTATATTTTTCTAAACATTCATGTTGGATATGGTACCATGTTCTTTGATAACCTATATAATGGTTCAACGAGTGATTGCGTTGATCAGTTGATTTGATCAACTCAAAATATCAAAAATATTAGTCAATTAATCTCTGTCTCTTAAATGTAGAGGTCGAATGTTTCTTGATGGGAATCAGGCTAAGTTAAAATTTTTTTGACATTAAGCTCTGATTTGATATGGTCGGGTTGATTTCGGCTTTTTCGGTCCTGTAAAAAAGCATGAGCGTAAAAAAAA
>SADC01001281.1:0-302766 GCA_004194705.1 Ditylenchus dipsaci | reverse complement strand
TGACTGCGATTCGACCGACAACAGCTTGTGGTGAGAAAAACATGGTAGATCAAAGCGAGTGATTCTTCTGAAATTTGTTCCAATGATAAATTAGTGGACTAAGAACCAGGGAACTAATGACTTTATCCCTTGAGATTAGGAAAAATGATGTACAGCTTTACAAGTTGATGCGTATGTTAAGCTGAACAGATAGATTGGATTACATGAGATTCACCAGAAGAGCTTAAGTTGAGTACAGGTTCTTAAAGTTTTCTAGATGGAAACTTGCTGACAACAAGGAACGCGTCGGAAGAACCGTGATTTTACCGTCTTCTTTCAAAGGAGGTCCCGGCACTGTGCCCAAGCGTACCAAGATAGTATGGCCATGGTTAGAGATATGGGAACCGTCTTGTTCGTTACGTTCCATGTACCCGAATTGGCCCGCGATTTAAAAGAAATTTGTTGCCTGGAAACACAGTTTTGATGAGCCAGATTTAGTCTGCAGAGTGTTTAATTTGTATTTGAGGATCTATAGAGCAGTTATTTGAAGTTTGATAGACTTGGAAAAGTGATAGCTCCATACAATATGTCGTCGAGTTCCAAAAGACGAGCTTGCCTCATGCGCACATTTTGCTGATTATGGACAATGAGACGCAATAAGAACACCAGAAGATATAGATGAATAGTCACTGCTCGGTTCCAGATTCTCAAGAAATTTCCAAGACTACACAAGACTGTGACAAGAGACATGATGCATGGACCATGTGGTACTTTGAAAATGGATAGTGTATGTATGGCCGAAGATAAACAAGGAAAAAGATTTTGCAGTAAGAGATTTCCAAAAGAATTCAGAAATGATACTGCCATTGGAAATGATAGTTATGCTTTGTACGCTAGACCTGAAGATGGGGAGAACTTTTGAGAAAAGTGAGTGACCATGGACAATAGATGGGTGGTTCCTATAATTAATTCCTTGCTTGAGGTATGATGCCCGTATAAATGTGAATTTGTGCTTCCGTGAGAAGTGTAAAGTATTTGTACAAATACGTTTACAAAGCCACGATAAAGCAAGGATATGGTCATTGAAAAAGATGGAAAAGATGTGATAGACCATGATGAAATTCGACAGTTTGTCGACATGAGGTATGTTTCACCAATGAGGGATTCTGGAGATTATTTGAATTGAACTTAGATGGAAAAAGTCATACAGTAGAGAGATTAGATCTGCATTTACCTGACAAGAAAGTTGTTTATTATAAGCCAGGAGACGATATTGAAACCAAGTTGAAAGAGGTAGCAGACAAGGATCCATGATTACGGCTTGGTTTGAACTAAACAAGATAGACAATTTTGCTAGAACAAAGTACTATTATGAGCTGCCTGAGTATTATGTATTCAAGAAAGTGGTGAAAAAGTGATATGGTCTAAAGAAAGTCCTGGAAACCTTCCTCGGGAGATTGTATACATGTAGTCCAAAACAGGGAGAACTCTTTTACATGAGAATATTGTTATTGAATGTTAAAAGGTGCTCAAGATTGGAATGATTGCTAAAATTACGAGAAAAGAGTTATGATAGTTTTCAAGATGCCGTTATGGCCATGGGATTGATGGAAACAAATATGAATGGATGAAATATTTTGAAGAGGCCGTGAATGAAGTACACCACCGATGCTCAGACAGTTATTTGTACTATTGCTAATTACGGAGAGAATGTGAATCTTAAAGAGATCTGGGAATACTTCAAGAAAGACTGATAGAAGACTTTGTTTATCGAGGGCACACGGAAAATGAGGCTGAGAACATGGCTAATTTTGATATCGAGAGTATGATGGAATTGAATGGAATGTCACTGACTAATTATGAGATAACATTACCAGTAAACATTGAGCTTATGTGTGAAAGAGATGTGGAAGAGAAGAAATGTTAGACTTGAAATCTTATGAGAGAAAGTATGAATGAGGCCCAGAAACAAATTGTTGATCACATCTTTAAAAATCTGGAGGAGATGAGACAGGGAGATAAAGAAACTAAAGAGAGATGTATATTCGTTGATGGACCAGGAGGATCAGGAAAAACATTACACATACAGAGCATTATGTTACTTTTTCCGAGGCATGAGTATAAGGTACAAGACAGGAAGTTGGATGGGAATGGCAGCTAGTTTATACCAGATGGAAGAACTTTGCACAAGACTTTTGGTTTGCCCTTCGAGATGGACAAATATTCCAGCTCGAGCGCAAAGCCAAACAAAAAATGGACATGAGTTAATGGAAACCAATGTGTTCATAATTGATGAGATTTCCATGGTGCCGAAATATGTTTTGGACATTGTGGACAGGAAATTGAAAGAGCTCATGGAAAATGATGTACCCTTCGGTGGAAAAAATGATCATAATAGAGGTGATTTCAGCAGATTCTGCCTGTCGAAAGACGGGCCGGGAGAAGTGAATTGGTGAGCTTATCCGTGAGACAATCAAAACTATGGAAGTTTTTCGAAGTTTTTCAGATTTAAAAGAGAACAAGAGAGCATGCATGAAGACAGCAATATGAAATTAGTCCCAGATCAGATGGATTTCGCCGAGTTTATATTAAAAATGGGTAATGGCGAACTGAAAAGTGATGAGAATGACTACGTTGAAATACCTGAGCACTGTATTTATAAAGGAATTTGATGATGAAGTATTTGGAGATTTAATAGAAAAAGAGATTTTGCCGACATGGCCAAGAGAGTCATCCTGACAACTACGAATGAGAAAGCTCTAGAATAAACAACGAATATTGGCTAGGTTGAATGTTGATAACATGAGAACTTATATGAGTGTTGATAAAGTCGATGGAGATGAGCCTAAAAAATTTTGTTGAATATCCTGATGAGTTTTTGCATTCGTTGAGTGAAGGTGGGCTACCGCCCCATGAGCTAAATTTGCGATAGATACTCCAGTCATGTTACTCAGAAATTTGAATCCTGCTATTGGACTTTGTAATGGGACAAGAATGTTGGTTAAAGTAATGCACACGAATCATTTAGAATGTGAGTTATTAAATGGAGAGAGAGCTGGACAAAGAGTTTTGATTCCGAAGATAAACTGTAACCATTCTAAAGGAAAAGTTCCCATTTTACATTACAGAGAGAAAACAGTTTCCTGTGAGGACTATGTTACGCGATGACAATCAACAAGAGTCAGGTCAAACTATAGATTTTGTGGGATAGATTTGATAGACCCGGTTTTCTCCATGGTATGACATATGTGGCTTTTTCCAGAGCACGAGGTTGGTATTTGCATTAAAGTTGCAGTGAGTCCTGAAAAAAAGAATAAGGTCAAGAATATTGTATGGAAAGAAGTATTGTTAGACCATGAGTAACAACAATAGCTCGGAGATTTTCAAAAATGATACAAGTACATGAGTTTCATGCGCAGGAGACACTCAAGAGGGGCTCCAATAGGTAATTTTTTGCAAAAATTCACAACGATGAGTGCTTATTGTTCTCACAAAAATGCTCTGTAATTCAAATCTTAAAATTGACACTATGTTAATAGTATGTATTCTGTCGAGTGCAATTTCCAGGGTTAAATTTGACACTACCGTAGAAGTTTTTCAAGAATTTTCCAATAGAGTGTTCAAATTCGATTTGGTCTTCGAAATGTGAATTTTTCGAAACACTACTTCTGCCGTCAAATTTAATTCAGAACAATGAGTTGTATATAGTTTTGATCTTTGCGAATAATTCTATGAAAAAAAATTACATGTGTCCTTTTAAGCTTAATCGAATTATGGTTGAAATTGCTCTGACCGAATCAGCGGTTATGGAGGCTTGGAAACCTCAGAAGGCTGCTCCTCTTTATCGCAAAGTAAGTTTTTTCGGTTATTGAATTGATTAAATTTGAATTGAATTCTGCAGGTCAATTGTTCTTGAGTGATCGGCAAGTCCAGTGTAGTCTTCACAAAAATTTCTGCTTATCAACACGTCTTCCTAACGAATGGCGAGAAGATTTACCGCTTGATCGTCTGGAAAGAGAAGTTAGATGAGGCTGGTGAAAAGCTGAAGCTCCAAGCGGTAAATTTTTCATTTTTGGACTAATTGATTTGATTGTGTTTCAAAAATTTCTTGCAGGTTGTTCGTCTTCCGGGTAAAAGTGGAGCTTTTTTTCTTCAGTGACCAGGATGTTGTGCCGACCCAACTTCACGCTCTTTTCCAATTCGTCTGCATCTCCGATAGCAAGTTAACGGTGTCTGCTCAAAAAGCCCATGGTGGAGTATCCGGAAGCTAATATTTTCCCGCCTTTCTGGAAGTTGATCAAGCAACTTGCTCTGAATGATTCGGAAGGATATGGATTTTTTTTTGGTGCAAAAAGATTTCTTTTTGGTGCAAAAAAATTTCTTTTTGGTGCAAAACGATTTTATTTTGGTGCAAAAAAAATTTGGTGCAAATTAGATCTTTTTTGGTGCAAATTGAATCTTTTTTGGTGCAAATATAATTTTTTTTGGTGCAAAAAGATTTTATTTTGGTGCAAATCGCCGTGGTGCAAATTGAATTTTTTTTTGGTGCAAATAATATTTCTTTTTGGTGCAATTGAATTCTTTTGGTGCAAATAGTTTTTATTGGTGCAAATAGTATTCTTTTGGTGCAATTTAAATTCTTTTTGGTGCAAATCGTATTCTTTCTGGAAAAATTTTATTTTGCCCGTATAATACTCGTGTTCGCCATTGCATATTTCTTTTTGCCTGTAGATTTTGAATGGCCGTAGAAAATTCGTTTTTGCCCCTAGATTTCTCTTTTTCTATTTTTTTCTACCTGTAGATTTTAAAATTTTGAGGAAATTCAAATTTATGGTCAGAAAACTACTTGGTTTGCTCAGAATCCAACCCCAGAGTGGCCAAGTTGGTTTTTGGGAGTTTATTAAAGGGGAGTAAACTTATTGCGAAAATTCGATTGCGCGCATCAGAATCCATTCTCGATTGGCTCAATCTCTCAGAATCCGGATTCCGCCATTTAGAACCACCTTTATTATTGGTTCAGGGTACCTAAATACTAGTTGGTAGTGGTTTTGAAGGGTGAGGTATACTTCATATACGCCTTTCTTAAGTCACAGGTTTGACTACCACTGGCTGCACACCTTTTTTTTCCTTTTATTTACAAGTTTTGTGTCAAAATGATCCTCACACTCTTGGCTGTCCGACAAGATTATCAGAGCAAGCTTTCACACCTAGTGAAGCTTGTATTCAGGCTGAAGTGGGCTAAATTTCCGAAAATCGACGGTTTTCAGTAATTTCTTTGATTAATTACATTGAAATTTTCTGACCTTTTTTACAAGTCAGACTTTTTATATACCGAAATGTAGCCAAGAATCTAGGCTTTCGTTTCAGCTATCAAAAAAAAAGAAAGTTAGTATGAAATTGAAGCTGAAATTCAAAAAACATCAAACGATTTCCGATTCCATGCACTCCCACCCAGGGCTGTCACGGGCTAGATACCTTGTTTTTCTGTAGTGATTTTGGTTTGTTAAAATTTTTATCTGATTCACCATGAAATTATAACTCTAGTAAGTCACTAAACGCGTTGATGAATAAAAAAATAAAAATTAGTAGAGGTTTAGGCTAAACAATTTTATACGCATCATTGTGGATGGTTTTTCTTTCATTCTGATGGTCATTTGCTTCAATTCGCAAAATTGAGGCAGTTTCTGACAGCAAAGCAGTGGTGTTAATGATTGCAATCTATTTCTCGACAGTTTTCGACCCTAGAAGTCAGTAAAATTAATATAAAAAATAAGATGTGCGCCTAGCGGATAAAGACTGACGATTTAGGGCGATGCGTACATAAAGTGTAAACCCCCCCTCCCTCATTGAGTGCTTCTAAATGGCGGAATCCGGATTCTGAGAGATTGAGCCAATCGAGAATGGATTCTGATGCGCGCAATCGAATTTTTCGCAATAAGTTTACTCCCCCTTTAATAAACTCCCAAAAACAACTTGGCCACTCTGGGGTTGGATTCTGAGCAAACCAAGTAGTTTTCTGACCATAAAATTTGAATTTCCTCAAAATTTTAAAATCTACAGGTAGAAAAAAATAGAAAAAGAGAAATCTAGGGGCAAAAAACGAATTTTCTACGGCCATTCAAAATCTACAGGCAAAAAGAAATATGCAATGGGCGAACACGAGTATTATACGGGCAAAATAAATATTATCCAGAAAGAATACGATTTGCACCAAAAAGAATTTAATTTGCACCAAAAAGAATACTATTTGCACCAATAAGAATACTATTTGCACCAAAAAGAATTCAATTTGCACCAAAAAGAAAATTATTTGCACCAAAAAAAATTCAATTTGCACCACGGCGATTTGCACCAAAATAAAATCTTTTTGCACCAAAAAAAATTATATTGCACCAAAAAAGATTCAATTTGCACCAAAAAAGATCTAATTTGCACCAAATTTTTTTTGCACCAAAATAAAATCTTTTTGCACCAAAAGAAATTTTTTTGCACCAGAAAAATCCATATCCATTCGGAAATAGGTTAGTCTTAATTTGTTTTGAAATTCGAGTTATTTCAATTAAGCCATGCGTGCACTGTTGCTGGATAAGCCTATTTACAAGACCATTACTCTGGATGATGTTAGCTACAAAGGAATAGGGGCATACATTGGTGATCAAAGTGGCTTCAAAGTTCTGTTCTTCGTTAGCTTTAATGTGAATAATGAGGATGAAAAGGAAGCAGCTGAGGAACTTCAAGCCAGTGCGGAACTACTGCTTGCTGGTGGAAAATCGTTAGTATGTTTTACTGATATGCTTTCATTGGGTTGTTCTAAGTATAGCTTCCTAGAAATAGCCGATCAGAAGATAATGCTTATGGTTCCGAGAGTTTATAGCTTGAAGCTCATTCAAGAAGATCAGAAGAGATTGAAGCGCCTTGAAAGCTACGAGGAAGTGAAATTTTCCAATGCACCGTTAGCCAAAAGGCTCGCCGCTCTGATTTCTTCTAAACACAGCAATTGAATTCGTTGTAAACCCAGCATGTTATTTGTTGATTTGATTGGTCATGGGTCAAAACAGTTGCATTCTTTTTGTTGAATAAATCCAGCATTTTCGGCTTTTATAAATTTCATATCCATGAATATTTGTCTCCATGTATTTTACTATTGCTTCACGTAAATCCAGCATTGAAAAAAAGTGTCGTTAAAGGGGTTGAAATACCTTCGGAGTTACTGCTTAAAAATGATACGTATCGTTGTAAACACAGCATTTTTGTACACTTTTTGTGTCGTTAAAAAAGGTTGAAATACCCTTGGGGGTGACTCCTCAAAAAATGCCGACCAAATGAAGTGGGTGCACGACCCGGTTGTGCTTCGACTAAACTTCATAACTATTTTTCCTGAGATTTTCGATTATACATATTGACTTTTTGAATATGTTTTGTCTTAATTTTGTATATTGTACATTTTTGTTGCTTAATTGGTTATATTCTGATTTTTTTCAAGGTCAGTTATTTGGGTTAAGAAGAAGTGTTGAGATGAGTTGAATCAAGCAGCGTGCCGCGAGCACGGCCCGCCGCAGGCGGGCAACGCGAGCTAGTTAGAAAAATATTTAAATAATTAAAAAAAAAAAGAGATTTGGTATTCCACAACATTAACTACTTGCCCTTAGGTATGACCTACTGGGTACCTCCACCAGAGTGTCCCTACCTGAACAAAGGCCACCTGAGTACCCCTATTAAGAGTACTCTTATTAGGAGTACCCCCTTCTGCACACCCTCATCTGAGTACGCCGCTTCTAGGTACCCTCTTCTAAATGCCCATATCAGGGTAAGTAATTTGACGGGTAAATATTCCGAAATAGCCATTCGTCAATTCTCTACATCTGGTAAAAAAACTGAGAAATTTATTTGCGAAATTAAATTTTCTCTGTTCGTGTCAGAAATTCCTTGATGAAGAGAAATATTGCGTTCGAGTGATGTCAAATGGCATACGGACGTTTAGCGGTTGGCGGGACAAATGTCCCAAAAACCACTAAACGTCACACCAAAACGCCAAGCTTTTTGTAGATGTTTTTAGGCTCAGGATTAGGCTTTAGGCTTAGGACAGAAAAAAACATCCGAACATTCTCAAAGTAATGATAAAAAAAGCTTGGCGTTTTGGTGTGACGTTTAGGGGTTTTTGGGACATTTGTCCCGCCAACCGCTAAACGTCTACGCACCATGTCAAATAGTATAGTTACCACACTTTTTTGCTTGATTTTTTGAATAGTTTGGAAATGAACTTACAGTTGACTCGACTGAAGAGACGGCTAGGCCAGGCCCGGCAGTGGAAAAGTATGCCCGTGCACAGGCCTGAGCCAGCCCCAATGGAGCATGATTTACAGCAAATTTTTTTGTAAGATAGCTAAAATCCTGCGCTACAACATCGAAATTTTTGACTTCTTTTCGTGTTGGGACTAAATAAAAATTAAAAAATGGAATGCGATGTTTTTCAAATTTGCGATGCGATGTTGCGATGTTTCAAAAATTTGCGTGCGATGGTGTGATGCGATGTTTTTAGACGAAATTTGATGCGTGCGATGCGATACATCGCATCGTCGTCATCTCTAATGCACATGCCTGCTATCGCTATCATACAAAGGTTTTCGGCCGGCCATGCGAAAACCGACATTTTATTGGTTTTCGGCTTTCGGCTCGGTCACCCTAAATTTTCGGCCGGCCGACAACCCTTCCAATTTATACATTATTTATACAGTAGCTTCGAAAAGATCAAAAATCTTTAGCAAACAAACAAACCCATAGCAACAATTTACCATTTAAATACCCCAATCCCATTAATAAAGCAATAATAACATCAAAATATAGCAGAAAACAATGGAAAAAGACTAATCTCAAGCACATACACACATACATATCCACAGTTAATTAATTCTCGTGGCATCCTCAACAATTTTATTGTCTTCATGTAAATTGGAGGGGACAAAGAAATTGGGCTTTTATATTTTTATTATTTTTATTGACATTTAGGATATGACGGAAAAATAATAATAAGCTCAACAAAATCTGTCTAGCCTGTGGGAGAAATTACAAATGTTGGCCAATTAAAAAGTTGTTCTGGCGTTTTTTTTTCAGAAAAATAATGAGTCGTGATCTTTTTGAGCGTGCTTGGCAGCAACAAAATTATTTTTATTTTGCTAATACACGCCACATTTAATAGGTTTTGAGATTTTTAGCAAAAAATAATTATTTATTTATTGCATTTTAGTCTGGGACAGATTAGTGTTGGTGCTGAATGTGATTAATCAAATTGTTGTTTTGCGTATGGTGGAAAAAAATAAAAGTATTTTGAGCAGCGGGTTTGTAGATAATTGGTTTCTGTGTGGGGCTTAGTGCAAAAACAATTAATATGTAAGTTAGAAAGGCAATCAAAATCTCGATTAGTCGACCAGCTAAAAAAAAGCACAAAAACCACATCTTGATTAAAAACTGCAAGAACTTCAATGAGCCCTAATAGGACAGGACGGGCCTGGAGGATGGGCGCCCCACTATGTTCACGGTATCCAGGTCATGGTATCTAGCAGGAGTATTCAGGTGGTGGTGGTACCCGGTGGCGAAGCATGACTCAGACTCTTGATAAACTAAACCACTATATTTGAGACGCCGACAAAATTCTCTGGTGGCGGCATATTTAAATAGAAAAATACGTGAGCTATATAATGAAAGAAGACATCGCACGTGATAATGCAACCCATTTAGGGCTAGTTGATTACTTCGGCTTGTCAATAATATGGTCATATAAAACCAATTCCGAACTCCGGACCAGTGTTGTACCGTATTCTCTCTAATAATCCCACTGTGGGATTATTTTTCAGTCTCCAAAAATCTCAAAATTGTCAATGAAAAATGGCCCTAACTCTCAAATCCTAGTCAAAAAATCGGGGGTGTGGGATTATTAGAAATGTGGGATTATTAGAGCGAATACGGTAAATGGCATCGGTGCGGGTTATCCGACATTTGCGCGCCGACATTTGAGCGCCGACATTTGCGCGCCAGAATACATTTTCATATCTGGACTTCAAGTGAACCACCAGATCAGCACCACCACATCACCAATGTTTGGGTGGCTGTATTCACCCTCCGATAGATTCACTCTCTAAATTTTTGAGGTTACAAGTTCGAATCATGGCGGTAGCAGACATCATATTTCTTAAAAACAGTCATAAGTCGACCATTAAGCTCCAGGATGAGTAACAAAAACCCCTGGTACCTCTCTTACATGGATATTCACCTCGAGAACTCAAAATTTTGGAATTAGCTGTAACTTACAACTCAACGGAAAAGCTTAAGTTCCGTCAACACTACTCCAGAACTGTTCTTCCGCGTGCCTATGGAGCTGTCGTCACTCTCATCAAAGCTAGGCTGGAGAAACTAGGCCCATCTCGTTCACAACAGACATTTGGTCGTCAAGCTCTTACTCTTTTATCAGGTATATTTTTTGTTGTTGCAACTTCTAACTTGTATTTCAGTCTCACGGCCCACGGAATTAATGAAGAATGGGAAAGGGTAAAGTACGTCCTTGCTGTCCGAAAGCTCTCTGGTAGTCACACTGGCGTTCAAATCAATCTGGCCATCAAGAGAATACTCGAGGAATGGGACATCAAAGAAGAGCAGTGCCATGTCTTTCTGCGAGACGGAGCCGCCAACATGAAGAAGGCCTTGAAGGTTGGTTTATTTTTTATTTCTAAATTCAATTTCCTATTACTTTTTCAGGGGAATTTGATCATGCCGACTGTGGAGCGCACAAACTAAACTTGGCAGTCAAGGGTACAATCCGCTCGGCTCGTCCACTAATTGAAGAACTGTTGGGCAAATGCAGAAGAATTGCGGGACACTTTTCAGCCTCCAACTTGGCCAAAGACAGACTTCGTGAATGCCAACAGGATGCGGAAATGAAAACCAATCACATCATCCAGGTTTCTTTTTATTTCATTTGCTGAACTGCCCAACTTAGTTTAATTCTAGGACGTAGACACTCGATGGAACTCGACATTGGCTATGGTGGAACGACTTCTGCAGCAGAGAAAAGCCGTTCAGATGTACTTTGCACTTCATGATCCGCCTACGGAAGCCAATGATCTCTCCCGCTTGGAATGGAATATGCTGAAGCAACTCGCCTCTCTCCTGGAACCAGCCGAAGCTTCGTCGCTGGATTTGTGCAAGGATGACTCCCACCTCGCCTCCAAATCGCAAGTGCTCAAATGTTGGCGAAGGAATTGGCAGAAGTGGTGGCACGGAGCTCTCGGTCGAAAAGGAAATGCTGCAAGCACAGATTGAGGGCAGATTTGGCGGACTCCAAAACAACAGGTATGGTGATTCATATTATCGACTTTGTTATAAAAATTGTTTTCAGAAACCACGGATTGGCTCTCTTCCTCGCTCACCTATTGGCCGAAGAATGTGGTCCGCTTCCCGATCCTCTCCAAGGCTGCGCGTCGATATCTCTCGGCACCTTCAACTTCGTGGCCAGTGAGCAGCTCTTCAGTCATGCCAGGGATATTTTCGACTACAGAAGGGCAAGCTTGATCCGAACACTGCAGAAAAACTAATCTTCTTGAACAAAGCTCTGGAATATGTTAATTTCTCGTATTGATTGTTTGTTTGTTGTTTGAAATTGAATAAAATCATTGAATAGTTAATCAAGTGTTTGATTTTGAACAAATCCCAATCCCACTGGGACTCCCAGAATTTTGGAAATCCCAATCCAAAATCCTAAAGTTTAAAATAATTTTAAAATCCCAATCCAAAATCCCAAAAAAACACGAACGCCCAAGCCTAGCTGTAAGTAATTAAATATCATTGTTCCTTTACCAGAATTGTATCCTGAACATGGTTTTATGATGCAAAAACAGCGATTTGACTTGCAGGAACCCCAGTTCTGCAGTAGTTTCATGCCCCTTAGGGCGTCCAGGTGGTTTTGAGGTCGTTTTACCTAAGAAGAGGTACTCAAGTGTTAGTACAAAGGCAATGCCACACATCGGTACTTAGTCCTTAGGAAGTAGTACCCAGTAGCGGTACCTAATGCCGAGGTAGTGGATGGATGGATATATCTCGTATATGAATACTAGTGAGAGGTTGAAATAAGCGAGTTAACGGTTTTGGTGCACTCAATCCATATTCCGGTACAAGTGGTAATCTGGATGTTCACCTGTGGCAATTTTTTCTTTTTTTTAGCAGTCCGGGAAGGTCTGTCCCGAGTCGCTGGTAATTTGTCTGATAAAAATATATTTTGGTCTTTTAAAATAGTGCTCATGGTGTTGGATGAGGTACACACATAAAACCCGCTTGACTCAAAGTTAAATTTATTTTATCCACCTACTAACCCGATGGCTGATGTACTTGTTAGGATAAAAAATTACTGAGCTGGTGGTTCATCCACTATCTAGGTGGTTTAATTGAAGTCCAGATATGAAATGTATTCTGGCGCACAAATGTCGTGGCGCGCAAATGTCGGATAACCATCAGTGCGGCACCAGCACCGCGGTGCCCGGCGCTTTGCCCAAGCTGCAAATTTCTGGTCGTTCCGGAGCCAAAATTTAGAGGTCGGTCGGGGTGCGGTGCCTGGTGCCAAGATTTTACAGGCCGGTGCCTGGTGCGGTGCCGAAATTCCGAAATTTACAGCACTGCTCTGGACCAAAACTCGAAGGACGAAATTTTCTGACAAAAAAGTCATTAACGAAGAATGCAATCGCCAACCAGGTCACTTTTAGTACTTTTATACCATTCTTACTCAGCTGTGTAACAAGCTATTAATTGCTGTAATCTTTTAAAAAAACAGCAATTAAAGGGGGAAATAATATTATTGGTTTTGTTATTTTAGCGTTTAATCACCTTTTAAGACATATTACAGCATTTATAGCTTGTTATATAGCTGACTAATACGGTTACACAATGCTGTTACCAGAAAATTCTAAAAAACCGCAATAAGGAGCATTAGAAACCCGCCCTAACAGTCAAAGGAAGACTGCCCCCACCAGAGAAGTATAGTCATATTTTTTACATTTAGAGCCGGTATTTTTAAATCGTGAAATTAAGGCAGTTTTTAGCAGTGAAAACGGAAAAAAGCTACCTGGAAATAATTTCATTAAATTTAATGAAATTAAAAAGCCCTAAAACTCAAGCTTAACCCTTTTGCCGGCGTCTCGTAGATTCTTCCTTTTTAATAAATTTTTGCATTTCATAAGACAACCAAAGAAGAAAATCACAATGGCCTGAAAAAAATTCCAGAAAAGTTAAATTCTGAACTGGCCAAATTTTGACCAACCGGCTCGAAGCCGTAAAATTAGTTATGGCGCCAATTTGAAAACTGACGCTATTTCAAAGACAATTGTCTAAATTTTTTTAGAATTTCGCAATCACTCCCATACAAACCATCAAATGACTCGAAAATTAGATGTGAAGCGGTATATCACACCTTTTGCACGTTACTGAGCAGTGATTTCTACATTCCGCGCATCTAACGAGCAAAACGCTTGATTTTTCAAAATTTGTCTTCTAACTCGTTTCCTACTATGGCTAACTTAATTTTGCATTTATTTCCCTTTGAAAAATAATTACGTGGTGAACAGAACGAAATTCACCACAAAGAGTAATGAAAAAGCGATAAATGGATAAATAAATCAATGGCTTACATAGTTTTTCTTTAAATGCCGCTTTGGCCGGTTGCCAAAATATGGCCACGATTATGATTGCTTCAAAAGTCTAACTTTTATTTCTGTACTTGCAATTAAAAATGCTTTGTTATCTGCAGAATAGTGCTTTTATATTGCACAAGTAAAAGGCATGGTGAAAATGATATTCGTGGTTTACTAAACCAAATAAAGTTATAAAATCATGTAGTAGAAAATGACTGAAAATACAACTTTTGATTAAATTTTTAGCAATTTTTCTTAGTCTTCTGTTCAGTCTTTTCACCACTTAAATGTTTGCCAACTTTTCCCTATCTTTTTCAAAAAAAATTACGTCTGAATGAAAGAAATTAGTCCTTTTTATATGAATTTTCGAACTGGCCAAAATATGGCCAACCGGCAAAAGAGGGTTAAACTTGCAAAGATATCTCTACATCGAGGTTCGACTGCACAAAAAATATGTTTTTGAAAATCAACAAGGGGACCAAAGCAGTTTCCGGATTGATGTTTCTGGAGTCTACAAGTTGGATTTAAATATTGAAAGTTCATATAGCAAATCGACTACAGTTGAAACTCGATTTAATGAAATTCAAGGGACCGACTAGCTACCATGTTCGAAACATCTTTTAAACCCATTTTTTCAAGCTTTTGACAGTTCTGTTTTGACAGTCTTGTCCCAAATATCACAAGGATTCCAATTTTGCCGATCGTTTTCAGAACCCTATAATATTTTTCACTAAAAAGGCAATCAAACGATGAAAAAACAGGTGTTTTGTTGAATCAAAATTAAATCGAGTTTTTGCTTTTTTTAAATAAAAATTTTGGATTTTCGGAAAATGATCGGTGAAATCGGAATCCTTGTGATATTTGCGACAAGACTGTCGAAACAGAACTGGAAAAGTTTAAAAAAATGAAAGTAAAAAAGGTTCGGACCCTAGGTGGAACGAACTTCCAACCCTAAATATTCGTTGTATCGAGTTTCGTTAAATCGAGCTTTAACTGTATGCTCAACAAAATGGCCTTGTCAGAATTTTTGAATCGAATCGTCGTACAGTTTGGTATGTTCCCTTCTCAGTGAAACGCTATTCCCTCATATACGATTAGCAAATTTTTCTCAAAGGAACACAGCTTCACAGTGAGCCCCGACTCGCTGTTCGGCGCTATATTTTGAGAGAGAATGAAATAAGTCAATAGGTTTCAAAGTGAAAATCGGAATTGGTTAAAGTTTTAAATTTTGGCACCTATTAAATAATTTCATTCTTTCCTTATCTGTTTTCCGACGCATATTTTCAACTCGAGCTAACAAAGAAGCCAAAATCAATGATGAACCTTTTACTTGTTCAAAATTGGGTAAATCTTTATGGTGAAAGCTTTTTCTGCAAATCCGTCCACTAAAGAGAGGGGTCTTGAAAGCTGTTAAAGAGATGGTCAAGACACGAAAGAATTATCCCAAATTTTATACTTTTAAACAGGGCATAACTTTTTTTTTGTCACAGATTTACTTTTTTGTCACAGGTTTCACAGATTTGAAGGAATCAAACTTTTCAAAATTGGTCAAAATTGGTCAAAAAATTTTTTCTTTTAACAGCTTGAAATTTTGGCTAAGGTTAAGAACAAGCACCCCACTCGAGTAAAGAACAAGCACCCCAAAAAAATCAATAGGGGACCAAGGCAAAAAAAAAGATGCCTTGGTCCCCTGTTGATTGTTTTTATTTTTTAATTTTTTGCCTTGGTCCCCTATTGATTTTTTGGGTGCTTGTTCGTTACCTGTGCCGAAATTTTTCTATGACATTTCTACCATCTATCTTTCTACCATTTTGAGCATTTTTGCCAAAAAAAAATTTTCCGCAAAATTTTTTGCTTTGGAGGACCAAGCTAGTCCAAAATTTTGTGAACTTGAATGTGACCATGCTCCCTCAAAGCAAAAATTTCGCGGAAAAAATTATTTTTGGCAAAAATGCTCAAAATATGGTATCAAGGTCATAGAAAAAATTTCAGGCTGTTATGAGAAAAAAATTGATCAATTTTGAAAGTGCTTGGTCCCCGCTGTGGTTTTAGCAAAATATTTGACAAAAAGTGAATCTGTGACAAAAAAAGTTTTTCCCTTTTAAATATGGGTTTTGAGCTATTTGTCGACTACCCGATTTTGCAATGTCGAATACACTTACCGTATTTTCTTTATCAACCAGCCCAGTAACAGTCCAGTAACTCCATATGGAAGTTTTCTTACAAGCCTCCTAGGGGGTGGGAGTTATTAGAGCATGGGAGTTGTTAGACACTTTAGACATGATTCCGAGAAGTACACTTGATCACAAAATGCTGTTAGAAGAAATACGGTAAGCAGAATTAATAGTTCGACTGGCATCATAAATATTAGAATTACTAAACTCTTATGAAAAATGCCCTCAAAATTGAAGCGTAATACAAAAATTATCACCTTTTTTTGATGTTTTTTTTTCTCTCTTTTCCGTTTTCTAGGAATTTTTTGAAGGACTTCAGAAATTCTGACATTGATGATGCTAATCCCTCTTTTTATTCTGCACAAGTTTGTTCGATATTACAAGACCGAGCTGTCGACAAAATCTGACTTACAAACAACATTTAAAGAACACAAAACTTGGTATAATCCTTTCGCATGGAGATTATATCCTTAACAATTTTCACCCCTCCTTAAGGCTCGCTCACAATGAAAGTAGGAAATCCAATGTCAAAGTCGGAGGTAGAAAGTCGGGAGTTGGTGGTCTGACTATGACTTTTTGTTCTTCTGGTCCCATTATCAAAAACTTTTTTTTCGAGGAAAGAACCCCGAGAATGGATAAAATCACTTTACAGAACAGAAAAATGATGAAAAGTTACGAAGTTACGGACTCCAAAGGCTTCGATATCCGACTTGCCACCACCATTGTGAGCACCCTATTACTAATACTCCAACTAGTAAAAAATTAAAAAAATTACCGGAAAATGATTTTAGTAAATTTGTGGTGCCCCAAAAATTATGCCTTGATCCCCTTTGATTTCTCAGTGGGGGTGGGATTCTTTTGAGTGGTGAGGTGATGTTTTTCTTAATCCCCAGGGTCTTTGTTAATGCCCAATTCATACAATTTCACAAAATTACTTATAACTGAAGGATGGAAATGGTGTTTTTAAAAATATTGCCTTTTTGCAATTGAATTTCCTTCCAGATTAATTTAAAAAAAGTTAAGAAAAACTAATTAGTTGCGATTTTGAAAACTCCGGATTTTAATTAATATTTATTTTCTTCCACACAAATAACTAATTCAAGAAGAAGGAGATTCCTAGAATGGTTTATATGGTTTGAGAACCAGACATCCATTGCGAAAAAAATAAATATTCTTCTTTGTCTTAGAATAAGACACACACACCTTTGGCCTACGTAAAAATAGTGCGAAAACAAACAAATAAAGGTAATTCTAAGAAAAGAAACAAAAAACACGCCATTTTTAAATTTTTCAAATGGATTTTTCAACTGATTTCTAAAAATTCCCTGCCAAAATTTTGATTTTTAGATTTAAAAATAGTATTTCAGAAAGAAGTGAAAAAAGTCGGCCTTTTCCAAATGAAAAAGATAAGTCAATAAAAAGCAAGGCTGTGAAACGGTAAATTACTAGTAATTTACGTGGGAACAAAAACTTTTGACAGGTTAATTTTACAACCTTGGTGAAGTACGACAGAATAACGACAGTGCCCCCAAAATAACCCCCCCCCTCCAAAGAGTATTTTTTCACTAAGCCAACTTTTTTCATTTTTCACCTATTTCACACTTTTTGCGCCGGAAATACCAAGGTTACTTTGCGGCCAAAGACCTGCACACTCCACATTGCGGTGAATTGGGGTAAAAAAATCAAGGGAACCGAAAATAGTATGCTTAGAGAAAAATACTCTTTGGAGAGGGTTATTTGGGAATTTTCACGAGAATAACAGCAGCAGTGAAACGCATCGTCAATTTGGTTATAATGCGAAAATATAAAAATTTAAAAACAGCGTGTACAGCAGGGTCCCGATTTTTCACTTAAGATTTCAGCAGACAACCAGAAGGACGCATTCCTTTCCAAGTTTGCAAAAGCAGGCTAGTATCAACAAAAGCATACACCCAAGTTCGCTACTTTTCCTTATGCCCATGAAAACTCAAAAGCCAAGGTTTCAAATATCAAAACTTCATCATCGCCACTTCTCTCTAGGAATAGAAGAAAATGGCAAAGGCAGAAACAACAGAGTTCTGCCAACCCAGCACAAAGTTCCTGAAAACAAAATACTCCCTGTTGCAGTCTGGCAAAAGTCCAGCTCAAGGATGTTGTGCGAAAATTAGTTGCATGGGTTACACATAATGATCCGTGAAAAATGAGGCAAATGGGAGCAAAATACTGAGAGCGCTCACATTTGTTCCCGCACTCAAACAGCAACTATGGAAAATGAGTTTTAGTGCTGAGATGTTTTTCCACGAAAAATATTAATTTTTTTATAAAATAAAGAAAGTGATTTGCATTCGGCAGTGGTGGTTAAGTGGCTGAATGCTTGATGTCTAAGTTGTGGTGAATGACAAGCTAAATGTCTTGCTAATACTGTTTTTGTTGAAGAAAATAAAGGGATCCTAGGAAGTAGAATAATGAATAGGTTTTTTAGTGTAATTTGCATTCGGCTACTTGTTGTTATTATTATTTATTTCAAGATGGAGAAAAAATCACGCACAACAAGGCTTGCCCCAAAAAATCAAGCAATCTAAGTGCAGACGTGGCTTTCAATACACACTTTCGTCCCCTGAAATACCGAAATACCGCTTTGTGGCGAAAGACCAGCACACTCCACATTGCAAGGAATTGGGGTTTTATTTTTTATTCATCACATTGTTCTACGGCTACAGAACTCATATTCTTTGGAGGAGGGGGGGGGGTGCTTTTAGGGAAATTTTTCCACGACAGTCGAGTTTCTCTATAATGATCACCCTATGTAGCCATCACTCTCTTTACAACGATCACCCGTAATAAATTTGGTTGGTTTAGGTGAGATAGAGCCAAACTGACTTTCTATATAATGATTACTCCATATACCATAAATACTCTAATAGAGCCCCCGGGGGCTCTATTTTTTGTTCCCTCAAAAATCTGGAAATTTTCAATCAAAAATGGCCTTAACTCTGAATTCTTAGTCAAAAAATAGGGGAGGGGCTCTATTAAAGGCATGCCCACGCTAATAAGAGGTGGTGCCGGGAATTTGAATTTTTTTCCTAATCATTGAACTTCTGTACGAATTTTCCAGCTTGGTTTCTAACAAAACAAGGCTAGAATTTAATTTTAGGTATGGTTTTGCTAGAAACCAAGTGGAAAAATTCGTACAGAAGTTCAATGATTAGGAAAAAAATTCAAATTCCCGGGCACCAACTCTTATTAGCGTGGGCATGCCCCTTTAAAGAGGGAGGAGGGCTCTATTAGAACATTTACGGTAACGATCACCTAGAGCCACTTTCAGGTCGATGAATAGAGTAAGGATCGAGAGTTAATCGTGATCTACTGGTCGTTTTTCAGACACAACGAGTAAGATCAAAGATCAAGAGTAACTCTTGATCTTTTTTCAAACCCTATCCATAGACCTGAAAGTGGCTCCTGGGTGGGTCCGTCCAGTGCTGTAAATTTTGGAATTTCGGCACCGGCACCGCACCGGGCACCGGACTGGAAAATTTTGGCACCGCGCACCGCACCGGGCACCGACCTCCAAAATTTCGGCACCAGGCACCGCATCGGGCACCAGCCTTTAAATTTTCGGCACCGGGCACCGCACCAGCACCAGGCACCAGGCACCAGCCTTTAAATTTTCGGCACCGAGCACCGCATCGGCCGCACCGGCAGTGCCGGTAATTTTTGCCTTGAAACGGACGATTTTTTTTTGATAAAAATTTGCTGGGTACTTTGTACTTTTTTGTACAAAAAAAGATTTGTACTTTTTTTCGCCTCTTGCACTTTTTTGTACCTTTTTGGTTGCAGTATAGAATCCCCCACGCAGAGTGATCGGATGGAGGAGATAACTTCATATTCGTGTTTCTCGACCCCGATTTCATGAAAAAGCCGCGTGTTTTTTTTGATTCTGTGAAAAAAAAAATTTTCGAACCACAGGGGGGTAACATGGTTTTTAGTCAAAATTTGAACAATTTTTAATTGGCGCCTTTTGAATTTTAAAGGGATTAAGGGCTGTATTGGGAGGGAAGGGAATAAAAAGAGGCCACTTTTATGGCAGAACAATAGAAAAGTAAATATAAAACACGCCTCAAAACAAAACTTTTTACCATCGAGGCCAATTGGCGGGTAAATGGCATATTCTGCCCAAGGCATTTTAGCTGTGCCACTTTGCCCAGGGCAGTTTTGCTGTTGGATTTTGTCCTAAACAGTTTGAAAAGTGCCTTAAAAAATCCCAACTGAGGGGTAAATGGTATATTTGCCCGGTTTCGGGGCTAAATTCCACAGCCAAAGTGCCCCGGACAAAATGGCGCAGCCAAAATGCCCGGGGCAAAAAGGCTCAATTTTGTTTCGAGGCGTGTTATATGTATTCTTCGACTGCCTCACCATGTTTTTAACTGGGCCGTGGCAAAAAGAAACTCTATACGCATTTTTAGAATCAAAAAAACACGCGGCTTTCTCATGAAATCGAGGCCGAGAAACACGAATATGAAGTTATCTCCTCCATCCGATCACTCTGCGTGGGGGGGGATTCTATACTCAACCCCTTTTTTTTGAATTTGCGCTGAAAAAAAGAAAATGTTCTCCTGCGGCGTAGTTTTTGGTTATATTTTAGTTATTCTTCGTTTTGTATTTTTGTCTTTGTTTTTCTACCTTTTCTTCAGGGTATGTAACTCAAAATTTTTAAATAAAGTACATTTGGACGAAAATACAGTCAAACCTCTCATTAACATACTCTCCCATTAACATACACCTCTCGTTAACATACGGCTAGTCCCAGTCCCAAGGGTGTATGTTAATGGGAGTTTTGACTGTAGTACAATTTGGTCATTTTTCATCAAAATTGTTTTTTATTCATTGCTTAATGGGTTTCGAGTACCAAAACTAAAAATTTCGACGTAAAATTTCGAATATTCTAAAGATGGTATTGTCAAATAAAGTACAAATTGTTAAATGAATTTCATTCACGAACCCTTTTATTGCTTAAATTGTCATATTTTCAGTGCTTATCATAACCGATTGTGTATAAAGTTCAAGGCAAGAACTCCTCCCACAAAAGTGTTTTTAATTTATTTTTTCATTTTTTAGAGGTCTATAATTTTCAAGTCGGTCTAAAAAGTGTAGAAACATGTTTTTGGGTGATGTAAGGCCGTTCAAAATTGTTCGTACTTTTTTTTAGATATTTTGAACTTTTGCAGTGCAATTCAACCCAATTTTGATTTAAAAGAACACGTTTCTCAAAAAAAGAATCGAATTTTATGGGTTTCGATTTATTTTTGATTTCTTGCGAGGAGTTACCTTGACAATTTTCAAAAAAGGCTGTTTTTGTAACACCTTGTACATATTTTCGAGTCAATTTTGCAAAAAAATGTAGCGCAATTTTTTAAGTTGCCTTTCCGTGTCCAAAGAGATTTTTTAAATTCAGATTTAAAGGCATAAAACAGACAAGAAGGGGTTAAAATTTCTTTTATAAGGAGTTGTAAAAATAATGCCTAAATTAATGTGTTTCCTTGCGAAATAACGAGTTTTGGAAAAAGTACTTTTTTCCGAAATCTTTTCGAATCTTTTTTCCCCGAAATCTTTTTTTTTTGGGAATTGTACTTTTTTGAAAATTTTCATTCCGATTCCTGGGTTAAGTAGATATCAAACCCCGTCTCTTGGCCGGTTCCTTCAGTGTCCTGATTGAGAGCGTTGACTGTACCACGATTCTTTACATATTGCTCTCATAATTTGGCCTAGTAGTTTAATATATCTCTGTATAGCGATCATGAATCAACTTTTTGGGAAAAAGTTTCTATGCAGCGATCATTCTATATAAAGGTCACCTAGTGTCGGTCACGAGGGTGATCGTTATAGTGAGGCTCGACTGTATTTCTAATTAACCACAAGGCTTGTTTTACTTTTGACAAGTCAATGACGTGACATTGAGAGGCTATTACTAAACAAATTACTATCAAACATGTGTAAATCTGATGGCTTTCCAACTGGCGCTACTTTTCTTCTAGTAAGTTGTTTCCTCTAGTAAGCCGGCCCCTCTGATAAGGCGGACCTGTATTGTTTGCAAAAGTTAAACTAAGGTATAACACTAAAACGCAATTAAGTGAATTAAAATGGTTTATTGTACAGTCGCGTACCGATAACACTTTTTTACTCTAATTTTCAAAGGCTTTTAAAAATTATCTTTTGACGCAACGGACAAAACAGGTTTTCAAGAGTATTTGTCTCGCGACATTTTGCCGTTTGACAGTCTGGTTCCAAATATCGTAAAGATTCCGATTTTACGAGTCGTTTTTAAAAAATTCATGAATATGGACATTTAAAACCGAAATTCCAATAACCGGACACCCTATTTCAAAAGGGTTTCGGGCTATCGGAATTTCGGTTTTTGAATTTTGGTTAACATTTAAGGATTAAAAAAACGACCGATAAAATCGGAATCTTTACGAAATTCAGCACCAGATCGTCAAAGGGTAATTTTCAAAAGCCTTCGAAAATTGGGGTAAAAGGTATTGGACACTAGGTGGCAAGAAACTGGAGGGGTGTCGGATAGTCGGCACTCGACTGTAATCAAAACAGTTGCATGCTGAAAAAAGGTAAAGATAAATGTGATAGGATGTTTTAATTTCAGAAATCGAAGAATAAATTATATTATCTACTCCATCAGAAAATTTGCATCTTAAACTTTTGATAAACTTGCAATCTAACCGGCTTTTGGTCAAAGCTTTTTTGGGGCAAAAAGACTTTCTTTTGAGGCAAATTTGCTTTTTTGGTGCACTTTTTTTCTGCATCATTTTATTACAATTTCTCATCTTTTTGTCAGATGAATAGCACCATCACGTAGCCCTACTCTTCCAGTTTCTAAAAATTTCTTTTAAAATTTTTTTAAATGTTTCCATTTCCTTTTAAAAATATACAGTCAAACTCTATATAGTGACACCTCCAATATAGTGACACCTCGGAGTCAGTTTTATTTGGTTTAAATTAAAATAAAATGGTAAAGTGACACTCCATAGGTAGCCCTGTCACACTTTTTTCCAACAGCGTTTCATTTGCTGCATTATCTTTGCGAAATTCAGCAGAAAAACGTCAAAGTGAAAGGAAGTCGAAAAAATATTTTGATTCATACAACCTCTTGTGCTACATTTTTCAAAGATGTTGCAACAAGTGATACGCCATTGGCCCTGTTCATCGTTGGAGTCAATTTTTCCTTGAATTTTCTTCTTAAATTCAAAAATGGCAATATTTCTGTTGAAATGTTTGTATTTTAATGTTCATGTCCTCAGGGCGACTTTTTGTGCTCTACACAAAATTATAGACAGTTTTTTCGAGTAATTTTAAAAATTTTGACATATGAAATTTGATGCGGGAAAAAATTTGAGGGGTCAACGGGGGTCAACTTATGGGTCAATATTTGCTAAAAAGTTTAGAGACAGGATTTCATATTTCTGTTAAAGCCATCTTGTAGAACTTAAAAGTTGAGTGGGGCTCATTAATATCAGATTTGGCACTTTCTTATCAAAATCGATCGATATTTTAGCACTTTTGAAAAAGTTCAGGAGTCTAGAGTCGCAGGACTACCTGATACGGTTATTACTTTGAAAAAATTGTTCAGATAAATACTTCTTTGACTAAAAGAAAAAAGATGGCAATTTTAGCCGAAAGACGGCACCTTTAAGTCAAAAGACGGCATTTGTCAGTTTCGACTTAAAAAAGGGCATTACTTTTTTTGCCGCAAATATACTTTTTTTTGCCGCAAATCTGCTTTTGCCGCAAATATACACTTTTTTGCCGCAAATTTTCACTTTTCTGCCGCAAATTTGCTTCTGCCGCAAATATACTTCTTTTTGCCGCAAATTTTCACTTTTCTGCCGCAGATTTTCACTTTTTTGCCGCAAATTGAGATTTTACAGTTGTCAAATGCCTTTATTTTATATGTCTTTTTTAGCACCGCAGGTGTAATGTCAGCTACTGTACGACACAGTTCTCTAGGTGTTCCAGGTAGCAAACGAGGGGCTGCTACGGTCTATGTGCGTGAGAGAGAATTTGCCAACGACGAAGATTTCAATCAGTGGTTAAGGATGAGAAAGTCAACTAGAGAAAGTAAGCAATTTTTTTTATTCATAATTTTGCGCATATTTATTCAATTAAGTCCGCATACGAGAGATCTGAGCGCCAACAAGACAGAGGAATATCAGTGCCGATATGCTCGTATGAAAATTATCGATGCAGTATCAGGCTCCGAGTCCTTTATCCGCAGGATAACTTCAAGGTTTGATGATATAACAAGTTCAACCTGTAAAGTGTAATTTAAGGTGATCGTAGAGCAAAGCAAAGGTAGCCATGATCACGTGCCGGTGAGTCAGCCGAAGCTTTCGGATCAACACAAAGAATTGATGAAACAAGAATTGGATTCGACTGCTCTGATTATACAAGGGAAATACAGTTTTTTTATATTTTTTGGTTAGGGATGACCGTAATGTTCAAAGAAAACACGCCGTATGGGAAATGATCCGCTGCCGCTTCTATCAAACATGAATTGGCACGGCTTTCCAGTTATGGTAAAACTCTTTGACCTGTCTTGTTGCTTTATTAATTAACTTCAGGTCTGTGGATTTTCGGATGCAGAGCAGCACTTCTTCACTACTCATCTAGCTTTGGTATCAAATGAAAATACTTGGTGTTATGAGCGATTCTTCGAAGCAATTTCAGCTCTGAATTATATCCCTGAAATTATATGGGTGACGGAGACACAACGATTTCCGCAGGTTGCTAATTTTGATTTTGTTTTTTTGCTCATAGCATTTTAGCAGCGAAGAACGTCTGGATGCTGATTAAGCGAGCTATGTGCTATGCGCATGTGAAAATGAACTTGAAGAAGAAGTTGCAGCCAAAAGTTATGGACCCTGTCCGTGAAACTATTTCGAAGGATGTCGCTCTGCTTCAACTGGCTTCGTCTACTGCGGAGTTTGTAAATGAGAATCTGCTTCAGAGAAAAAGAAAAATGAGCCGTCCAAAATTAGCATCCAGAGCCCTGTCATTTAGTTAAAATTCGTTTTTTGTTATGATAAATTCTCCATTGTTGTTAATGTCGTTGGTTTTCAAATAAACATCAGAAATGCTTTTCTGTAGCTTTGGGCAAAAGCAGTCTAGTAGTTGTAAGAGATAATTTTTATTGACATACCCTATAACCTCTACCAAAGCTCAGATAAGGAGCATAGTGATTAAATTTGAAGAAGTAATTTTGGTGCTGATCACAGAAGTGCACTCTGTGATCATCTCTTGTCATTATTGACAGCTGGGGGGCTGAGTAGGAAAAGCTCGAGCACTAGCAAACATATTTTCGGGTCCGGACAGGACAAATCTTGGTGCCACGTGTGCCATAACCACTACTAGACTTTTATCTGTGAATTATTGGAAGGATCAAGAAGGATCATATTGAGACGAGTTATAACGGGGGATTTACTAGGCCCCGCAACTAGGAAAACGAAAATTTTTATATTTCGAAATAAGTGAAGGATCAAGGCAGTGGTCATAGAGGAGCAGTTTGTGCAAGGGAATTATATTTTATAAGTAAGGACGGAGGCCAGGAAACAGCCAGGACCAAGGCAAAGGCAAAAATGCTGACACGAGCAGACATGGAGGCCATTGAGAAGGAAATTATATTTGTGCATTGAACTTAGCAGAAAGGGACAAAGATGCAGTGGCAGTAGGACATGATTACTGGATGTGTACACAAAGGCCATGGCTTTGGAACTCCAGATCAAAATGCAAATGGCTGAGAGAGAAAAGAAGTAAATTGCGGCACTAGCTGGAAAGAAATGATTAACGGCGATCAGGCCCAGATCAAACCCTGCCATAATAACAACTTTGCGCATCTTTTTACGACATCCATACAGCAGGCTGCTAGTGATAAATACGTTTTTGTTTGAAAATATAACTCTGGGTTACACTAGACAATGTAGCAAAAAACTTCTCAAAATATTCACGTTGTCCTCAAAGCAGACCCTCTAGATATCAACACTAGTAAAGGGGTGGACGAGACCCAACTCGTATAGATTTTCGAACTTCCAATTTCTTCCAAACCCCTTGAGATCAGATCAAAATGATTATTATGAGTTAAGATATTGCTATTTCGTGTAGACCAGTCAGAAAAGTTGCACCACTCACCTACTTTAGTGTACTGATTATTTCGATCTGATCTCAACAGATTCGTACCCAAGAAGAAATTTTGGTAATACGAGTGACTTCTGAAGAAGTTTCGCCTTGAAAAATAACCATTTTTCATTAAAAGTTCTAAAAGTTCGTTCAAGTGGTTCAGTCGCTCTGAAATAAAAGAATACTAACACTATGCTGTCCAGAGACTCCTGCGTTGAGCCTAAAATAACTAATATTGAACTCAGGACAAAGTGAAGTTTTTTTATTTGAATAAACATTTGCTTTCGATGTCTGTAAATTACAGAAAATAGACAAGAGAATAGGCCTACTCTAACCGTCTGACATGCACTCAGACCCACCCATTTTTGCTCGTCTGAATCATATAAGAATTCGATTTTTGAGACCCATCCAAAAGAGTTGGGACACAAAGGTGTTGTTGCAGACTAGCCAACGCGGTACTTGTTGCGTTTACGCCCCCCCCCCCCCCCGATCGCCAGCGTTTATATGTAAACATTAAATTTTTTTATTCACAAGCATATAACAACACAATTTGTGACCACAAATGAAACATAATGTCTACTCCTTTGAATTTTCTACGCCAGACGAAATCAGAAATGTAGCTACGAAAGACATGTAGCTCCAAAAACAATGTCAAAAATCGAGTCAAGATTTGGCAATGGGGGGGGCGTGAACGCAACAAGTGCCGCCAACGCCATAATTTGCCAACGGAGAATGCTCGCCAACACCAAAATTTACCGACGCTAAATAACTCGCCAACGGCAAAACTTGTCTACGAAAAACTCTGCAAAAAAATTAGGTTTAACTGCCCCCTTCGAAACGGCCACAGAGGGCCGTTAAATCGAATTTTTTGTTGGCAAGATTCGCCTTTGGCGAGTTTTTCGTTGGCGAGTTGGTTGCGTCCTAAATAGGTCTTCAATAAGCATGTCTGAAAATCGAAGACAAATTGGAAAAAAGGCTGATATGAATCACTTTTATGGGTTCCATCCAATTGACATCAAAAATTATACACACACACACTCAAGTGGACTTTTATTGAACACGAGTAGCAACAAAAGTAGTAGCAGTAGTCATCGAAATTAATGAAGAGAGCAAGCCGAAGATAATTAAACACACCGCCTAGAGCTTTCATTAAAAATTTTGGTCGACGCAAAGGTTGGAGGGCTGGCGAGCTGGAGACTCTAAACAAACAAGTAGTCAAGATGACGCCCTCACCTAAGACTAGGATGGTAAACAACCAGGAAAATTTGGTTTCGTTTCACACACACTTTGTTTAGTATGCTCATTCACTTGACAAAAAAAGAGAAGAACCTATTGATTGTGTAAAAAAAGCTGTTTTCCCGAGAATTTTGAAACAATTTTTTGTTTGTTTTTTGAATAGTTTAGCGGTTTTTTCGGGAAAGAAGGAGAGGTAAAGCTTGTTTTTTAAGACAAAAAAAAATCTGTTAAAGTCAACCTTCGTAAGGTACCTCCGGGAGTTACGGTCTTAGGGGTATTTTATAACGTAGGGTACCGTAAATACTCTATTAAACGGCCCGGGCCGTTTATTTTTCAACCCCTGAAAATCGAACAAAAAAATATTTTGATATTTTTGGGTGCTCAACCAAAATCTGAAAAGTGGAATCAGGTAAACTCGTGGTAACTAAAAAAACGCAAAAAACAGATTTGCAAAATTGTTTTTTTAAGCTGAGATATAGGTCCTTAAGGGGGCCGTTTATTAGAGAGGGGCCGTTAATTGGAGGGGGCCGTTTAATAGAGTATTTACGGTATGTAAGGGTGGACGCGGGCAGTCTCGGCCCGAGCTTTTGACGGCCCGGTCCGAGATGAAAAAAGTCCGGGCCGGGATTAGGTCCAAAGCCCGATAATATGAAAGTTGACTGTACTTTTTGCTGAGAGTTGTATTATATTATAACTTTTTTTCTTCACATTATTTCGACAAACAGTTTTTTTGCGTTCGGTTTCTTTCGAACAGGAATTTCATATGGCAAATGTCAAAAAGACCATTTCTGCTTGGACCCCCTGTGGTTTGGACCTTGCCCTTTATCTACTGGCCATTCACAGACCAAAGCTCAAACCACAGGGGGACCAAGCCAAAGAGATTTTTTGAAATTATATGCTATATGAAATTTCCGTTTGACAGAAACCTAACGCAAATAACCGTTTTGTCGAAATAATGCCAGGAAAAAAGTTACGGCCATTTAAAATAAGCCGAATTTCTTGCTCCACCCTGTCAGTTTTATTTCTCGCTTCAACATTTGCTCGATTGAACATTTTCTTCAAAGCAAACAAGTCAGAACAGTTCAAGTGTTATATTAGTACTTTACTCTAAAAAAAATTAAATTTATTTTGTTTTTGTGTCAATAAGTGAAATTCCGAGTATTTTTGACTAAACCTAATATTCGCTAAAATTTAATTTTAAAATTTTAAGCCAGACGCAAAGCGCGAAAATTTTTTAAGCCGGACTATTGAAGGTAACCTTCGCCTTAATTATTCGCCTTTATTATACCTTTGCCTTCAATAATTTATAAGCGCCGAAATTTTCTTATTTAGTCGAATTTCGGTGAATCCGTGAGAATTTGCTTGTAAATAACCGAGATTTTAGTTTCGCTGGTGAATGTACTACCCTTTTATACAAATAATGGAGCCCATGATAAAAGTTTTTTGCATAATAATATATAATACAGCGACACCTTCTCGTGGTAGTTTAAGAGCCAAATGCGAGTTACGAAATCAATATCTAATTAATACGTTAATAACGAGTTGCTTACTTCTCATCTTGCTGCAACCATACTTGGACTAGCGGCGTCGCGGCAAGCGACGCCGCTCGCCACGACGTTCGCCGCTGCATTTTTAGCCACCGCTCTATTTTTAGTCACCGCCGCTGCCTCCACCGCTTGTTTGAACCTACGAAATCAACATAAACCAAATTAACGTGACATTTAATTGTTTTCTCTAATCTATTCCTGTTCTTCTTCTTTATCTATGACTCATATTATTACAGTTAATAAACATCTGATTAAATTTCCAACTGTATTGTTACAAAATTTTTCGATCACTTGAAGTTACAAAAATTTAATAATTTTTTAAATAAAATAGTAAATGAGATTTTCCTACACGTCGCTGCCGCCGCCGCCACCGCTGTTATTTTTTCCCCGGCGCTCCCGCCCTTGCTTTTTTTTTGCTCGGTTTTTTTGCTCTTCCACCGCCGCCGACGCCGCTTTTACGCCGCTGCCGATTTTTTTCTGGCAGCCCCCCGGTCGCCGCCGCCTCTGCCGCTCTTTTTTGTGTGTCCAAGTATAACTGCAGCTGGAGATGGAAATCTGATATTCAGGCACAGGAAAGGCGTACACCGACGATTGATCTCATTGGCCGATTGATCCCATGAGACGATTGATCTCATCCCGTCGAAAATGGACGATTGATCCCATCCCGTCCCGACGATTGATCCCATACCGTTAAAAAGGACAATTGATCCGACCCGGGTGCGCAACATTTGACCGGGGCCTTTTTGACTATGTTTATTATTCAAATGTTAAAGTTCAATTTGGGGTTACAGTCAAACTCCGATATAGTGTATATGTTTTTTTGAAATTTTGTTTGGTATTTCAAAAGTACATTGTCTTCGAGTTTTTTAGGTGGCGTTATGTAGTCTCTAGGAATGTTGGAAAGACAAAACTGATTTAGGGTGGGTAGGTATTGTTAAGAATGTGGTTGGTATTTTAAAAAAATGGTTCAGACCATACCCTCGATATAGTGTAACCTTAATATAGTGTAGAGGGCCACGGGTCTACACTATGTCGGGGTTTGACTGCAATTTGCCGCCGGCGCCGAGCGCCGTGTCAGCGGCGAAAAATCGGCGTCGGGCGCCGGCGCGCTGTTTACAAGACTGCTGATAACTATAAATTAGATGAAGAGCAAGAGACCGTCCAAATTACAACCAGGAAACAAACATATATTTTCTGCTGCAATGATCCGCCGCTGGGTACTAGAGCCACGAGCTAATGGCTCATCGAAAATACTTGATGAACCCTTTACCCACTGCAATTTCCTACAACAACAGTAACAGCCAAAACATGTAAATAAGAAAAGAAAATTCATGTCGTAGACTCACTAGAAATAGTCTAAAGCTCAAAAATTATGCCTCTTTTATAATAAAAAGTAATTTGGCAACTTTGCGAAAATATTTTGACTCATGGTTGTGATTTGTATTTCCGACAGCACCATATTTAGCTCTATTTTGCTAGCAAAATTTAATGACTGCATTAAGAGAGCAATTCAAATTTGGCGCCTTATGGTAATAACAAATGGCGGAAAATAGAAAGCATATAAAAAAAATTTGGAATTGTATTTTTAATGCATTTTTGCGTAGGTTTACAGTGCTATCCGCGTAATATCAACGAGCTATAATGTTTTTCCTTGAAAATGTCTGATTTCTTTGTCGACTTTTCTACATCCCTGATTTGTGTTGGTATAAGATCTCGCAAATACGATTTTCACGTAGTCCATTTGTGGTTTGAGTTTTGTGCTTGCTGGTTAAACCACAAGCTTTCCTAATTAAAATCATGATTGAATGCCTACTATTAGCAAGCCAGAGCTTGCTAATAGTAGAATGGACTCAATTCTGTTCAGATATCAATAAACGTTTTGCACAGTTATTTTACGCAAATAAGCTGTAGCAATTTAACATTTTCAGCGGAAAGGCGCTAGCAGAGAGCTTTCCGATGCAGCCAGTACCAAGAAGAAAACCCAGGTCAGTATTTGTCTTATCTCTGTTGATTTTTACAATTTTTCATGGTAAAAAAAGCCGAACCACATTTAAAATTTTATGAAGCTTACGGAAATTCGCTAAAGAAATTGATCATTTTTAACTTTAGAAAGGGCACGTTGACCACAAGGTGGTCATATCAAGTTTGTTGGCCTAGTTTTGAATCTGAAAAAACACTTTTAGAAAAACGGTAGGATAATCTAGAATGATAGTAGTCTCAGCTTCAAAGTGGCATACCGAATACGCTCTAATAATCCCCCTTTCTAATAATACCTCCCGCCCTCGACCCTGAGGACCTATATGTCAGCCCAGGGAAAATATTTGAAAATATTATAAATGTTTTGCAAATATATATTTTTTGCGTTTTCTCAATTATCACGAGTTTTCCTGATTCCGATTTTCAGATTTTGGTTAAGCACGCAAAAATCTCAAAATTAACCTTAAAATTTTCCCATTTTTTTAAGGTTGAAAAATGACTCCCCTGAGGGAGTTAATACAGAAAATACGGTATTAGTAAGAACTCATGAAACCCATGCAGAAACCTTACGATCTGTGCATTAGTAACCGCGAACTGACAGATCAACCCAATGTACCGCAATTCTAAAAGACCATGGTTTTTGCGCGCAGCGATTGTCCCCCGCCAATTCAAATTTTTTTCCTAATCATTGAACTTTTGTACGGATTTTACAACTTGGTTTCTAACAAAACTAGGTCTAGAATTTAATTTTAGCCAAAGTTTTGTTAGAAAGCAAGTTGAAAAATCTGTACAAAAGTCCAATAATTCGGAAAAAGATTTGAATTGGCGGGGAAATCGCTGCGCGCTATAACCCACGGCTTTTCAAAACGCCCGAAAGTGTGTCATTTAGCTTTTCAAGCGAATTTTGCGGGAAATTAAAAAACTCCTCAAATTTGACTAGAAAAACGTGCTTTAGACTTGAAATGGCTTCTAGTTTTATAAAATCTGTATTTTTAAAATTCGATCTGTATTTTCTGCAAGGGAGATTCTCAGCTTTCTTTGGTGTATAGCTCACCCTCTGAAATACAAACCTCGCAAACCTTATACAAAAAGAAGTTGCGTTTCAACTTTTGCCTTGTATTTGACGTGGATTCTGGACTTCATCGGGCCTGTACTCAAAATTTTATAAGAAAAGCTGAAAATCTGATCTCTATGACCTACGTCTACTTTTCGTTTTTAAGTCGAGTGGGTGAATAAAAAATTGCAAAATTTTTTTTGTGAAAAATCGGATGTACCAGAGTCGGGATCGAACTCGTGACCCCGAGTAAAATAGCCTATTTTGCTATGTAAATGGTGTGACGAAGAGCTTTACCCACTGCGCCATGCAGACACGTCTAAAAAGCTAAATGACACACTTCGGGCGTTTTGAAAAGCCGTGTAACCATGGTCCTTTAAGTAATGCAACTTCTTAGGCACATGAACACATTAGTCACATGTGGACCATTACAATTGCAAAACAATGATGGGTTAAAAATATCAGCGAGTTCCATTATGTTTTTTTTCTGATGAGTTAGAAATAGGTTCATATCACTTTCACTGTATTCCATCCAAAAAAATTAAATTTAAAAAATAATCAAATTATCTACGCTCATGACTCATCATTATGTCAAACGGAAAATCTTTTATTATGACCACAATGTGGTTACGTAGCTCAAAGCGGACATTTTAACGTGCCCTTTCTAGGTTCAAGAGGTTATACTAACAAGGAAGGGACCCTGACTGTGAACTGGGGTTTTTTTCGATGAATTTTTCTATGGCGTATTCTTGTAGAGCGTGTAGAAATCCCATGTGAATTTGGCTCCCACCTCTGAAAGCTAGCAAAAATTTTAGGAATGACACATAGCCCAAGGTCAGCTAAGAAAAACATGATATGGGTATCGGGTTTTTTGAACTTTGAGTGATCTTTGCACCACGTTTTGTGGACCTTCAGAGCTGAGGAGCCAGATTTGTCAGGAATTTGGCGCGCTCTACAAGAATACCGTATTTCCTCTAATAAGCGCGCATGCTCTAATAAGCGCGCACCCCTACTTTGAGGGCCTATATCTCAGCTCAGAGAATTTTTATTCCAAAGCTGTTTGATACGTTTTCTTACTTCCCACGAGCTCTACCGATTCCACTTTTTAGATTTTAGTTGAGCACCCAAAAATCTCGAAATCGAATTCCAAATTTTCCGATTTTGGGGGTTTGAATAATAAGCGCGCCGGCGCGCTTATTAGAGGAAATACGGTATGTAGAAAAAAATGTGTCATCAAAGTTACCCCAGGTCACAGTCAGGGTCCCTCTCTTGTAAGAATTGTTGGCTAAGTCAATCACCCAGCAGTCGAGTGAGAAGAACACATCAGCACAACCCTTGCCTTCTCTAATTTTGTATGATTTGCATACGACGTCGTCAAGCATCCACAATTTCATGTACTTATCAGAATTTGGAAGAAAAAGTTTATAGGTTGCACACTTTACAAAAATACAAGTTGTCTTAAAAGAATTGGGTATTTATTGAAAATTTACGCAACAGTTGTCTGAATCTCGGCAGATCAGTTTTCCAGCGTTTTAGCAGCAACATGTTTTAGGTGGCCGTCGACACTTTTCAGCAAAAAAAATTTGCCCAACCCTGCTTTCTCTAACTCTGTACAACTTCGCGTGTGACTCCATCAATTACTCGCGCAATTTCATACGGTTATCAGAATTTAGAAGAAAAAGCCTATAGGTTGCAGACTTTGCAAAACTAATCAATATTGTTTATTCATATTTTAATCAAGTAATTAATTTACAGTGCTCGCAAAGTGGTGAACATGATTGTACTTGAATTAAAAGTTCTGAATTTCAGATCTCATTTCTTATTCGGGACGAGCATGAATCCAAACACAGATCCTTTGTAAATAGCCTGCAATTTGATGCAGTCACCCAGCAGCTCTACTCCGCCGGCTCCGACTCTGTTATACGCAGATGGGACATACAGCAGAGTGAGGTCCGAAGCAAGAATAGATTTTTGCAGGCTATGGAGGTGGGTGGCGGAATTCATAATCTTCTGAACTAATCCTCGTGGTCTTTTTAGCACCACTGCGACTGGGTAAACGATATTGTGTTGTGCAGTGAAAACAGCAGACGTAAGGTTTATTGTAAATATTGTGGCCTGTTGTTCTCAACAAACATTTTCAGTAATCTCAGCTTCCAGCGACACCACCGTCAAGGCTAGCTTTCATAGAAAATTTGACCCTACTGGCTTATACCCGTGGGGGGGGGGGGGGCAAGTGAAGTCTAGCTTATTTTTCAACCTCTGCCCAGAGGGGCGCTAATAAGAGAGAGGGCTTTTTTCAATGTGTCGAGGCCAAACATTTTTTGACTTTTTCTTAATTGACTTGTCTCTCAATTTCCAAGATAAGAAGGCACTCCGCGCCGATGGCGCATCAGCCTCTACCTCTTTGAGTCACTTTTTCAAAAATAATTCGACATGATTTGAGTACCCATGGGTTGTTATGGTGTATATTCATGGTTCGGGTAGAAAGCAAGTCCTAATTCAGCACTTATCTAGAGACAATGACTCGAGTATGGGGGAAACTTGTGGGCGATGCTCCCAAATGTCACATCATTTTTTTGTATAATTTTTCAAGCATTATGTAGCCTCGGATTGGTAGGTTTGCAACACGCGTTTGCTCTCGTATACAGACGCGTATATGTGCATCTAAAAAACTTATCTAAAAATTATTTAGTTTCTTCGAGAAAAGCCATAATCTGAAGTCCTATCTGAGGACTTAATAACTTTAACAAAGTGATTCATATCTCAGACTTTTCTGAAGACTTTAAAATGCAGGTTGGGATATACGCTAGTTGTTCAAGTATTTAAGCTATTTTCGGTCATTATGGCCCAATCAAATGAATAATACATCTTTTTATTTGACGCCCCATATTTCAGCGCACAAAAATTCTTCCACCCTCACGAACTTTTTTTGCACTGAAAGAAAAAATTTCGGTTGCAGTGACGAATCCTCCCCCCCCCCACGGGACTGATCAGGTGGAGAAGATAGCTTCATATTCGTGTTTCTCGACCCCGATTTCATGAGAAAGCCGCGCGTTTTTGGTTCTGAGAAAAAAAATTTTTTTCGAACCACAGGGGGTATCATGGTTTTTTAGTCAAAATTTGAAAAAATTTAAATTGGCGCCTTTTGAATTTTAAAGGGAATAAGGGCTGTATTTGGAGGGGAAGGGAATAAAAGGGGCCACTTTTATGGCAGAACGTTAAAAATCCAAAATTTTTGTATTCTTCGCCTGCCTCACATGTTTTTCAACTGGGCGTGGCAAAAGAGACTCTATACGCATTTTTTGATCAAGAGTACTTCTCGGAATCATGTCTAAGGTCAGTGAGTGCGCGCATCTCTAACTCTCAAGCCCCCTGCGCCCCTTCGGGGGCGCAGGGGGCTTGGGGCTTGGAGTTGAGATGCGCACACCCACATACCTTAGAGACAAATCACTCGAAAGTGACTCTGGATGCATGAAAAGCATGCATATTTATGCGGCAGGCCCCAGTATTCAAAACTATGTTCAACATCTTTGATTTTTCGGCCGAAAAGGTTTTCCCCCTCTTCAGGCCTGGGCTACGAGCCAGAGGCTCAGCCATCCAAAAGTTAAAGGACAACCATCAGGATCCACCCGGCTGATCGGTCTGATCAGCTCGAGTATTTATACTTTTACGTGCACCACAAGTGCTGGGTTTGAAAGCGCCTTTACTGCTTAGAGGATTAACACTCTTTGGTACTTATAGGCACTATAGAAGTGGCCCCTGTTTTGTCCCTTCCCTTCCCAATACAGCCCATAATCCCTTTTAAATTGCTTTTCTAGCCTTTTTACGACAAAATTATTACTTAAAATGATTTTCAGACACTCTGGAAAAACTTGATTTTTGGGGGAGGGGGGGGGAGTTATAAGCCAGTAGGTCCGAGGATGGGGGGGGGTATAAGAAAGTAGCTGTTTTGGGGGAGGGGGGTATAAGCCAGTAGCGCCGAAAATTTGTTATATGTGGAAAGAAACGTTACGCCAACACCCTAAGTCGGCTCAAATTTTGAATTTTTTAAATTTTCATTGGGTTTCTTAAGTTACTGTCCTGGACTGTGCCTTCTTTTCAGGCTGTTTTACTCGTAATATACATACTGTTTTCCTATAAAACCGCTTTCAAATAATCTTTTTTATTTCAGATTCGGAAGGAGGGGGGGGGGGCGGTTGGATTGGGGTTGGACACACGGCTTTTCAAAACGCCGAAAATCTTGTTTTAGTTTTTGAGTCAAAAGGCCTGATTTGGAGAAGAGTTATTTTCAAAAAAAACCTTTGCAAAAGATGTCGTTATGTAGCTAAGGAACAGGTCTACAAATGAGCTGCTGATGAAGTATATATTGTGAAAATATGTTAGTTTGATTTTTTCCACAATTCTTAAATAATACATAGTTTATCGATAACTTATTTTGTAGCCCTGTCTCTTAACTAAAGGATCACACTAAGTGTCATGGGGCTGTGGAGCCCTATGGTACCCTACACCACACCCCATCCCCTTCTCAAATCTCTCAACCCCTCTCTCCTACCATATAAAAGCCCGCTTAATCGGGAAAAAGGGTTAGTCAGTAACCTGGCTCCCCCCCCCTCTATTCTCTCATGTAGTGTTATTTAGTAGTATGATTAAATTAAATAAAGGTAGTTAAACAATGCCTATCGTGCATAACACTAAGTGCAACATTTTTCGATAATGATAGAAAAAAGTTATGGCTTTTTCCAATGATTGAGTGGAAAGGCACACTTGAACATAACCCCACCAGTCAATTGAACTTGATTAACCTCCGCAAGTCATTCAGCTTGAGGGACCAGGAAAATTTTTTTCACATTTTTTAATATCAATGATTTTTTGTAAAAAGTATAAAGTTGTTTTTGAGTCTTTTTAATCATTTTTATGCAAAATAGTTATCAATGTTTAAAAATTGAAAAAAAATACTTGGTCCCCCAAACTGAATATCTGGTGGGGGTCAAGTTTAATCGGCTGGGGGGTTAAGTTCAATTTAGTCGTGGAAAAAGAAAGAACAAATCTGAAAAGTGTGGACTAATTCGGTGTGGACCGATTCAGTGCCGTTCACATTTTTCGATACTGAGAGAAAAAAATTATGGCTCTTTCCGAGTGATTGAGAGGGAAAAGGTTAGCTCTCTAAAAGAGCTATCCCATTGAGTTTGAAGGTTTGTATCTCGGAGCAGAGTGGATTATTGCAATATTTAAATGCTACGAAAAAAAAAACACTTCCGGTTTCTCGATTTTGCTTGAACTTTTGCAAATGCTTGAAATCGACTTGAAATTTGTTGTTTTTTGGTATATCGAAAAATAAAGGCGTTGGTGTCTGTATTTGAGAAATAAGAGAAATCCACTATAATTTTTGACATATGAATTAGTTTTTTGGGTTAATTGCCGTTTTTATGGCCAAGTTTCATTGGCCGACGGTGAATTGAACGTTCAAATAATAACAGTGGGCAGGTTTGCAAAATACTAATGGACAAAACGGAAAAATGCCTCCTTTTGGCGAAAAAGTGCCTCCTTTTTGTGAAAATGTGCCTCCTTTTTTTCGTCTTAGTCAGAAAGGCGAAAAAGTGCCTCCTTTTGTGAAAATGTGCCTCCTTTTTGTGAAAATGTGAAAAAAAGTTGTGAAAAAAGTGAAAAAATTGTGAAAAAAAAGAGGCACTTTTTCACAAAAAGGAGGCACTTTTTCGCTAAAAGGAGTCATTTTTACGTATCGTCCGGACTTTTTTACAAAAAGGAGGCACATTTTCACAAAAAGTAGGCACTTTTCGCCTTTCTGACTAAAACGAAGAAAAGGAGGCACTTTTTCACAAAAAGGAGGCACTTTTTCGCTAAAAGGAGCATTTTTACGTATCGTCCAATACTAATCAAATAATATTTTACAAAACTCGATAATTACGTGCTGTCATATGAATTTTTTATTTTTGACTGGAGGGATGTTGATTAAAAATGGATCCGAACGTTCACCCGCTCTTCCTGACTGAGAATGAAACCCATCTAATTAACTGTGTAATTTCTCCAATATACTACAAGAGCGACGACAGGAAAGCCGGTGCCAAATTGGATCCAATGTTGAGTTGAAAAGAAATTTTTCCGTCAAAAATTTTTCTATTTGCTTCCTCCTCAAAGGGGTATGCTTGTGCGTTATACGGAGGCGGTGACCACGATTTCTTTTCTTTGTCGCAAGTTTTTACATTCGTTACATTCCGATTCCACTTTTTGAATTCTGAATATTCAGAAAAAATCTCGAGCTTATTTTGGTGTTGTTTCTGAAATTATCCGACAGCCTGTTACCACACCCACTTTTAAGATTTTGTATTTTGTACCTCGAGATCGACCCCAAAATTTTCAGACTTTAATTATCGAATTTAAGGTATGGAATGCTAAAACGGGGAGCTGCCTCTCAACATTACGAACTCACAAGGCATTTATAATTTTAATTATGGGCGAATTTAATTTCAATAATATAATAGGATGCGGTCAAATGCCTGGCATATTCTGTTCACCCAACAGGTTCCTTCACAAATTTAACTATGGTTTTGGTTCCATGGCTTATATTTCAGAACTAGTGGCAAGTGCAGGTCTGGACAAGTCTATTTACCTTTGGGATGTGAACACACTCACTAAAGTAACTGCTCTCAACAACACTGTCACCAGTAAGCAATTATGTTTTTTTGGAAACGGAAATGGTCATCCATGGATGATGCCATACTTGCACGGTCGAAAAAAGCAGTGGTGAGCGGCGCGGCGGGCGGCGTCATTTTTACAAATCAGCGGCAGTGGCGGAAAAAGCGGAGGCAGTAGAGGCGGGTCGAAAAAAGAGCGGCACAAAAGGCAACGGTAGAAAGCAACAAAAGGGTGGTATAGGCAAAAAAAAATTTCAATGATATTTCGAAGCCCATGAAACTTGATAAGCACAGCAATTTGAAATTTTTAATTCACGCGGGACCACCCTAATTTGTCAATAATGTTTTCAAATTGTTTTTGGTGGCTGTATATGAACTCGTAAAATTTAAACTGGTAAAACATGAGACTCGTAAATCATGGAACTGGTGAAAAATTTTTTTCGAAAAACATCAAACTCGATAAACAATGAACTGGAGAATCGAGTTTCGTGAAGCATGAAACCCGCGAAAACGAGTTTTGAAAAACATGGAACTCGCGGAAACGAGTTTTGAAAAACATGGAACTCGCGGAAACGAGTTTTGAAAAACATGGAACTGGTAAATTTGTTTGCTCACGTTTCTTTATCTCGTAAAACAACTTTTTACAGATTCTGTTAGTCATATTTATATGTTTCAGACGTCTTTTCTTCGGTTTATGGCCGTTTTGAATATGCCTTACCATATTCAGCTGAATCATATTCGGTCATAAAATGTGAAAAAAGTATGCCTTGGTACCCCCTGCTGTTTTTTTTTGCAAAAACTTTTTTATTTACTTAGAAACTTTTTTTCACACTTTTAAATAGTTTTTAAGAAAAAAATTTTTTTTAGTAAAAATGGTGAAATTTTTTGTTGCCTTGGTCCCCTAAGCTAATTTCCGAAAAAATAAAACACGCTACCACGTGAAGTCGAACTCGAGAACGAACTCTATTCACTGCACTACAGACCACTAGACCATCGAGACACACAGCAAAACCATCAAAATCGGTTAGATATTGTGCAAGGTCAACTAACTATACTGAGTATAGTCGATGGTAGCAGAATCTAACGCGTATTATGATAATGTGGCCTCAGATAAGCGTACTCATAAAATTACTGGTCATATATGTGTGAGAACACAAATTTACGAGTGCCATGTTTTTCAAAACTCGTTTCCGCGAGTTCCATGTTTTTCAAAACTCGTTTCCGCGAGTTCCATGTTTTTCAAAACTCGTTTCCGCGAGTTCCATGTTTTTCAAAACTCGTTTTCGCGGGTTCCATGTCTCTCGAAACTAATTTTTCCAAGTTCCATGATTTTCGAGTCTCATTTTTACGAGTTATAATTTCTCGAGTCCCATGTTTTACGAGTTTGAATTTTACGAGTTCATATACAGCCGTTTTTGGTTTGCATGTAAAATTTTTTCAAAATATAAAAACGTAATCGAGCCCAACATAGCTCGACATTGCCAGATCGGACGACTTATCGTCCGATCCTACTTTCACTCAACTATAACTACTTACATGAGCCCGTGTTAAAGTTTACTCATAAATGAAATTTAAATTTTCAATGCACGCAAAAAAAATTAATTTAAAAACATTATGGACAAAATTAGGGTGGTCCCGCGCGAATTCGAATCCCGCAAATTGCTGTGCTTATCAACTTTCATGGTCCTTTAAGCACTAAATTGTCATTAATTCCATTGTACGACCAAAATGGCATAAAAAATTGTGCTGGATCGAAAATGGAGCGGCGGATACAGCGATAGATCAAAAAAATAAGCGGCGAGTCCGAAAAATGAGCGACAGCGGAGGCGGCTCAAAATTACAGTGGCAAGCGGCGCCACTGACCACCCGCCCCTCATGCAAGTGTGTCTCCTACTAGAAATATTTAGCAATAAAGTACCGGGTCTTTTTGAACGACCATGTCGATATTCCGCCGCAGCCACGATGCGCTATGAACAAATTACAAGTTTCAAACTCGGTTAATTTTTTGATGGGTTATAAGTTTGAATCATTTTAAACTATAGTAAAACTTTCTCAAAAAAATAATAACAGAAAAAAATGATTATTTTTAAGTCGGAATGTCGGCTCGAGAACCCAAATTCATCTGTTGTGCAGTTGGCACCGTGGTGCGCAGAACAGATAAATTTATCTATCCGATAAAATTCAAATTATTTTTATCTGACAGATATAATTTATCTGCCAGCTAAAATTTTATCACGGTTATTGACCCCCAAGCAATGATGGGTCCGCCCTGCCCGGGGCGCCCCAAATGCGCCCCGCGCTGCCCCGCCCCGGGGCGGTGGCTTGGTTTGCCTTGGGCGTGGGGCGATGCCGGGGCGCGAAGAAAATAGGCCAGGGCGCGGGGCGGGTCGGAGGCAAAGCGGTGGGCTGGGGCGGGATATGGGGCGTTCCGGAGCCTGTTTATTTGTTCTTAACTTTGCAAAAAGGTTTCAATTGTTCGAATTTCAATAAAAATTGGCCTTATGAACTGGCTAAATTATAATAACAGCATAAAAAACCCGCCGGCAATGCATCATAAGCCGGTGCGGGATGCCTCGGGGCGCCCCGCTCCGGAGCATGGAGCGGTTCCGGGAGATAATCTTGCGCCGCCCCGGGGCGTGGGCGGTGGCCTGGTTTGCCTCGGGGTGGGGCGGTGCCGGGCGAATGTCTGGAAATCACTGGGCGTGGGGCGGTTCCGGGGCGAAAATTGCCTGCTTACCTATCACTGCTCCCAAGCATAGGCGTACCCAAGGGGGAGGCGCGCTAGCTGGTCTATGGCCCCGTCAGGATTTTTTTAGCATTTTTTGTTTTTTCAGCCTTATTTTTGTTTTTTCACCAGTTTAGTCCTCCCCCCGTCAGGATTTTCAGCCTATTTAGCCCCCCCCCTCCCGTCAGAAAATCCTGGGTACGCCTATGCCGTCAAGTATTTTTGTCAATAATCTTGAGGGATGCAAGATTCATGGTCAAGATTGAGGGGTCAATGAAAAATGCTGACTCCAAGAATTTTAAGGATACATGATCTTGACCAGACTACTTGCAGCCACTAGATGGAGCAGGGTCCACCCTGTACTAAATTACATTTTTTTCTTGATAACATCTTAAATTTTCTTAATTTTAGCTTCTAGTTTGCGAGGCAGTAAAAGCTCCATCTATTCGCTCACAATGAATGCTTTTGGTGAAAAATCTCAGTTTTGTAAAAATCAAATGCAGAGTCATATATTTAGGCACTGTTGTGATTGCTGGATCCACCGAAAATGGTAAGGTTTTTATAGCCCAACGCACAAATTTATCTAATAATACCTTCAACATTCAGTTCTGCGTGTATGGGACCCAAGATCCTGCCAGAAAAATAGCCAAACTCCGAGGCCATTCCGACAACATCCGAGCCATAGCTGTGAATAGGGATGGCACTATGGTATAATTACTGCAAGGCGGGTTGAACATATTTAGTGAATATACCTATTTAGTGCCTATCAGCAAGCAGTGATGGCACTATTCGACTATGGGTAAATAAAGTCTAATTTTTTGAGGTTTCCAGCTCCTATTTATCTGGCTAGTTAACCAAAGATCGGTTTTTTGGCCAACTAAACGAAGCCGGAAAACCGGGTCGAGGAAAAACCCGGGCAAAACGACAAAAGATGAGCCAGACAGCTGTTACACACTGCGAACACATGAATAAAGTTGAAGTTAAGGACAAATTTATGGGTTGGCCACATACAAAAAGTCGTAGCCGTGGTGAAAACCATCATTTAATTGGAAATTACTTGGCCTATGGACAAGGCAAAGTGCAACAACAGGAAGTAACAGAATGATACGTCAATCGGAGTTCTGTTTGGCCATCCAAAAGTCAACACTATAGTTACAACCAGTTACGTGTAATTCTCCGGCTCTGACTTTGGCTCTGCTCTGGTCTGGTTCCAAGCAGGAGCCAGAGAAATTTTTTCAAGTTAAGTGCTCGGAGCGAGAGCCGCAGCAAATTTTTTGAAATACGATTTCGGAGCGAAAAATCTCAAAAATGCATCATTGGTCACAATTTATCCGGATGTTAATTTTTAAGTCAATTTTGTGTAAATGGCCATCTTCATCCATGAATTTGACTGGCTGTATGTGGTCAGAGCTTAAAGAGGCGTGGTCACCTGTTTTTTGAATTTGTCCCGCCAATTCAAAAAAATTTCCGAATTATTAAATTTCTGTACATGTTTTTCAGCTTGGTTTCTAACAAAGAAAGGCCTATAATTTTAGGTATAGTTTTGTTAGAAACCAAATTGAAAAATCCATACAATAGTTCAAAACAATGATTCGGAAAAAAATTTTGAATCGGCGGGAACAAAATTTTTAACAGGTGACCATGTCCCTTTAACTAATCAAAAAAAAACTCAGACACTGAAACTTGGTAAAAAAAGAATGGTTTCTTCTAAGCGAGCGGTTTTTTGTAAGACACCGGATTCTGGCTTTTTTACATAATTTTGACCCAAATATATATTTTTTGCAGTCAATTGGCCAGCAACGATGTATTGGGTCTATTAGGTGCCATAGTGACAGGTAGGTAGTAGTATATATTGCCTTCACCCACTGCTTACGCTTCAATTTAGTGTCTGGGCTCTTCAGGTTCTTGTTGATCCACTGATTTTGTTTATTAGAAAGAAAATTTAGACAGACTCCAACTTCTCATTTGTTCTGTCAGGTAAGCCGCTTACACCCACTTGTTGCAAAATTCCCGCTCAAATTTGTTCCGGGTCCCGAACATGGTGACCGCGCAGTCCCCCGGTGAAAAATTGTGAAAAATTCATGGCAGGATGGTGAACGGCCGGAGAAAAATTCGGACAGTGGGAGAAAATTGTGAAGGCAGAGTAATAATATAAGTAGTATATCGCAATAACAATTTTAGAAAAAAATCTTCTAATGTGATTTTTTGTTGAACAATAGAATAGCGGCGACTTTTCGCTGCAAAATTCAGATATGCCAGGGTTCTCATCTCAAAATTCTGAAATAAAGTACATTTGGCAAAATAAAATGCAATTTGGGCATTTTTAGTCAAGAAGTGCCATTTTATCCAGTGCTTGTTAAGATTTGAGCACCGAAAATAAAGATTTTGACGTAAAATCTCAAAAATTCTAAAGATTCAGGATGTCAAATAAAGTACAAATGTTAAAATAAAGTACAGATGAGAAGCCTGAGATATACCCATTTTTTCGTAACATAAATTGAACACAATTGTTATATACATTGCATAATCATTTCGTTTTACATTAATCTTGTAACACATCAATGAATTGGTATAGCTACAATTTGGTTTAAACCGATCACAAATTACATGCACCGGCGTTTTGCCGCTGACGGATTATTTTCAACCTTAAATTCAATTTCTTGTGCAATTCAGGTGGCCGTGATCATCGAGTATTCCGAACCTCCTTGCGCAACCTGTCAAACTGTGAGCTTTTGTTCGTGGAGGACAAGCCTGTGCAAAAGGTAGCAAAGTCCGAAAATTATCCTCTTCTAGTTAGTTTTCTGTTTCAGCTGCTTCTGGTCAATGAGGACTCTCCTCGGCACGTCTGGGCCGCCACTTGGAGTTCTAGTATCAAGCGATGGCCAATCAATGCTGCTTCTTCTAGTGTTAGTCCAATCACAGAAAATGGTGTTAGTGCTGGGTGTTCTTCCGATCCTGACATAGTCATACCTGGTTAGTAAACTTGGCATTGTTTTGACTAGCTTCGATTTTTCTTAATAGGTGCTCCAAGTGTAAGGAAACACGTGGTTTTAAACGGTACATTTGTTACTTATTGATAGGTCCCCTAAATATGGGTTTTAGACAAAAGACATATTGTTACAAAAGACACTGAAGACAATGTGGTGAGTAATTTTTCAGCACGTTTTTTGCTTTTGAATAAATACAGCTTTTGCAGGAAATGTGGGATGTAAGTTTTTTTAGAAGAATTCGGACGCTACTGTCATATAACCACCCCCCCCCCCCCAAGAGCTACTGTAATATACCCCTCCCCAATAATCTTTCAGGTATCCCTAAAACCATACTTTTTTTGGAAAAGTGGTGAAATTATTACGTGTTGTCCCTGAGCCTAATGCCTAAGGCCATAAGCCTAAAAATTATTGGGGGGGGGGGTATATCACAGGAGGGTTTTTGGCGAGGGGTTATATTACAGTAGCGCCAGAACTTGCTAAGAAAAACTTAACAGATATATTCAATACATGGGTGATTCAAGAAAACATTTTGATTTCAACAATCAGACTTTTTAGTTTTTGATGGCTTACCTTCAAAAAGATCGCAAATACAAAACTTTGATCTGTACTTTTTAAACACACTTTAAAAGAAAATTTTGTGAGCTCCCCAGGGATAGATATGATTTTCGTATGAGCGCATTGAAAACATATAAAAAATGGTAAAAGCAAATAAAAATTTGAAGGGTTAACATTTTATTGTTCGAGCGGTTCCCCTGTTAGTGAGAAAGTGCTAAAACCTGGAGGTTAACCTATGAAAAGAAGTTGTAGTCAAAACTACAGGGTGGACCAAAGCAATTTTCTTAAATTTTGGCTTGTCTTTGAAGACCAAATAATGGTCACAGCAGAGTTCACAGATCAAAAATCTCAAAATCAGGATTTCGATTCTTAAAATCAGGTTTTTGAACAAAAAAATCTCTTAAAATCAGCACAAAAAATATTTACTCGGATAACAACAATAAAAATCGGCAGAGGATCACTAATCATTTCTCTCAAAAATTCCTTATTTTTTGGTAATCGAAAATCAGGATCCAAATTTTTAAATCAGGATATTCCTGATAAATCAGGACATCTCTGAACCCTGGGTCACAGGTTCAAATCCTGCTGGAAGAAAACATACTTTTTGTTGATAATCAGTCCTAAATTGATACTAAGAAGCTCTTTTTTCAAAAATTATTTTCCAGGTGTTACAAGCCCGTAAAGTGGAAGATTTTGGGAAGTCCAACATAGAAGATGTTATAAAGGACAACTTCAAAAAGATTTTTGTGCCTAGTTGGTTTAGTGTGGCTGCCAACTGTGGGGTAAACTACTTTCATATTTGGAATTGAAAAAATTATTTGATGTGCAGGTGTTGGAGATCACTTTGGATGAAAGCGATGTTTTTTCAGGTAGTTCAAAATCACAATTTTCATTGTATAAAACTGTGAAGAGCTAGTTTTCAGCCTGGGTCAGTGCCAAAGTAAATTTTTTAATTTGCATTTAAAAAATCGAATCTGCCACCGTTTCGTTTGTAGGATGCTAATTTTCCAGACAAACCAAGTGATGCTAAAAGTATGTTTGTACAGAGTCATTAAAGAGCATTCACCACGGCGTACCCACAACTCGAGTTGTCGGAATTTTCGGCTAAGCGAACAAAAACAAAAATAAAACTTATTTCGGTTTCACCGAACCTACAACCCTCCTTACACCAACCTAGACTTGTGAATTTCGAGTTGTCTTTCGTGAACATACTTGCGCGTTTCCAAAAACCAAGGTAATCCACTTTGAGAGAGTACCTATACACCAGGGTTGCAGCTGACTGTGAAAAAAAAAATTCAGAACCAGATATCAGATGTCGAAAAAAGTCAGATAATCAGATATCAGAAATCAGATATCAGATTTCAGAAATAGGCAACGTTTTTGTTCAAAAGTTGGACAATTATTCAACACGGCAAGTTATTGTGAACAAAAGCAGCATTCTCAGGTTTATTGGCGTTAAACGTTTTCGAATATCAGTAATAATTATTGCTGCTATTGAAAGAAGCCGTTCGCTTTCAATAGATCCTCTCGGTCAAATTTTTGTCAGTTTATCTGAACTTTTTAATTTAAAAACAGTCAAAATGTCCTTTTTTTACCCAAATGTCCTTTTTTGGAACTTTTCATTCGAAGCCCTGGGTAAAATCCAAGTTTAAATTGAGTCAGGTTAAATTTTAATCAGAGTAAAATTAAAGTTTAAATTGGGTAAGGTTAAGCTTTAATAGGATCATGTTAAGGTACTAGGTCGTCGTTTTTAATGTTTAATAGTGACTCGAACTAAACTTTAACATGACCCAATTTAAACTCAAACTGGTGTTTCTGTGATGGAATAGTGAAATCCAAACAATTCCGATGAAACTGATGACAGACGATATAGTACGCTATGGAATAAATACATTGCGGTGAAAGGAAAAAAGATACTTTTTCAAAAATATATTTATAAAATACCAGAAATAAAAGCAAATAATGTATTATGCAGCTGATTTAAAAAAAAATCAGAATCAGATATCAGATGTCGAAAAAAGTCAGGTAATCAGGTAATCAGATGTCAGCTGCAACCCTGCTATACACCCATAGGGGGGTTGGTCGGCTAGCCGGCTATAGTACCAGTAGCCCAGTACTTGAAAGATACTTTTTAGGCTAGTTTACCTTGTTCCCCCGAGGAAAAAAAGTCAAATTTTGGGCAAAAATTTTTTTTAAAAATGGTCGGCCGCGCCCTAAAAACATGTTTTCTTCACATTTTAGTTGCTAAAATGTTGAAAAAAACGTGATTTTGGCCATTTGGAGCCAGTGCGCAATTGTACATTCCGGTCACATTAAGCGCATCCGCCTTCGCTGCCGCCACCTCCACCGGCGCTACAAATCCGCCAATTTTAACCAATGGAGTACCTGCGGACGGCGGCCGCTTAAGTATGTTCGTGGATATGATCCTTTAACGTAATAGTTTGGCAAAAGACTGAAAAAGGTTAACAAATGGGTTTATCTGGCCAAGTACTTTATTTTTTTGAGATCATCACATGCGGGGTGAAGAGAGAGGAATTTCCGAAAAATTTGTCGAGGCCATCCGCCCAGAAACTCCAAATCTTTCATTTGAAATTTCAGCCACATTAATTAGGATTTTAATTTTCGTTCAAAAACACCCCAATACCCTTTGGAATTATGAACGGTCTTTAAATTTCGGAAACCGAAATTTGGAAAACAAAGTGAAAAAGCCGCAAATCGAAACTGTTTTTTTAAGTCTATAAAATCTACGCGAAAATTACGAAATTAGAAATTTTCAGTTAACTATGGAGGTATGCTACTGAAATCTTTGTTCGAGCAATGGCAACTGGCTTTAAATGACAATGACGAGGATTCACCACTTCATGGTAGCTGCGTAAATGTTCTTTCCCTAAAAAAAGCTAACCAAAATATACCTGCAGGATTTTACTCCATACCTCCACACACCCCTATTCTAATAAGGTAAGGGCACGCGTTTTCGACTAAACAAAGAAATTTTGTGATAAATACCAAACCACTTTAGACATTACAGTGAAGACCTCGCCCGTCCAGGCAAGTTTTTTATATAGTTTCTAAAAATGATATTGAGCCAAAACTGGCAAAATTGGGATCCCAAATCGGACTTTTATAGGACAAATTTTGCAGTAGTTGAGATCTGAGCACAAAATGGGCTAGTAATCGAGATTCCGGTTGGGAATGCGGGATCCAAAATTTGACGCTACTCATTGATACCGCCTTCCCCCCATCCGCAAAAAGCTACTCGGGATACATCCCCCAATAATGTTTCAGGTACCCTAAAACCATACTTTTTTTTGAAAAGTGCTGAAATTAGTATGAGTTGTCCCTCAGCCTAAGGCCTAGGGCCCAGATCCTGGGTGGTGGGTGTGAGACCCAGTAGCGCCCAGAATGTTTTTGGAATCTAAAAATCACTTCCCTTTTTTTGTAAACTTATACATGCTAAGAAGCAAAGTGACCAATCTTTTCCCATGCTGTGCCTGTACTCCACACCAGTCTGGCTTTGACTAGACCGAAGATAGCTGATGAGCAGGAAACATTGGTTTAAGAAGGGATTCCTGACAGGGGGGGAATAAGCTGTTGGCACCAGAATTTTTAGGCCATTTTACCTACACCGTTTTAAAAAATTTGACTGGAATGGGGCCTTTGCCCTTTGCTTTCCTGATTCGCTCCTTGGTACGCCCATGAAAGAAAAGAAGTTAGGTTGTCCGATGGAAAGATCCAAATTTTCTAAATTAAGGCGATAAACGGGACACTTTTTAAAAATTTGTGGTCATCATGGTAGAAACAGCGTAAAAATATATTTGGAATGAAAAAATTTTAAAGTAGTCCCCCTTGTGGTTTCGGCTGAATTTGTGCCAATAAAAAGTGTTTTTGAACAACAACAAAAAATTATTGTTTTTCACGGCAAAAAATTGTTGCTACTTACAAATTTTGCAGTATTTCGGTGCACAGCCAGAGAAGCCAACAATCAGACCGATTCAATGATGTATGTTGGAGAAGTGTTAGATATCACCATGACATATTATGTTTTAGATTGAGGGATCACCTTCCAAGTAAACTTATTTTAATGATAAAATTGTTGATCAAACTTTAAAAATCATCCTCTTTGGGAGCCAAACCCGCTAAAATAATTTTCCACTCATGGAAGGGCTCTCCGATTTTTCTTCCAAAAAAACATTTAGGTAAAAAAGAGACATTTCGATCATATTTGAAGAAAAAAGGCATTTTATCCAGTCCTTATCCAGTACAATTTTTAAACGAAAAAAACTTTGACTTAAAATCTCAATATAAAATACTTTTGGGGTTTAAAAAAGGACAAATATGTTTAAGAAGGACATCTGAGAACCCTGACTTATGAGATGAAAGATAGTAAGTTCTTTCGTAGCTAAAAGACAAAACTTTGAAAAATAACAGCCGGTCAAAGGGAACCGAACCCTGGACTACTTTATCTTTGACTTAGTGTTTTACATTTGGATGCATTTAAATGGACCCAACTTAAAAAACTTAAGAATTTTGAAACATTTTGTTAACTCCAGTATTTTTGCTGAAATTAAAGTCAACCACTAATTGAATTTTCCGTTCTAGTAATAGACGCCGGAAGTATGACTGAAAAAGTGGACTATGTGGCATAATTCCAAATTTTACCACAAATTAGGAACTAACTGATTTCCTAATAAATACCCAAAATCAAAGCTAGGATACATTTGGCAAAAACAAAAATTAGCAAACGTAGGTTTTGTCAAAACGAAACTTGGCAAAATCGAAAACAGGCAAAACGAAAGTTGGCAAAAAATTGCCTTGGTCCCCCCTGTTGTCCAAAAGTGTCTAAAAATCGAATAAAAATGTCTAAGAATTCGGACAACAGAAGGGACCAAGGCAATTTTTTGCCAACTTTCGTTTTGCCAAATTTCCTTTTGCCGAATTTTTTTTTGCCAAGTTTCGTTTTTGCCAAATGTATCCTAGCCAAAAATCAACTTTTCGTGTAATATTAACTATACATTTTCTAGGCTGGATTTGCGATGTAATACAGGTCGGAGTTGAACTTTTATATTACAGTCGAGTCTCGATATAACGCGACCCTTTAAATGATCCCAGCAAAATGAAGTCAGTCAAATTTACCTTCGATATAACGCGACCCTTGATATACTGCGACCTTTTTACGGTCCCGAGGGGTCGCGTTATATCGAGACTCGACTGTAATACATTTCTTGTATGTATCTAGCAGATATTTCAGCACAACCAATTTCCTAAGTTCAATAAGATCCCCTTCCTGTTGCAACCACACCCGTCTTTCCCTACCAAAGTGGGTAAAAAGTAAGTTGAAGGAGAAAATTATCAAATTTAATATACCTAATGATTCCTATTAGACGCCCCCTCTCCCCTAAATTCAAAAAACATGTTTGCGGCATTGTGTTTTTGACCCATTTTTTTGAAAACTTCTTTCGCGCAAGTAACCAGTGATTTTGTAACTCATCTCACTGGCTACAATTCGTGTGGTAACTTGCCTATTAGGATTTTCAAAAATTGGGTCAAAAATACAATGCCACAAACACGATTTTGAACGCAAGAGGAACGTCTAATAGGAAATATACGGTATATGATGGTTACAGGGATAGACTCTCGGCCACAGAAATGCTAATGGTAAGATAGTTGGTCCAAAAACTTTATAAATTTCAAATTTTTTAGGTTAGAAAAGTCATGGAGGTAGGATATCTTTCAGTGGGCAAAATTTAAAAAAAACATATGAATCATTTGAGCATGTATATGAAAAAATCCTCTACCCTGAGACCAACGACAACATGGACGCAACCAATGTAACTTGAGATAGAATAAATAAAAATATTAAAGAATTTCAAAAAAAAATTAAGGTGGTGTCTACGCAGATCCCTACCAACATTGATGAAAAAATAGAATTGTTTTGCAATGATCAGAAACTCGACCCAGGTAGCTATATTTCAATACAGTCAAAACCTGGATTGAACGAACCCATTTCGGGCCTGAAAAATGTTTTGTAAACCGCGGGTTATCTAAATACAGGGGTATGCGACAGAAAAATTTCGTTATATTTGTTAAAAAAATCATTGAACTATAAATAAGCAGAGCAATTTGCAAACTTCAAACTCCGACTTCACCTCCGGGTTTCTGAACGAGCCATTAAAAATTACTTCAATGTGATTCTTATAATCCATCTTCCGTATTTCTTAATTATGCGGCGCCCCCTAATTCAAATTCGTGTTTTTGGAGTTGTGTTTTTAACCCCTTTCTTAAGACTACTCTCAGGCAAATTACCACTCAAATTGTAGCTAGTGAGATGAGATACAGAATAAGTATTAATATGCCTTAGAAAAGTATTAAAAATTGGTGGAAAACACAATGCCACAAACACATTTTTTAAATATGGAGTTCATGGAGTTCACGTATGTGCTTGAACGTATTTATTTTTTATGATTTCAGAAATGGACTTGAGAACAGGCATATTTTGACAACTTTTTTCATTATTAAATAACAAAACAATTTGGAAATTTTAGTAAAACACTTCATATGGAGACAAGTGAGTTTGACTGTAAAAGTCTACAGGGTGTTTCAAGAAATTCTAACAATTTTAAAGGCTCATGAATTTTTTTCTGAAAGAATCTCGACATTTTGTAAACGATTAATGACTCAGAATTCTATGGAAATTTTTTTGGTATATAATGTGAAGAACAATATTTTAGCTTGGACACCTCCATGGTTTGGGCCTCACCAATCCAGAGAACATCGACAGACCAGAACCCAAACCACAGGGGGACCAAGAGAAGACCGTATTTTTGACTTACATAACAAAAAAACATTCAATGGGACTGTTAAGCGTTCAAAGAATGTCGAACTTCGATCTAGAAAAAATTTAGCATTTAGCAAAATAATAGGTTTTTGTTTGATCTAGGGAGGAGACCTGCTGATCCACTACCGACCAGTCGCTGAAACAAGAAGATAATTCATGCCACAGTGATTTTGATTTAACCTTTTGTTTGATTCAACAAAAAGAAAGTGGATGATCCCATTTTTTCTAGCCTATTAAACTTGTAAAAAATATTGTGACTGTGATGAATGTTTTAAAGTAGTTGCATCATTTCAACAAAAAAAAAGCACAAACTCTAATAAATCCACCTGTCTAAAAATTGGATTGGAACGATTCTAAGGGGTGACGTAGAGTTGCTGGTTCGAATCCACCTGGGCGCATACCTTTTTTTATCACTTCTAGATTTTTTTGACTACAGGGGGGGGGGGTAACAAGGCAATTTTTTTGCCAACTTTTGTTTTTGCCAAGTTTCGTTTTCCCGACTTTCGTTTTTGCCAAATGTATCCTAGCCCAGAAAAAATTGAGTTTTGAGCTTTTTGAAATCTCGACTTTTCACCTGTTTTCCCATTTTTTATCAACATGGGACTTGTCAAAAACGGAGCTTATTTACTTTGAGGAGGGGCACCGATTTTTTCAACTTTTTCAAAAAAAGTTATTAGACTTTTTAATGGTAAAATTGTCTAATTAGCAAAGTTTTAATAAAAACTGTATTCTATAAACTCATTATATCTTAAAATAAGTTTTTTTCAGTAAACTCTTTTGAAAAATATAAGATATCGTAAAAAGTCTAATATTTTTTTTTTGAAAAAGTTGAACAAATTGGTTCAACTTTTTAAAATTTGGGGAGGGCGCTCATTAAAGAGAGCACGGTATGCTTCCTTTTTGTGATCGAATGCCCCTTTCCTAAAAAGTATGTATATTGGATTGTAATTTAATTTGTAAGATTTCAATTAATTTCATTGACCTCTCGATTTCAAAAATGTGAGCTTTATACAAATTAGGTTCAATTTGATTATAAAATAAAATTCTGCGAAGTTTGTTGAGTGCAATTGATAACAAAATTCAATGCAAATATCGAAATGATTTGAAATGATTATTGAATTCAAAACGCCTTTCCCACGTTTTTTTTTCTAAATTAAAATCTCAAAACTTTTTGATTTTGTTTCATTACATATTTGTAATCTCTATTTTATTTATTTTAAAAATTCCGTCAATCAAAATTTTCTCAATTTTTCGCTATTCTAATCAAAAAATCACTGACAAGAGGTGCTAACATACGTGGTCGAGGTCGATCTACAAAAAGTGCTCACACAGGTGGTCGAGGTCGTGGTCGAATAACCAAATTCGACCCTACCGGAGTATACACCCGGACAAAGACAAAATTTGCTCGCGCCAAAATTTGCTCGGGCCAAAATTTGCTCGGCCATAATTTTCTCGGCCTTAATTTGCTCGGCTTCTCATTGAGCACGCCACCTATGTCTACGAAAATGTTCTTGTGCCACTCTACTACATATTCGTAATTCGTGACGCCACCCTGATCATCAATCAAGCCAACCTGGAAGTGATATTTTGTGATGACTCGGAGCACATGCTCAATGTGTAATTTTTGTGTATTATTTTTATATTAACTTTGTAGTTTAGGCCTACTACAGGCTTAGATCAAGTGTCCATGTCTCAAGCATATCGTCGTCGTTGGTGCCCGATCTATCTTGGATGATATCAAAAGGGTTTCGAGACTGTTTGGTCGAGGATAATGCTCAAGTGAACAAGTCCGAAATCCGCAAATTTGTCTTCAGCGCTGCCATTGATATGAGGAATGTTGAGTTGGAGAGGTAGGCTAAATGTCCTTACAATAGCTAATTTATACTCCTCTAATTAACCTTCGCAATACGGACTGTGACAAGTGTATATTCTGGTAGAGCAAACCCATGTTGGAAGCAAAAGTGCTTAGATCTTTTCGGAATTCGTGCTCTGTGCAGAGATATAGCCTCTCAAAGTGAGTAATACTTTTTTCTAGCGTCAAAAGACACTTTTCTAGCGCCAAAATACTTTTTTCTAGCGTCAAAATTTTTCGGATCTTGTCGGTTATCCATGTACACTTTTTCAATTTTTGCATCACTTTAATTTTTAGGCAATTTTTTTCCTAAATCATTTATTTACACATATTAGACCATAATATTACACATAACATAATATTACACAGAATTTAAACCGAAAAATAATTTACTTCGAATCTTTCTATTTCTGTTCCCGGCGGCCACATAGTCTTAATTTCATCCAGCATTACTTGGAAAACATCGGCGTCTGCAGGCAACGAAGATCTCCACATATATTCTGCCATGTAGCTTTCAAGGAAATTGCGATTTGTTCCCATACGTTTGCGATTATCGTTTTTCGGCCCACGCCACATGCTTTCTACATTTTGCGTATGAATCTGAATTAAAATTAAAATATAATCAGATAGGAACAAAGGAACACATACCGTTGGATCATCAGGATCTATAAAGTTCAGCGAATGATTAATCTTGAAGTGCTCAAATTCTTTTCCAACTTGAGTATAAGCATTCCAGCAGTCTAAAATGAAAATAAAAAACACAATCTAAACTAAAAAGGTGCCTGAGATAATTGTAGATCCCTCAGCTATTCGTTCTCTGATTATCGGCAGAAGAGTTGCAGCTTTGCGGTCTGGCACGAGCACAAGAAAACGTTCCCTGGTTTCACGGCAAATTCCTCCGAATATCCATTGCTGTGGTAGAACACGACCTGCATTATTCTTACGCCGAGAGAAGACGCTTTCATCAATTTCGACAGTGTATCCTAAATCATAGGCTAACAAACGCTAAAACAAAGTGATATACCAAATCCGCCATTTTCTTGTCATTGTTTGCAACCGCAATTTTCCATGCACAGACTTCGCGTAGGAATGAATTGTAGTCGACGACGGCTTCGCGGCTTATTTCAAGTTCCCTTTCACAGAAGTCACAGGATGTCAGTTTGTAGCACCAACAGTAAATGAACAGGATTATCTTATGCACAGGTAGCCGAGTTGTTTCCAGCCAGTTGTTTACACGAAGACCGATACGAGGATTTTTCTGCTTACAGTTACCAGTCCGACAGGTCCACTGAACTTGTTGACCAAATTTCAACTTCTATAAAAATGTCATACAAAATGAAAGAAAACAAACTGAAATACCATTTTATGAAAATTCCCGCATGTCATTTCTGTTTGCACGATTCCATGATTTTGAAGGAATTCGACAGCTGACTTCTCATCATGAACTTTACGGACTAGATCGAATAGCTTCATTCTATTTTCTGAATGAATGAAACCGAAGGAAAAATTGTAAAAAGCAAAAATAAAAACGCTTTGCGTGTTTTAACACGAAATAAAACGCAATCAAAAACATTTCTATGCTTGTTTAAAAAAATGAAAAAGTGTACATGGATAACCGACAAGATCCTTTTTCTAGCGTCAAAATACGTTTTTCTAGCGTCAAAATACGCTATTCTAGCGTCAAATTTTGTTCTCATATGCCATTTCTTGTTTCTATGTGTTTCACGGGTGTTCATTCTTAATTTCAGTTGATCAGCCAACATGGAAGCCTTCATTGAGATTGGACAAGTGAGAAAGCGTCAATTTGGTCTGAACTATCATCCTATCGCCCACTTTGAAGATGAAAACTGCTCGAACAATGGATGCAGCTGAACAAAGGATCGTGGACCAAGTTCGTGTTTATTTGTTTTGTCTGGTATGTCTGGTAGTTCTGTCTGGTATGGTCAACGCCTCTTATCCAACAGCTACAGCGAAACTCGGTAACTATACTTTAGCTGCTGTTACTGTTTGGGCTGCTGTGAAGAGGAGGATGTGCTATGTCCATATGTTTTGTTTTCATTGTTATCGCTTTGTTCTTGGAGTGTGGTATTTGAAATAAAAGTTGTCTGGTCTGAATCATGTGGCGTAGAGTATAATTTTGAAGATGTGGGAATAGGGATTGAGTAGAATGAAAAGGAAATAAAACAGGAAATAACGACCACATCTTTGACAGTGGAAGTTTTGAAGGTAGAAAGAAGTATTTTTATGGCAGAAAAAGCTATTACACGGCAGAAAAGCATTTTCACGGCAAAAATTTATTTTGATGGCAGATGAAAAGGGTCTGGCTTTTGACGCTAGAATAGCGTATTTTGACGCTAGAAAAACGTATTTTGACGCTAGAAAATTTTGACGCTAGAAAAAGTATTTTGACGCTAGAATGGCGTATTTTGACGCTAGAATGCCGTATTTTGACGCTAGAATGCCGTATTTTGACGCTAGAAAAACGTATTTTGACGCTAGAAAAATTTTGACGCTAGAAAAAAGTATTTTGACGCTAGAATGGCGTATTTTGACGCTAGAAAAAGTATTTTGACGCTAGAAAAGCGTCTTTTGACGCTAAAAGAAAGTACCACCCCTCAAAGTTTGAATTTTTCAAATTTTGGGTCTTGACACGAAAGCATAAAAATTGCTGTAACTCTTTATACAGTTAACTTTTTCAAATTCTGTAGACAACATCTTGTAGGGAAGGGACAGGGCTATTTTTGCGTGGTTGTTATTTGCTTCCTCTCTAATTGCCGACATACAAATAGGTGAAAGAAGAAAAACCTAGATATTTCAGGTACCTGCATTCATAAGGCCAAAATTTCAAAAAGTTGTGTACACAACCATAATCTAATAAGCGCAATAGAAAGAGCAAGAGTAGAGCTTTCTAATGCGGGTCACCTGCTCAGATATAAGAACAGGAAAAATTTCCCAGGAAGTTTAAAAATGCAGTTTTTTTCAATTTATTGAATACAAAAATGTGCTGTTTGCATAAACAATGGAACAAGCAAAACAATTACTGTTTGAGTTATTACGAAAAGAATAAGTCAGAACATAGAGTGATATTATAGGTATAAAAAGGAATAAAACATAGAATTACTTTTTACGCTTTACACGATCAGGCCGACATACTTTACAGAACAAAGTGTTATCTGATGAGCAACACTTAGCACAGATTGGATTTTTACAGCGATTACAATGTTTTTTTGCATGTCTTACTACAGAGTGAACGTCGATAACTTTTTGCTTCAAAGTTTTTGTACTTGGTCCAGGAGCACAACCACGTTCTTCACATTCTACGCAACGAACGCTCTGAATAGAGTGCTCTACACATAGTTCAGAGCCATTGGGGATGGTTGAGAAAGGCAGTCCGGCTGTTTCGCCAGAAAATACAACTTCGGCACGAAAATGTCGTATGGAAATAAAAGCAAACCGAACCAAGCAAGTATCTACACCATTAAAGATGGTTTAGGACCATTAAGGCTTAATCTGGACAGTTAAGATGTACAGGGTGGTCAAGAAATTCCCTGGATTTGAAATGGTCATAACTTTTTTTCTAGGGCGTTTTTCGAATTTCTGTAAACGCCAAAATGTTTATCTTGACGGGGATTTTTGTTTTTCGGAAAAAAATTTTTTCGAAAATTTTGACTTTTTTGCCTTGGTCCCCCCTTATGGTCCAAAAAGATGACAAGATTGATTATTTTGGACCATAGGGGGACCAAGGCAAAAAAGTCAAAATTTTCGAAATTTTTTTTCCGAAAAACAAAAATCCCCGTCAAGATAAACATTTTGGCGTTTACAGAAATTCGAAAAACGCCCTAGAAAAAAAGTTATGACCATTTCAAATCTAGGTAATTTCTCGGACCACCCTGTATTTAGACACTCGAGGTTAAATCTGCAAGATTGAGTAAAAATTAGCCCGAGCAAATTATGGCCGAGCAAATTTCGGTCCGAGCAAATTTTGGCGCGAGCAAAATTGGCCGCGAGCAAATTTTGGTCCGAGCAAATACTCCGGTAGCGCCCGAATTCTATTTTTATATATATAATATGAGGGAATATAATAGCAGAACACTAGGGAAGCCCAGCAGCACATATTTAAACTGTTTTAAAATACTTTTTACACTTAATCGGCAAACTATTTATGACGAGTCAGGTCTTCAATTTTTTTATTAAACTTCCGGTATATTCTTATGAAGTTTGTTCATAACACCACACAAGTGTGGGGTATGGAGTTCGTGTAAACCTTTTGCGAGTAATTCATTAGGCGCATCAGAATTTTACCCTGATAGTTAGATTGCTCAGCATTCCACATTGTACCATTCCAAATCACCTAAAACTCAACCAAGAATATGATACTTCAACTTTTGAATTTTTTTTCAAACACTGTAACGACGGATTGTCTGATGTGACATCCTGGTGAAGAATTTCACGCTAATAATGATGACTATCGAAAAAAAAGATTTTGCCGTGAAAGTTTTCCCGCTAACTCCAAATTGTTGTTCAGCATAGTCAATTTGGTAAAAAAAAACACTTTTTTAACCTTATAAATTGCTGCAAAATTAATAATTCCTTAAAGACAAGAAATATTTAAAAATTTGAAAAATTGTTGTCTTAAACAGAATATTAAATGTGAATCCGTATAATTACTTTGGGAAATATTTTTTTGTACCAAATTTACTTTTTTCTGCAGCAAACCTAATATCCTGTCCAAGAGCAACCAAATTTTGCATAATTTTGCAAGAATTCGAACTTTATAGTCTAAAAATGACTTGGATCCATCCAAATCCCACCCTGGAATGGCCAGAAGCCACTGAAACTTGGTTTTTTGGGGATACTGAAGTGGGAGTAAACTTGTTGCTAAAATTCGATTGAGCGGATCAGAATTCCCCTCCGATCGGCTGAATTGCTCAGAATTTCAGATTCATGATGGTTTTGAGTGGTTTAGGGTGGAATTTCAAGCGATTCAGCCGATCGGATGGGAATTTTCGCAACAAGTTTACTCCCCTTCAGTCAACCCCCGAAAAAACCAAGTTTCAGGCGCTTCTGGCCATTCTAGGGTGGGATTCGGAGGGATCCAAGTCATTTTCAGACTATAAAGTTTAAATTCTTGCAAAATTATGCAAAATTTGGTCGGTCTTGTGCAGAAAATTAGGTCGGTACAGAAAAAAGAAATTCGGTACAAACAAAAGGGAATGTGGTACAAATAAGATTTGGTACGAAAAAAAGGATTACCCATTAATTTTGTGATCCAGGCTTCAAATGACCATGGAGTTTGATTCTCCACGAATTGCACTCATCGGCGAACCAGGAGTGGGCAAGACTTGTTTAGTAAATAGATATGTCAACAACACCTTTGACGAGCAGTTTACATGTTCCCATCGATTTGTGACCAAAGATATCATTATTGGCAATATACCTGCTGATATTCTTGTGGTAACTTTTTAAAATATTGTACTTTTATCGACCTTGCCTGTCAGGCGAAAGGGTCGGCGAAGTTTCGGCGCCTGATTTTATAAAATAGGTAAATTTAGTATATGGTTGCATGGGTTTTACTTGTCGGCACCTGGTAGTGCGAAAAACCTGAACGTTTCGAAGAGTATTATAGCACAATCGAAAGATTTTTTTCTGTCCAGTATAATGGTATGAAAAGTTGACCACGATTCTGTGACACACAGCTCAAAACAAACTGTTTACACATTAAAAGTTTGATTGGAATTGTTCGTCACAGAATCGTAGCCAAGCGTGGTGCGCAGAACAGATAAATTTATCTGGACCGATAAATTTATCTATCAGATAAAATTCAAATTGTTTTTATCTGCCAGATAAAATTTTATCGGTCTTATAGTTTCGATTTTTAAATAAAAATCAATATGCCAAAAAAATCAATTTATAATTAACATGTTAGCTACATTTTGGATGCAAATTTATCTCGTTGCGCTTTACTATTTTTGTCCAGCCCGATCATTATTCGCATAGCTCTCTTTTTTCTGGGAGGGACGAAAATTCGGCGCCTGTATTTATTTTTAGAATCTTAGATTTTAGGAATCTTATGTGCGTAATGTACTGTTTGACTTGAATTTTGAGTTGGAAGTTAAATCCGAATAAAGTTATTTTGTCTTTTCATGTATTCCTGATTTTAACGGCGCGTATGTTAAATTTTGAAATAATTGACTAATAATTGGGTAACAAAAGAGTAAAAAGTTTAAAAAGCGCATAAAAATCACAATGAAATTCTTGGCGTTTTGTTTAAGTTGAACTACAAGGAAATTCAAATTTTGAAAGGCTGTTGGAGGTGTGGGTTTATTAGAGAGTGTGGAAATAATAGAGAGAATGAGGTATTTTAGAGAAAACCATTTTGGCACTACTGTAATATACACCACCTTACTCTTGAGCTTTGAAATCGGGAAGTCAGACGAATTTCAATTAGCAAAAATTTCGTACGAAACCAACTTTTTTTGAAATCAAGCTGAATTTTGACCGAAATGCTTTCATACTCCTCTCCTATTTCTTCAAAAAAAAACATTTATAAAAACTGAAAATAACAATCACTACATGGTATTACAATTTCTGAACTTTAGCTGGAGGCCCATCATCATTTCTTTTGTCTGGTGGTTCTTTTGAATTTCCAAATGTTGGAGCTGGAAAACTCGTAGAGGTTAAATAACAAAAAAAAATGAAAAAAAACTACAAGATTTGTCACAGAAATTTTCTGTCCAGACATAACTCGGAGAGTTTCTAAGGGATGATACTTTCGCACAGACCACCCTGTGGGCATTGACTCAACACAAGGCCAATTAAGCTGTTTAACAGTGTAATTGTACACAGTTTTGTAGTAGCTGAGAACACTCATCGATTTGCCCTGATAATACATTATAACATCTTTGGCAGGTTTTGATGTGAATCCTTTTATTGTGACGGTCTCAGGTATATGAACTGTTCTAGTGAATTTTACACCTAAATTTTTTATAATATAATCTAACAATGGATATTGCCTTTCAGACATTGTTTATTGGGGTTGAGTCCAGAAATGATTTAGAAAAGGCCGAAAATCCGCTCTAAATTTCTTTGCAGATCTAACCGTTTGAAATTACATGATTACAAATCTGTACTTGGCTAGTTAATAGGGTATGGCGCGTCAAACACTTCGAGAGGCGAAATAGGCACTTTTCTTGCCGAGACAAAAATTTTAGATGACTGGATTTGGCTCACCCTGAGACTGACATAAATTTTTTTAATATCAATTGATTCTATCAAAAGTCTTTCTGACATGAATTTTTTTAAAATAAAAACAAACCATCCTATCATATGAAAAATCGTGTGGTGAATCCTGTTTGTTAGGACTAAAATTACGATTAAACCACCCGAATCCCAAAATTCAGGGTACCACCTGACCAGGTGGTATCTGGGTTTCTTGAGGTTTCTTGTGGTCACCCAGCTGGATGGCCTGAAAAATGAAAAAAATTTAAACTAAAAACAAACCATCCATCACATGCAAAATTGTGAGAGAGTTGAGTTTTTTCAGACCAAATTCACTATTTTCCCCACCCAAACCCAAAAACCTGGGTTAGGTACTACCTAACGAGGTGGATATCCAGCTGGAAACCTGAAAAAATATTTTTCAATAGTTTGAAAAACAATCCATGCTATCATATGTAAAAACGTGTAAGGAATTAGGTTTGATAAAACCAAAATCCCACTTTCACCCACCCGAACCCAAAATCAGGGGTAGGAGCAACTGGTCCAGGTGGATACCCACCTGAATAACCTGAAAATAAAAAAAAACTAAATCAAAATCAAACCTTGCTATCAAATGGTTTTGTGTTTAAGTAGGTGAAATTGGGGTTTTGGTCTTATCAAACCCAATTCTCCACCCGATTTTACGTATGATAATACGATTTGTTTTTGAATCTGAGTCAATTTTGTTTTAAGACCATCCAACTGCTTCTGGAGACCGGAAGGGTTAAAGTGGGTTAGTTGCTTAGTCATTTTTCGAAAATAATAAAATCGAAACCAAATGCAGCCAAAAAACTAGCCAAAGTCAAGACAATACATTTTTCATCAGAATCATTAATTTCGAAACAGTTTTTGCTAATATACGTTTTATTTTAAAAAAATCGTGTCAACACAAATTATTGTCAGTTTGAATTTATGTCAGAAAGACTTTTTGATAGAATCAATTGATATCAAAAAATTTATGTCAGTCTCAGGGTGAGCCTTGGATTTCCCAAGATTTGCTCTATTGATTAAAAGAAAACTTTACTAAATTGCATTGGAAATCTAAAAAGTTTGAACGAAAAGAAGACGAGGTTGACACGCCATGAGGGGGAGATGTTTCGCGAATACTACTTTTCAAAAAAAAAGTTTACCATTGTTTTCAGCATGAAATTCTGTGATAGGACCTATATTCCTCACGCTCCGGTACCGGAGTGTCGAAATTTGTAAACATACACAGGGTGCCTCAAAAGTATTGGTCGTTAAATCGAGGTTTTGATTTTTTAATAGCGAAAATTCTAGATTTTTGAAAAATTATTGGCAAAGTCGGAATCCTTACGATCCTTACTGTCAAAACAGAATCGATAAATTATTTCAAAAACGGGGTTAAAAAAGTGTCGGACCCTAAGTGGGAACAAACTTGAGGTGGGGATCGTTTAATCGAGGTTCGACTGTACCTACATTCATTTTGGGTCCCAAATTCCCTACGAATACTATTTTCCATAAAAAAGTGGCGGAGGAATAGATATATAAGCTTTACATTCAAAATCTCGATTTATAATACTTTTGCGTAATTTCGGCAATATACATAATTCTTTTGAGACACACTGTATATGCCTTAACGATATTTTTTTATTTAGCAATAGCGAAAATTTTTATTACCTTCTAGAATTTCACAGACGCTTCTTGGTTTTCTTTATTCGAAAGAAAACTTTCCAGATCGCTTATAATGAAATGGTCACATATCAGCTGACTGGCAATCACTCTTGGGTAGAAAACGCTGTTGTCTAAAATTTATTTAGTTGCTGATAGTAAGTTTTTATGATTAATTTCTTTTAAACGAAAGTAGACATAATTAGGGCTAGGATACAGTGCGTTTCATGCAGTGCACCCTCTTTTTAGGTGTTTAGAGACGTTTTTTAAAGAAAGTAAAAAACCGTTTTCACAAACAAGATAAGCATAGTCGATAACTTAGTAATTATGCAAAATATTGGGATGTTGGGTTATGAAAAAATAATATGACCGAAAATTCAAATTACCACCGTTTCATAATTTTACAGGCAGTTAGAGTAAAAAGCTGTATTCATAACATGATTCTTGTGTATTCTTAATTTTTACTGACTTTTTGTAAGCCCTCTTCCTTAGCTACAATTAGATAGGTCAAACTTATTTTTTTGATTATTCTAGGAAAAGTTATGACCATCAACATAAAAATGTCGATTTCTAGTCAGAATAAAGAAAAATCTAAGGAAAATGACTGTCTGGCCACATAAATAATAGCTTTTCTCAATACTTGTCAATGAAAAGATGACATCTATTGCACCATTCGAAAGCTCTTTGATTTATCTAGAAAATAACATGTCGACTATTGTTTTATAAAAATACAGGGCTGAGAAACAGACGGTTGAATTTAGACAAGAGAAAAAGCCCTGTTTTTGCTTTATTTTTAGCCTTTTTTGTCTTGTCTAAATTCAACCGTCTGTTTCTCAGCCCTGTATTTTATAAAACAATAGTCGACATGTTATTTTTTTTCAAAACGAAACTTGGCAAAATCGAAAAAAGGCAAAACGAAAGTTGGCAAAAAATTGCCTTGGTCTCCCCTGTTGTCCAAAAATGTCTAAAAATCGAATAAAAATGTCTAAGAATTCGGACAACAGGGGGACCAAGGCAATTTTTTGCCAACTTTCGTTTTTGCCAAGTTTTGTTTTTGCCAAATGCATGCTAGCCATAATTAGCGAATCCATGGTCGGGACCGCAGGCGGCTTGGGGCTTGGAGTTGAGATGCGCACACACGCTTACCTTAGCCATGATTCTGAGAAGTACTTTTGATCAAAAAATGCATATAGAGTCTCTTTTGCCACGGCCAGTTGAAAAACATGGTAAGAAAAATTTTCCTAATTATCAAACTTCTGTATGAATTTTTTAACTTAGTTCCTAACACAACTATACCTAAAATTTAATTCTAGGCCTTGTTATGTCAGAACCAAGTTGAAAATCCGTACAGACGTTTAATGATTAGGCGAAATTTTTTTGAATTGGTGGGGTACAATCCAGAACGCGTGGCCATGGCCTTTAAAGTTCAAAAGACGCCAATTTAAATATTTCAAATGTTGACCGAAAAACCATGCCCCTGTGGTTTGAATAAATTTTTTATCTCAGAATCAAAAAAACAGCCGGCTTTCTCATGAAATCGGGGTCAAGAAACATGAAATCGAGGTTATCTCCTCCATCTTAGCACCCTACGTGGGGCAACTCTATACTGCAACCCGATTTGCTTATAAAATTGCGTTTAAACTTTAATTTTCTTTCAAATTCCGCTTTTTTCAAATTTTGAATCACTGAATTGTAGTCACTACAATGATTAATAGAATTTGATAGATATGCTCTTTTAAATTTGCATAAATAAATATTCTAATTTGGCTGCTTCTCAGGGGCAGCTGATTTTCAAAAAGCAACGTTTTCCTTCATAACATACACTGTTCTTCGTTGCACCTGAGCACAAGCCGAAGAAACTGTATAACACGCCTCAAAAAAACTACCGTATTTCTTCGAATAGAATGACATGTCGGTCTATTTTTCGATCCCAAAAAATCGGGAAAATTTTGGATCGATATCGAGATTTCTAGGTAATAATCCAAATAAAAAAAGCGGAATCGGTAGAGCTCGTCCGAGTTAAGAAAATGCAATAAACAGCTTTGGAAAATGTTCACTCTTTTCCGAGATGCAGACCCTCAAAGTAGGGGATGTCGCTCTATTGGAAACTATTGTTCTGTTAGAAGGAATACTGCATTTTTCGTTTCTGATTTTTGCCCTGTTAAAAATAATTTCAGTCAAAAATCTCCCACGGTGCGAATATGACTCAGGATGAGCACGTATTCATCCTGAGTCAGATTTTGCACCATCGTTAACTGTAGAATTTCTCGTATATCATACGATAAATTTTACAGTTATTAACGCACAGTCATCGACGGTGCAAAATCTGACTCAGGATGAACACGTGCTCATCCTGAGTCAGATTTTGAAAAAATAGTTTATTTTGAGGCGTCTTATATGGTATGCGCAACCACCATCCGAATAATATCGAAGCGGTATGAAAGAAATGTAGAAACACTTTCATTGCAAAAATTGGCTTAATCGCTGGTTCACGGACTATGACTTAGACTGAGACCTAGACTGAGACTATTTTGGCTACATGAACACTTCTTAGTCTAAGTATAAGTCTTAGTCTAAGTGGCAGTCCGTGAAAGAGCCATAAGAGCTTTAAACCATAACATTTTAAAGCAATTTTCTGAAAAAACTCATTTTCATTAGTTTACCTTTTTTCGCGACTTCTGAAGACTTTAGTTTATCGGCTGCTGAGTCCATACAAGCTCTGAATAGAATTTTTATTTTAAAAAATACTCAAGAAAAAATACCTTTTATTTTCTTCTTGCCCGATTTTGTTGACATTGTCGCCTTTGGAAACCGTAATAAATTCATCAAGAACAGAGTATAGCATCTCAGTTTTCTTTTGGATGTCAGGAAGACACTCATTAAGCTTTGGCCACTCATTTAATGCAATCTCTCTCATATTTTCCGCCTTTTTTACTTGCTCTTCAACGTCTGTTTTTCGATAAAGAGTGTTGCATTTGGCAGAGACTTGTTTGATTGCATCCAAACGATCGTCATTCAACTAAATATCGCATTCGGCTTTAAATGTGTTTGAGAGTAGTCCCGAAAATACAGGGTGGTGCAATTTTTAGTGTCTTTTGTTGTGTATATGTTGTATGTTTGTAGGTTCCATAACTTTGGCTAAAAACGTCATTTTTGGAATGCTAGTTACGGGATAGGTAAAAATTTTGTAAAAACAGATTTATTGAATCATCCATAATTGTTGGACATTTGACAATAGGGTACCGTATATCTTGTAATAAGGACCCATGAGGCCTTATTGTACAACCCCTCTTTGGCGGTGGAGCCTTTTAGAAGATGCCGTTTTGGCCTTATCAGGCCTTATTTGAGGCGGGGCCTTATTTTTCTACACTCTCAAAAGGTGGGGCCTTATTAGAAGGTGCCGGTAATTTAGGTAAAATCACCAAAGAGGGAAGTAAGGCAATTTCTGAAAATTCCAAAAATCAAAAATTTTCTTTTAAAATTACGTCAATATATTTTTTTTTTTACCTTCTCTCATCCATATTCTTCCTTCACTTGTTACTAGCGAATAGCTTCATCTATTATTCTAAACTTCATTTGTTTAGTGACAATCCTACATATCGATATGAGGAACTCAAGAGACCAACGAGCTCCGACAAGCCCACATACCTCGAAAAATAATTAGATGAGTTTTTTAGTCGAATGAGTCAAAGAGCTAAAATCCAGCGCAAAAAGTTCAAAAAGACAATGTTCGATTTTTGGAATTTTCGAAAATTGGCTTACACCCCCTTTGGTTATATTTACCTAAATCACCTATTGTCAAATTGTATTACAATTATCAATGACTCGACAAATATGTTTTTACAAAGCTTTTACCTATCTCGTAACTAGCATTTCAAAAAAAATATTAAAAAGGACGTCTTTAGTAGGGTTGGCCTGTGCATTTTTTACAAGCATATTTGTTGTGAAATTTTGGCCGCTTTAAGCGGCCATCGAGCACCAGTACGACGCGCACAGCTCGTTTAAAATACAAGAAAGTTTTAAAATAAAAAGGCTCAAATTTATTTCACACACCAAAATACTGATTTATCGCAGTAATTTTGGATTCTCCGCAGTAAATTTTGTGGGAATTTAAATTTTTTAGTCAGAAAATATGTTTCACTGGTCAAACTCCCACCTGGAGTGGGAAGCAGAAGCCACTGAATGTTGGTTTTTTGGGAGTTTACTAAAGGGGTAGGTGAACTTTTTGCGAAAAAATCGATTGAACGTATCAGAATTCCAGTCAGATGGGCTAAATTGCTCAGAATGTGAAAATTATACCCCAAAAAGCCACTTTCAGAAGCTTCTGACCACTCTGGGGTGTGATTTCGACCAGTGAAACATATTTTCTGACTGAAAAATTCAAATTCGTGCAAAATTTACTGCGGGAATCCAAAATTTACTGCAGAAATCAGTATTTTGGGATGTGTTTTCAGCTACAGCCAAATAAAAATGAGCTAATATTCCTGTTTTTTTTTTAAATTTACTCTGAAAATATCTGCTTGTGGGCCTCCCTAATTGTAATAATAATAAAAATTACCTGTGTTAGTTTTCGAATTGCTGCTTGACGTTTCTGTGAATTTGTTCATACTTGGCCATTGTGTTACTAATTTCCGTCACATAGATAGACAGATCTGCTTCTATAGTATCAATTGTGCTGACCGACTGCTTCAGGAAATCAGCACCGGCTAGATTGCATTGCTCCAAAATATTATGCCCATTGTGTTTTTTAACAATGCACATTGAACACAAAATAGTAGGCTAAAATATGTAAAGCTAATATTTTATTGTATGTTCAGCTATCATACTTGATTTTAGTGTGATTACAAGGATAGCATGATTGGTAGACAAAGAGCTGCTTAGCAGGAACTTGCTCTGAACATAAACTTCATACGGACTTCTCATTTTCTGTGCTTTCGGGTAGCGCTCGCTTGCCTGCTTGCAGCTGCTTTTCCTTCTCCACAAACCCTTAAAAAGAACTTGTAGCAAACAATAAATTTTAACATTTTCAACAGCTTCAGTGTTACTGGATGGTACCAGTGATGGGTCCGCCCCGCCCCGGGCGTCCCAAACGCGCGCCGCACCGCCCGGTGCATGAGGCGGTGCTGGGGCGATGTCCTGGTTCAATTCGTGGCGTAGGGCGGTGCCGGGCGCGAAAAAATAGTCCGGGGCGCGGGCGGGGCGAAGGCAAAATGTGGTGGTGGGACGGGGTATGGGGCACACGGGACTATTTTTTTATCCTGAATTTTGCACTAAAAATTCAATTTTTTTAAATTTAATTAAAGATTGGCCTTGAGAATTGCACCGCCCCGGGGCGCCCTGGCGAGCTGCCGGGGAGCTAGACGTCAGAGCCCTAGGGCGTGGGGCGGTGCCGGAGCGGTGGCCTGGAAATCACTGGTCGTGAGATGGTGCTTGGGGAAATTCGCCTGCTTACCCATCACTGGATAGTACTCAGATACCTTATTTGGTGGTTTTTACCCCGTTTTCTGGTCACTGGAGCTGGGCAAAAAAGTCTCTTAATACATTTTTGATCAAGAGTCATGCTCGAAATCATGTCTAAGGTAAGTGAGTGCGCGCATCTCTAAGCCATCAAGGATCTTTGGGGGCTTGGATCAAAAATATTTAGGAGGAAAATGCAAAAAAATAATACGGTCGGGATTTTATAATAAATGCTCGAACATATGCCCGGGCATATGTTCCGGCATATGCACATACACTAACCCTAGTTAATAGTCAGAAACCGTGTTGTAAATCTCAAAGCTACGGCAGCTCGGTGCGGCGCCGTGAGCTGTCGGTGTCACACCGGTGTTAGTTACAACACTGGCCAGAAAGCATACCTTTCATTGTGAAAACTGTTGGCAGAGCTCCATTTTTAGGCACAGAAAGAAGTGAACGGCAGGTAGGGCACTTGATTTTGACCAATCTAGCTGAAGAACTAGTTGCTGGAGCACCTTTTATAAGTTGAAGCACACATTTGTGGCAGAGCATATGACCGCAAGGTAGTACTTTTGGTTCATCATAAAGCTCCATGCAAACAGAATAGTCTAAGTCACCGCCAGAATTCATTTGAGCTGAGCTAGAAGCCTTCCCGTCAGACATTCTAGTAGGGCTTGATTGATTTAATAATGAGATAATAGATTAATATTTTTAACTACAGAATTAAATGCCTATGATGAGGCTTAAACTTAAAACACAATCTTGAAAACTATATCTTATCAATAATATTTTTTAATCATTACCATATTCTACCGTATTCTCTATATTAACACGAGAAAGACTCAACGGAACAACCGTTGTTTCTGGTGCGGAAATTCACGTAGATCATTTTTAAAAATATGAATATGGGTGTTTGGATGTGATGTAGTGACCCAATAACCGGTTTGAAATGGTCGACCATTTCAAGGAAAGTAAGTAATCTCCCGAGAGGCGGACACCACTTTACTCCAGACCAGCTATATGACTGTAATATGTCAAAAAACCACCAGAATCTGCTTTTTTGAATAAGCGTATGTTAGATGAAATCTGTGCGCAAAAAGTGGGACAACCAGCATCCAACACAAAAAACCACCATTTTCTTACCTGTCAAATTTTCACTTAAAGCCGCTCAATAGCATGTCCTAGCTGCGTATAACTCCTCAATGCTTAGTCAATACTTGTAGAGAAATTCAAGAGCTACAAGATAGGCAGAAAATTAGCAAAAAATTAAACAAAAGTCATTCAAAATAACAGAAGAAGAGGTAAGACCAGCTGTTTTCCTGGTTCTGAAATTTAAAGGATACCTGGTTATGCATATTCCTGGCCGATTTTTTGAAGAAAATTGAGACCCACGGCCCCACGAACCCCACAAAAACCAGGTGCCTTTGAACAAAAAATCAGGTGGCTGTCACTTGGTTTCGTGATTTTCTCGAATTTTCATATGTAATTTAAAAAAAATATATCACCTGATAGAGCTTGAAAATCTGCATCAGATACAAGTTTCAGATCACAGGTAAAACTGCGGTTTACGTCATTTTGAGAGGTTTGAAGAAGTATGCTGGTAGCCTCGTCACAGGTGGACGATTCTAGTTTCAATTCAATGCCTTCGAATCAGTATTTTAGAACCCAATATTCCTAAATCGTATACCGAAAAATAGCCAAGACTTTGACGAGTCTTTTTCTTGCTAAAATATCCGAACTTTAAAAAATCGTGTTGATTCCAAATCCATTGACATAAAACCAGAATCATCCATCGGTGACGCGGCTACCAGCATACTCCTTCAAACCTCTCAAAATGAGATACACAAAATTTCACCTGTGATCTAAAAGTTGTTTTTGATGCAGATTTTCAAGCTATATCACGTGCTATTTTTATTTAAAAAAATGGCTTATAAAATTTTGAGAAAATCACGAAACCAAGTGACAGCCACTAGATTTTTTGTCCAACGGCGCCTGGTTAATGTGGTGCTCGTGGGGCCGAATTGTTCTAGCTTGAATTTTGTGATATTTGCTTGTGGTTTTTGAGTCTTTGGAACAGTTCTGTTGCGATTTTCACGCAGAGCATTTTGATTTATTGCATTCTCAATTTTCTACAAACAATCGGTTATCTACCGTATGTTTCGTAAACACTCATTTGATCCCACCTCATTTGATCCCGATTTCAAAAATTTGGAATTCAACGTTTTCGAAAGCATGGTGGTCTTTTTTTTTAGTTCTATTTGGTAGAAAAATCTTTGTTAATTTTCATGTTTTAGCAATATCAATGGCTATGAAAGTGAATGATGCCTTGCTAAGCGGTGTGCATTGGGATCAACCATCTCTTCAGGTATAGAACTTTTGTTTATTTTTTTCTTTTTTATTGGGTATTTTGTCTCGAACGAATCGAGAAAAGCAGTGCTTGATCGCCAGTGGCTATGACTTTGTGAAAAGCAGGCTAGTGAGCGACGGGACAATTCAAAGCTGGCGCTGCATTAAGACTTTTTAAAAACCATCTTTGGGTCAGTCAACGGTCTTCGCCTACTCAATTCTTACATCTGTATACAGCGTCCTAATGCCCATGCGGTAATTTATCAACTTTCTTTTTTCAAAACGATATGTGTGTTTACAGCGGCGGAATGTCACAGTGAAGGTTAAGCTGCTGCAATCACCAATTTTGTGTCTTCGCCTAATGCAATCGTGGTCTCAGAAAAAGCCGGCTCGACAGATGCTCAGCTTTTGTCGCTGTCGACAGTGAAACCCTTGCAAGATCAAGTCCTTCGTCGAAAAAAGCCAGTTGGTTCCACCAGCGTCGATGAGCCAGTGAAGGAAGCCAATACATTTTACGAGTCAAGGCCGAAGAAGAGGAAACGAGACAACTGGTGGTCAGGTATGTCATCCTATAGATCAGTCTTAAAGAATGATTTTTTTTATCATCTAGAGCAAGAATGAATCCTGTTAAAGTGCTGCGCCAGCCTCGTCGTCCAGAGTATGACAGCGGCGACACGAATATAGAAATTTTAGTCTGTGGTTATCAGCCGTCAGATCGAATGGAGGCCTAAATTGAATGGAGTGTCGTACAGCATTATCCGCCGAAGTTTCCAATTTTAGAGGTGGGAGAAGAACAAAATGAGGAATTTCAAAGCTAATATGATGTTTTACGTTTGTCACTCATTTGTTCGTTACATTTGCTGAAAAAATCTCTCACTTTATCAATAAAAATGCTTCTCTCCTGGTTGTCTTAGGATAAGTATGAAACTACTGTCAAGTAATCAAGGACTTTCGGTCTTTATGATTCAGGCTTTACGAAAACTAGAAAACAACAATAGAGAGCCCACAAAGAGAAGAAGACCACATTATTCCAACTTTATATGACCTGGAAATAACCGGATGGTCCAGTTTGACTTATACTTAGATCATCGATCAGTCAACAGCTCGGTTCGTCAACTGAACATCCAATTGCTTTAGAGCCGTTCTAAGTTTCTATAGTGGTTTGAAGTAGTTCGAGGATAATTTAAGTGTTTAGTGCGGTATGGATTCCCAAAAACAGATTTACCCGAAAAGGTGATGAAATAAGCTCGAAAAAGTTGATGCTACTAGGCGGATTCAAATCCTAGTACTGACTGGGGAATGACTGGGCGAAAAATTTGCCGGGAAATGAATTTACCGGGAGTGAATTAGCCTAGTACCGAAATTAGGATCAAATGAGGTGGGATCAAATGAGTGTGTGATTAAATGAGTGTGCACGTTGTTCATTGCTTATTATATAAAATTAGAATGTAAGAAAATGGCGAGATTCAACCTGCCGCTCACCTTCAAAGATCTGGCGAAATCTACAACTCAAGACGAATCACTACAAATGGTCATGAATTTTGTGTCAAATTCTTGGCCTAAAACGCTAAAAGATCCGTTGGACACAAAAAAGTTTTCAATGGCCATAAAAGATCCGATTGGACAAAACTCGTCATGTTTGTGCCTTGGTTGTCGCAATTCTCGCCTCAGTGCTCCAACAATTCCAAAAATAGTGATGCAATTCATCAACAGCGTGCCTTTCTTTCCATCGTGAACAATGTGCTAATGTTCAAAGAAAGGGTGGTAATTCCAGCAAGCAATCAGAAATCAGTCCTACAACTTCTCCATCAGGGACACCCGGGATTCGCCGAATGAAGCAATTGGCCCGTTCTTACTGCTATTGGCCCAAATGGAATCCCAAATTGAAGAAATGGTCAAGAAATGCTCGCCTTGTGCCCTCTTTGCCAAATTGCCAACGAAGACTCTCCTACAATCATGGCCTCAGTCAACAAAGCCGTGGCAAAGAATACACCTTGATTTTGCTGGACCCATCAACCATCAATCTTTCCTCATTGTGGTCGACAGCTACTCCAAGTATCCGGAAGTCTTCCAAATGCAATCAACTTCTTCCGAAGCAGTCATCAGCAAGCTAAGAAGTCTCTTTGTTCGACATGGACTACCAGAACACTTGTCAGCGACAATGGAACGCAATTCAGCAGCAACCTCTTCCGAAAATTCTGCGAATCCAATGGCATCAAACAACTTTTCTCGCCTGCTTATCATCCTCAATCAAATGGTCAGGCCGAAAGATTTGTTGCTACCTTCAAAAACGCACTATTCAAACTGAAAGATGGAGGAACCTGCCGGAAACAATTGACCTGTTCCTTCTCAGCTATCGCACAACGACCGTGCTCCTCTGCTCCAAATGGCGTCATCCTGCCGAAGCCTTTCTTGGGAGTAAACTACGTGCTAAACTGGACCTTCTTCTCCCAACCGCTATCGGAACTTCACCACGAAACACACAGATGGAAACCAATTCAACCGTCATCATGGTGCCAAATATCGTCAATTCTCTGTGGGTGACCCAGTTTTGTGTCATCTTATCACAGCCAAAAATGGGTCAAAGGAACAATCGTCAACCGCCGAGGAGTGATATATGCTGTGCAACTACCATCTGGAAGGTCAAGAGACTTCCACGTCAATCATCTCCGCCAAAGCTCTCTGCCTGTGGACGAAGAAGCACCTATCGACATTCTGCTGGAGACATTCGACATTCAAAATGGAAGAACCCAATCAGCCGAAACTGCCCAGCTCGATCCCCTCCTCAGTCGCCGTTGGCTCGCTCTCTCCCACAATCGCCATTTGCTCACTTGCTTCCTGAATCTCCATCGGTTCGCACTCCTATCCATTCACCGTTGGCCCCTTTACCCGTTCCGTCGCCGTTGGCTCGATCTCCTTCCCCACAAGTGCGCAGATCGGAAAGAAGAAGAACGCCAAGAACCGTGTTGCAGCTAGATGGAAAGAAGAGCTTAAGAAAGGACCGCCTCACCTATAAAATCTCTGTGAGCCTCCCCAAACAACCTAAAGGGGGAGGTGTTGTGTTGTCTGTTTGAATCATTTGTCTCGCCACGATTCAAACCTATTGTACCTTGTAAACAGTATATAAGGACTTGAACGTATGTGTTCAAGTCAGTCTTGTGTGGAATAAAGTAATAAGCTAGTCTTGTCTCTCTCTCTCCTGCTTGCTCTCGTTTCTCTGTTTCCTCTTCTGCCAAGACTCAACAAAATCCCTCGCAGGCACTTTTTAAAGAGCTTAAAAAGTTAATGAAAACAGAAGTTTCAGAGCACTTGAAATTAGAGGGGGGGGGGGGGCGGCGCTTATTAGAGAAAATACGGTACGTTGATCTGGGTTTGAACTGTACATTGTTAGAAATGTCGACATAAATATCACAATAGTCATTGTTTTGCAGTTTATTAAGTAAAAACGCTCTGTGGACAAAATATCTCATGACGTAGTTTAGCGTTTATGTATTTGTCCCGGATTTTTCGTTGAATATTTTGTGGCAGATATAAGACCTCGCCACAGGGCATAAGGCAGACATCGTCTATAGGCAGTGCAGCAATCAGTGCATCCTAAAAAACCTTTTTTTTGCTTCGAAAGAACAGTAAAATTAACTGACCACCACACGCTCATCATCAATTTCCAAAGCTCTTTCAACTTTTCGATACACTGGACCCTTTCTATTAGCAATATCGCGTGCTATCGCTTCCACCGGAAAAGAAAATTAAAATATTTTGACACTAAGCGATTCAGTTTTATTTCAAAAAAAAAACTAACCACTGAAATAGTCTTAACGTGAGCCACTGTGAGTGCGGCCATTTCCTGCGGATAAAAAATAGTGGTGCAACAATCAGATATTGGCAAAACTGAATAATATTGTAAGAGCTCGGCAGATAGCATGTTAGTGAAAATTCAGTCAAGTAACTTACGCATAATGTTAAATAAAAAAACTCTTGTTAATCAATTTGATTTGATAGACAGACGGCTGAAATGACCTCTGATCGTTTAAAGAGTTGGTGGCGTGATGCGTTTTAAAGTCATTCAGGTTGAAAATTCGTCTTTTGTGGCGCAATGGGTAAGCGTTTGTGTTTTTGCCCAAAAGTGCTCGCAGGTTCATTCATAAGTGGTGGCACGCTATTTATTTTGACCTGTTTGAGCCACAACGTGACGATTCATCACCTTCCACAAAAAGGGACGATTCATCACCAATCTACGAATCTTAAATCTCTATATAGTATTTGGATGGGTGGATGGGTGGGTGGGAGGTTTAACGCATTTGACTACATGTTTGGTCACAAAGAAAAACTTTTTTAGTGTATTATTTTTTTTGCATGTGATACTCATTCGAAAGCTCTTTCAATGGCGGAGGACCTTTCGCAATCAGATTTAAAGATTGCTGTGTAAAAAATTGAGATTTTGCCCTTTGAGAGTGAAAAGTCGTGATTTTCAGGGTTAATCTTATGAGTGCTCATTTGGTCACAAAAGAAAAACTTTTTTTAGTGGTAATATTTAATTTGCATGTTTATACTCATATGAAAGCTCTTTTAATCGCGGAGGACCTTTCGCAATTAAATTCAATAATTTAATGTGAAAAAAATTGAGTTTCTGCCCTGTGAAGTGAAAAGTGGATTATATTTGTTTTTTTTCAAATGCAATCACAATTTTTTTAAATTCGCGCATTTTTTGAACATTGTGGGGCAGTTGTTGTCAGAAGAATTTCGCTTTATTACAATTGATAATTAATTCCGTAACTATGATGATGATGAATTTAGTTTTTGCTGCCCAAACCACCAATGTTCCCGCACGGCATAGGCGCCGATAGGCGCCTAAAGACCCTAGTTTATTTAGTAAACATAACAACAAAAGCAATAAAATTTTCATAACATGTGTGAGGGTAAAGTAAAATCAAACAAAATTCCAACATGTGACACTATTGATCCATTAAGATATTGTACGCCAAGCCGCGGCGATGTTCCATCAGATTTGGTCCTGCTTGATTTCTGCCCCTGCTGCCCGCCCTGAGCTCTCACCTGATCCGCCGCCACGAGTCCCGCTTGATATTTGGAGCACCTTCCCAGAATTCTTGCCCATCCGCGTCGAAATAGATCTGTCGCTTCTTTGGCGCATCCCTTCAGCGACATATAGCTTATAGTCGGCGTCGAGGTCTCGCTGAACCCTAATGAAGTCTTGCAGAAGGCGGCGATGTCGGATGATCTGCTGCCAAGCGTTCTGAAGACGGCGATGAGCTGCTTCTGCAAAATTATTCGTCCTATCCTCACCAGCAAGCGTCCTGTCATAGCAGCTCCACCACGCGATCGGAAATGGATAAGCTCGTCTCGCAGTTCCTAAATCAAGGTGGTTTTACCAAAGTTCCAAGAAAAAAGCGATTGCGGATGTGGTGAATCGCCCCCTCTTTGTGGAAGGTGATGAATCTTCCGCTTTTTATGGGAGGTGATGAATCGTCCCGAGGTGATGAATCGGCCTGTGATGAATCGTCCGTGACCGTGTTTGAGAATGTATAGGAGTTGAGGCGCTGTTTCCGAGTCTGGCACTCAAAAGTCGAACTACCCCTAGACATTCTTCAAACAAGCCAATATAAAACACAAGCACTGCGCCACTGACGTCGAATTTCGAGGGGACAAGGAAATGTCACATAGAGATTGTGAGATAATGGAAAACTTTTTACCTTACAGTCGACTCTCAATTTAACATACACCCCAAAAGTTCGTTCCCGCCTAGGGTCCGACACTTTTTTTAACTCATTTTTCGAAATTTTTTACTTATTCTGTTTTGACAGTTCTGGTCCCAAATATCGTAAGGATTCCGATTTTGCCGATCGTTTTTCAGAATCTCTATATAGTATTTGGCATGTGTCTGTCCGTCCGTCGCCACTTTTCTTTTTAAGACCAATTTTCGGCCAGTTTTTAATAACCCATGCCGGATATCTTTCGGAACCCTGAAATTTAACATCTTAGCTCTCTTTTGAGCACAAAATTGTAAAATTGAAGTGGCTTTGAAAAAAAGTTTCTAAATCCCTTCAAACTGGAGATGGTGGATTTTCGGTCTGGATTTTTTGGTGGATTTTGGGTTTAGTCCAATTTTCGGCCAGTTTTTGTGAGCTTATGCCGGATATCTTTTCGGAACCCTTAAATTCAACATCTTTGCTGTCTTTTCAGCACAAATTGTAAAATTGAAGTGGCTTTGAAAAAAAAGTTTCTAATTCTTTCAAACTGGAGATGGTGGATTTTGTCTGGATTTTTGGTGGATTTTTGTGGTAGGCGAGGTAAACGAGTGGGCGAGATAGGCGAGGCTGGGCGAGGTATGCGAGATAGGCGAAGAAAGGCGACGATAGTCAAGGGTGGGCGAGTTTATGCGAGGACAATCAAGCTAGGCGAAAATAGGCGAGGGTAAGCAGGGTAGCGAATATAGGCGAAGGTAAGCAAGAAAAAGTGGGTGGGTAAACAGGTAGGGTGGATGATCTAACTTAACCATTAACGCACTCGAAAGATCAATCTACCGAACTACCAAATGTAGATGAACCACGATGTTCCCGAAACACATGAATAGTGCCGAACCACTAATGCTGACGTCGAAAAAACACAATTTTAGACGCTTCAGAGTAGGCGTATAGTGTACTCCTGCGGAATAGTGAACTACACCAAGTTTTTTCGCAGTCAACCCAAATATTAAGTTCACTGAGTTTATTTATTGTCCAAGTTGAGTGATGGTTAGAAACCGCTCAGGCATCGGCTTAGGCTTTGACTTAAGCTAAGGCTTCGGCTAAGGCTTTGGCTTAGGCTTCGGCTAGCTCAAGCTTCGGCTAAGGCATCGGCTTAGGCTTCGGTAGGCATTCGGCTTAGGCTTAGGCATTATGAGGTTGGTTTATTAGACACCTTTGTTTCCCTAAGGCAACTAGATTAGGGAAGTAGGGAGCGAATGATCTAATGAGTGACAAACAGCTGACACAAACAGTGTTTGCAAAATAAGGGCGAGAAATCATGTTGATACTCAATTTTTGGAAAAATCATTCTTATTCCAGACAAATTTGAGCAATTTTTCTGCGATACTTTTTTTGTAAATTTGTTGTGTTCTATAGTCAAACCTCAAATGAAAAGCTCCTTATATGCCTCGAGCAACTCAGTGAATTTGTAGTAAACAACTATCCTTCAAATTCATAGCTTTTTTCAATTTACTCATATTTTTTGAATTTATTTCGTGACTTGAGATATATTTTTTTGTTCAATAGCCGACTTTTCGAGTGACCGAGAGTGCCGCAGAGTCGTACGTGTTCTGAAAAGGCAAAATACGCTTCTAGTAATGATAATCATTTTGATTCTAATTTAAATTTGCAACCACTACTAAATATTGCAAACATTCATGTGACCTTTTCCAATTGTCCAAAAAGGTGCATTTTAGATTTTTAGACGTGCTTGCATAGTGGAAAGGCTTCCGTCATAGCAAAAAGGACATCTTCGAATTATCTCCATAACGTTTAAGCACAATCACGTATAATCGAAATTGGATGGCGAGGATGGGCGAGGGATAGGCGAGGGATAGGCGAGGGTAGGCGAGGATAGGCGAGGATAGGCGAGGGTAGGCGAGGATAGCGAGGGTGGCGAGGATAGGCGAGGATGGGCGAGGGTAGGCGAGGAAGGCGAAGGGTAGGCGAGGATTAGGCCGAGGATAGGCGAGGGTAGGCGAGGATAGCGGAGGCGTAGGCGAGGATAGGCGAGAACTAGGCGAGGATAGGCGAGGATAGGCGAGGATAGGCAGGAGAGGCGACGGGTAGGCGAGGCGATAGGCGAGCGGTAGGCGAGGATAGGCGAGGGTAGGCGAAGGATAGGCGAGGGTTCTAGGCGAAATATGGCGAGGGATGGGCGGGGATTTTGAGTACCTGTCAGGGGGGGTCGTAAATCAATCAATGCATGAAATCTTAGGGGTTAACTACTAGCCCGAAAACGTCAAATTTGGTCCCCTGTTGTTTGAAAAAAGTTGTGAATTATATTAAATCAAATTAGGTAAAGCCTTAGTATCACTGTTACGAAAATGTTTGTTACGAAATCTCGCATTACGAAAAAATTTGTTACGTAATCTCGCGTTACGAAACCATTTGTTACGAAATTACCGTATATTCTCGATTAGAAGGCCCCTCTCTAATAGAAGGCCCTCTCTAATAGAAGGCCCCCTTGAGGACTATATATCAGCCTAGAAAAAGAAATTCGCAAATCTGTTTTCGCGTTTTCTTAGTCAGCACGAGCTCACCTGATTCCACTTTTAAAATTTTAGTTGAGCACCCAAAAATCTCAAAATCGAAATATTTTTTCCCGACTTTTTTAGGGTTGAAAAATAGAAGCCCGGCCTTCTAATAAAGAATATACGGTAGCTCATTACGAAATCAGTCCGTTACTAACTGAACCTGTTACAAAATAAACACGTTACGAAATGAAGCTGTAACCAAATCAACCTGTTACGAAACGGCGCGTTACGAAATGAGGTACAGCCGTCCCTTTTATATAGACCGGGAGCAAACGGCGCCGGGAACAAATGACACATACCGCTCCTGCTACTTGACATTAGCCCGTAGAGTGCATGCAAGGATAAACAGAAGACCCATCACGGACACGGACGCAATATCCCCGGGCCACAATAACCTCGGCCACAATATCCCCGGCCATAATATCCCCGCGGCCACAATATCCCCGCAGTCACAAATTATTTTCTCAGCAGGAAGCTACGGGTGGTGGTTTTGTTTTTGAAGTTACAAGTTCAAACTAGAGCTGGAATCTAGCGTTCGGGCGGGATTTCGGGACGGGATTTTCAGCCAAAAAAATTCGGGATCGGGACCAGAATTATCGCTAAAAAATTTCGGGATACCGTCGGGATCCCGTTCAAATTTCGGGATTTTTCCATTTTTTGCTTTTTACAAGAAATTACCCCAAATATTGGTCTATGATTACAAATACGGTGAGTAGACGTTTGGCTACAAATGTAACATTTTTGGCGTTCTGCCCTATGTTCTGTTTAAGCCACTTAGGCTTATTTTTTCAGCCATTTTGTAGTTCGTAAGACATTTTTTTGGTCCCTAAGCCTAAGCCTAAACCTAAGCCTAAGGCCTAAGCCTAAGGCCTAAGCCTAAGTAGGCCTAAGTGGTTAAAACAGAACATAGGGCAGAACGCCAAAAATGTTACATTTGTAGCCAAACGTCTATACCCACAAATACACTTTCAGTAAACACTTTATATGGCTACGCTTCACATAATCGACATAATTTAAGTATAATTTATATAATTTATCAACGACAAAGCTTTGTTCAAAAAAATTAACATTTCGCTTATACGGGACGGGATTTTTGCCCAAAAATCGATCGGGCGGGATCGGGATCCCGTCGGGATCCCGTCCCGTTTCCAGCTCTAGTTCAAACCCTGTTTTATATTTTCGTCTTGAAAAATTCACATGCTAATTCAAATATCTTCTATGAACCGACAACAGTTTCGCTGGATCGCCCATGTACCAACAAAACGACTGGTCGTCCACTTGGATCAAAAAAATTCTACGTTTTAGGGTTTCCAATACCTGTTATCTGGACTAATTCGGGCATGCTGAAGATGGTTTGTTAATTGTAAAACGCCGTTTTCTCGGGTATTTTTTGAGTTTTGGTGCAATCGAGCTTTCGTAAAATCAATTGTCTCCCAAAACTCAACAAATACCATACAAAACCTTATTTTACTATTATCAAACCATCTTTAACAGGCCCGAATTAGTCCAGAAAACAGTTTTTGGAGCATGAAAAACGTGATTTTTTAGCTCTAAGTGGACGACCTTTTTGGTTTTGTTGTACCTAGGTAGTCGTACCCAGGTTGGAGAACTCGGGTAGTGTAGTGGTACCCGGGTAGAAATATTTTCGTCTTGTAATGAACTTTAAAATTTAAAATGTTTTTCTATGATCCAACTTTAGATTTTTTTAGATAATCTATGCACCAACTAAACCAAGTGGTCGTCCACTTGGATCAAAAAAATTTTACGTTTTTCATGATCTAAAACCTGTTTTCTAGATTAATTAGGGCACGCCGAGGATGGTTTGATAAGAGTAAAACAAGGTTTTGTATGGTATTTTTCGAGTAATGAGAGATAATTGATCTCGCCAAATCTCGATTTTGCCATAACTCAAAAAATAGCTTACAAAATGGGATTTCACCACTATCAAACCATCTTCAGCGTGTCCGAATCAGTCCAGAAAACAGGTTGTAACATCTGAAAAGGTAAAAAAGTTTTAATTTTTTATTGATCCAATTGCACGACCACTTGGTTTGGTTGGTGGTCCTTTTAGTCCACAAAGAGCATGGTCAAATACCTTAGAGGATTAGCTCATAAGTTTTTATGGATCACTGGAATGATGAAATTGTTCTCATTATTTGTTAATATGATATACTTCATGAATAAAACACTTTACTAATGTTCAATGAAAGCGCTAATGATTTTTTGTGAAATGACCAAGAGCCTCAAACTGACTGAGATATAAATCCCTGAAAATGAAAAAGGGTGCACTCAGAAAGATTCGAACCAAAACATTTGTCCGCGGATATTGCGACTGCGCGGATATTGTGTCCGGGGATATTGTGGCCAGGGGATATTGTACCACCTACGGGACCCATCATCACTGCTTTCCAGCGAATCGACAAAAAATTCTAATTTATTTTCTCCAAAGAATCGATTTTATTGTCAAACTAAAACAAACATTCGAAGACGAGGCGAAAAAATAATCAAATAAACAACCAAAGTTAGATCATAGTGATTTGACCATCCACAACCATACACGCATTGTCACTCTCCAGCTGATCAAGACCGGCATCGAATTCTTCCTCCGAAAATCGAAGACCGCCTGCTTTAGATTGAATAGAGTCACGAATTGTTTCGATGTTCACCAAATCTTCTCGAGTTTCGTCCATAGCAGCCCGGAATAATTCCTTGAATTTCTTATATCTAAAAAAAATAATTAATTAAACTACATAATAAGCAGAAGACCCAATATAGAGAGCTTTGCCATGGCAGACAACCTCATTCGAAAAGTAATAAACTATCCACCTGTCGACTGAGATCGCAGCATCGGTTCCTTCAGCCTCGGACGCTTCACAGGCGGAATCTTTGATCCGTGGGATAGCTGACCTAAAAGCAAACAATTCAGACCGCCTGAAATGGTTTTGTAAAAAGATTACTTGAATCTTCCAACTTGGCCACGCTTATTGGCTCGCTTTCAGTTCTAAATCATCATTTTGTCAAATGGCAAAAAAACAGAAGTTACTTCTTTGATCGAGTGCCGTATCTAGTGGTAGCTGCTGATTCCTTCTCCGTGTCCTGCTAAAATAAATTCAAATTCAATCATATCGTTTTCCAGCGAAAAAAATCATACAGTATCCATGTTTTCGTCCACTTCCGCATCAAAGTCAGCAGTTTCATCATTTCTTGGACGCTTCCTCTTCTGCATTTCTAATTCTGCTCGCTCTTTAGGTTTCTCCTTAAATTTTTTGGATTAAGAACGCGTTAAAAGTTTAAAAAAAGCCCGATCACAACCTTGAAACAAGCAAAGTATAGCAATTCAAATGCACCCTTGGCATCAGCCAGCTCCACTTCCTTAGATAGACGAGCCTTAGCCATGGCAGTTCCCAAACGAATCAAGGTTTCGAGCTGCCGAGCAGTTACCGGCATAGTCTAAAGAGAATAATTTCACCAGTTAGAGTACAAAGAAAATTGAAAATATGTACTCTTTCTCGATCACTGCGCTCCCCATCAGTTGATCTCAACTCTGAAAAAATAGATAAATAAAATAAGTAGGACAATTATTTGAATACCAGAATAACGCTCCGAAATATAAGCTGCAGCTTCCTCTCCAAGTTTGGGTTTAATTGCCTTAGCCATGTGAATATATTTTCGCATAAATTCAGTACTCAGGATCTTCTTCCTTAAAATATAACTTGAGTTTCAACAGAAAAAAACAGCACCCACCCCTCATCTATTGCAGTCCAATCACGATTCTTCTCATACACGCTGGAATTAGTTGTATCTTCCTGCTCATGGTCGAAAGTTGAGCGGCATTCAACATCATTTCCGAAAGGCAGCACAGTGCCATCAGGTTCACCTATGTATTTTGATAAGATTGAGATCTCTGAACAGTAAAAATTACCTGGAGTACGATAGCGATGAAGTTTGATCACGTTTTCAGCAACGGTTTTATCTCTGTCAGTATCATGCTGTAAAGTAATGCAATTCAAAATTTACTTTTGGAAGCTAGCAAAAAGAAACCAACCTCGTCCAGAAGAACAAAAATCAAATCAAAACGAGACAGCAAAGAATCCTGCATGCCAATGTTTTCCATTGGAGTCTTGTAAAGGTTGTAGCGCCCAAATACTGGATTAGCAGCGGCCAAAACCGAGCATCTTGCATTCAACTTTGCATGAATTCCTGCCTTTGAAATAGAGACTCTTCCCTGCTCCATGACCTCGTGAATAGCTGTTCTGTCAATGTCGGACATCTATAAAATTTTAGCAATCCAAAAGTTGAAAGAGAATGCCTAAAATACCAAACACTTTTCAGCCACTTTCAAACAGATACCTTGTCAAACTCGTCAATGCAGACTATACCACGGTCAGCAAGCACCATAGCTCCAGCCTCAAGCCGACGTTCATTCGAATCAATGTCATTCACCACAGCGGCTGTGAGACCCACGCCAGAAGATCCTCTTCCCGTAGTAGCAATCACTCGCGGAGCAGTATGGATCACGTATCTGCAACGAAATTATCAATCAAGATTAATAGGCACTATTCTCAAAGATAAAAACCATACCGCAATAGCTGACTCTTAGCTACAGAAGGATCTCCTATAAGAAGAACGTTGATATCACCACGGAGTCTTGTGCCATTTCCTAGAATTCGCTCTGCACCACCCAGCAATAGACAAAGAATAGCTTTCTTGACTTCTTCATGGCCATAGATAGAAGGAGCGAGAGAGCGAGCCAGAAGTTCGAAGATATCCTTGTGACGACTCATTCTGCCTAAAAAAGTTAACCTTAGTTATTTCCTACATCGTAAAGTGAAAAAAAGTTTACGAATGTTTTTGATGTCTTCCTGCTCGAAATTCGGCAGCATTTCTCGACCCAACAATTGAACTAAATAGAATGTATATTTTCAGGCGAAAATAAAACAAACGAAAAATAGTACTGTTATTCGCAATAACTATCGCTCTGAAATAATGTAATAAACTTTGACAAAAAGAGAAATGAACAAGATGAGATATACCTGAAATTTCCAGTTGACATGCCTTGCTGCTTGTTTGGGAGCACACGGAAGAGTCCAATTACCCGCACTCGATCACCAGGCTTGCATCTTAAAATAAGCAGATTAACAAGAAAGAAACAGTAAGACAGACCTGTCAGCGAGATCATCATCAGAAACAACGTCAACATTACGAGGCAGATGACCCGGCGGCGCACACTCGGGAAGCTCCTATAATCGTCATCCAATTATTTAAGAATACAAGCATCATGACTCACCTGGATGGAAAACATTTGATGGTCTTTAAATGTGCACAAACCAAACTCAGTTTCTAGTGGGTTCTTGTTTTCATCCTGAAATTTTCGGAAAATGTAGTAGATTACATGCTGCCATTAATCAACCCACTTCTTTCGGATAAGCGTTACTGCTCTGGAATGAATCATAGCACGTGAGATCAGTGTACTTTTTCTCCATCTTTTTCTTGGTAGCCGGACAATGGTGAACACTCTTGACGATTTTAGGGCGAACGAGCGAGCCTAGACTAACAGAATGAACCAAAAGTGATTATCAAAAAACGACTTACACCTGGTGACAATGCCTTCACAGCATACCATATTCCCCAGAAACTCGGACTTCAACTGTCTCGGATTGACGTGGCGATCACCAAAAGACCCTTCGAAGCCAATTTGAAAATCTCGCTCTTTTCCATAGTCATGATCCACCCGGATGACGATATCCTTGAGAGCTCTTTCAAAACATAGGATTTCCTGCACAAAGTCCTTGATCAATCTGAAAATTTTAAAATAATTTATAAAAAGCCGAAAAAAATCATCACAGGTTTCATCAACAAAAAAAAATTCTCATGTCTTTTTGGTGGAGCGATAGGTGTATCTCCAAAAAATTAAAAAATACCCGTTAGCTCGGTCTGGAAGCTTGCGACGCACATCATTGATATCCACAATCAAGCGAGTAGATCCATCACGGATGAGCTCTTCAACCTTTTGAGTATAAACTTTCTCATCGGCCTAAAATTGAAAAAAACGTATTTTGAGCTAAGTATCACATAAATAGACTTACGGGATCATCCAAAAAGTTAAGATATTGCTCGGTAATTTCACGGGCTCTGTTCTCTTCAGCTTTGTCCACCAGCCCAAGAGAATTCTGATCCATCCTTTTTTCTTAGTAATTAATAGGCAATAAAGTCACCAATAGCACCTAATATATTTATTACGTAAGTTTATGAAAGTAAATTCTGCTCGAATTGCTTGAAAGTGGCGTAAAATCAATACTGCTAGTCTTTATCTTCGAGCAAAAATTTCAACAAGCTTCATAAGTTTTTCTTGGTTTGTCGATAACTGGGTTTGTATTAGTTCTCCTTCAACCATCAACTTTCACCATTATTTTTCTCTCTATTTTTACCGTCCCCTTTCATGGATATTGAATACTTACCACGCGGAAATTGTAAAACCAATGGTAAAAACTACATGGCCATCATAAAAAATTTACTACAGGGATTATCAGGGTTAAAAATTTGGTTTTACATGTGTTCGCCGGCTCTTTTATTTCTCCGCTTCATGCCTCAGGCCTTTTTCGACAATTTTTCATTATAAAAATTCTCCATTGTTCACCCGTGCTTTTCGCAAAATCTCCCGTAGATCCCCTACCGCGAAATTTTTTAAAGAATACCCACTTTCCGTAATCGCCTTGGTGACACCATAATTCAAGCGCATTCTTACCAGAACGCATCCTCAAAAAATGCACAATACAATTCGAGTGCGGTAAATGAATGTTTACCGCACAAAGGTGATTTACTTTCAAAAAGTCTCTTGGCGCTCATTTCGAATTAAAGAGAAATTTTGTCTTGGAACGAAAATACTGTGACCCTGTTCAGTGATACGGTCTCCGAAAAATATTTGTATTTTGACGTTCGATATGTGTAACTTTCCGCTTGCATTGCTTTTATCCATCCATAAATTTCTCGTATCAGATGCTTTGTGTGTTATAAGGGAAAATGTGGTCTTCCAAAACTTATTATCATGATCTGCGTGGTCATAAAATTTTTGATTATTTTTTGAGAAACTATTCAGTGATTTGCATTAAATTTTTTCTCGAATTATATGTGTTGGTTTTGTGGATCATTCTTTTCTTGGCGTAGATTATGCGTGTCAGCTTTCTCCTGAAGCACTAATGAATAATTCTTTTTTATTCTAGGATTAAAGTGCTGCTACAATGGGTATTTCGCAAGACAATTGGCATAAGCGCAGAAAGACTGGAGGAAAGCGCAATCCAATTCATAAGAAGCGCAAGTACGAGCTCGGACGTCCTGCTGCCAACACTAAGGTTTATTACTCTCTCATTTCCGTGTATTTTCAACAATCGTGATATCATTTCAGATTGGAGCTAAGCGCATCCATTTGGTCCGTTGCCGTGGTGGAAACATCAAGCACCGTGGACTTCGTCTTGATACCGGCAACTTCGCATGGGCTTCTGAAGGTTAGTTTTTCACCTACAGTGAAAACTAAGGGCGAAGTGTCCTAATATACCGTGTTTCTTCCAATAACTCCCGGGTCTAAGGATTCAAATCGTGTTCTTGGCATTTTGTTTTTGAACTGATTTGTGATTGCTGCTCTCAAGCAAGTTACCACTCATTTTGTAGCCAGTGAGATGAGCTACAAAATGGGTGGTAACTAGCCCTAAGAGAAGACTTCAAAAGCGGGTCGAAAACACAATGCCTAGAACACGATTTTGAATCCGTAGACGCGGGAGTTATTACAAGTAATGCGGTAATATAATTTTTTAAGGCTGCACCCGCAAGACTCGCGTTATCGATACCGTCTACAATGCTTCCAACAATGAGCTAGTGCGAACGAAGACATTGGTAAAGGGTGCAATCATCACAATCGATGCAGTTCCTTTCCGTCAGTGGTATGAGACTCACTATGCTACTCCTTTGGCTCGCAAGAAGGGACAGAAGCTGACAGAAGAAGAGGATGCTCGCATCAATGGAACCAACCGATCCAAGAAAACGCTCAAGAAGTACACTGAGCGTCAGAAGCTATCTATTGTGGAGCCAGCATTGTTGGAGCAGTTCCAGTCTGGGCGTATCTATGGTTGGTGATTTCAGTTAGTGGCGCTCTAGATTTGTTATGCGACTGTTTTTTATTGCAGCTCGCATCAGCTCTCGTCCGGTCAGAGCGGCCGATGCGATGGTTACATTTTGGAGGGCAAAGAGCTCGAATTCTACGTGAAGAAGATCAAGGCTAAGAAAGCGAAGTAGACAACCCATGCTTTGTTATGTTACTCTGGATCTGTTATGAAAATAAAGTTGTTGTTTCCCTAGTCCACCACGATCTTTGCAAATTTTCAGTAAGTTATGAGTCGGACGGCAAGTATGGCGGTTCAGTTTGTTACTACTCATTTGGGCAAATCTCATTTGGATCCTCTCGTTTGGACCCCAATTTCAAATATGCCCAACTTTTCACTCAAAGTTGCGGTTAATTTTTTTGTAATTTAACAGCTTCAAAATTGATGTTTTGGTTACTGATACGATAACCTATAATTCATCTTTCCTAACAGTCCCGATAGTTGTGGTCAATTGGTAGGAATTAGTAGAAATTATTCATTTCTTGCACTACAGGGTGTCCCGAAATTACGTGCACATAAAAAAAGATCGTGTACGTACCGCCCTGCCTGGTCGATTTCCATTCTCGGGGTTCCTAACCCATGGAAATCTACAGAATTGTGGAGTTTTGAGAACGAAGAACACAACCACACCTACGAATAGCCAAACTTCCCACTTCTCTTTATTTTCGAAAGAATAGCCACTACGACAAAGGACTTTTTGTTGACGAAACAAAAAGTATACAAACCTCAGGTTTTCTCTGGGAAAGAGTCATTGTAAATCGCCACAGCTTTCGTCCCTTTGGCAACAGCATGCTTGGCCAATTCACCTTTCAAAAGGAGCTGAGTAGACGAATCAATTTCACGAACGGATATCGTTGAAACCTACTGCTTCTTGTGAGACGGATAGCGCCTGAAAACAAGACGCTTTCCAAAATAACAATTTCAGTACAAAGCGACCTACTTCGCGAGAAAACTAGCATCCTGACACAGACGTTCGAAAATATCTTCACAAAAGGCATCCATGACGTCAATGGCTTTTCGCTTGATTCCTATTTCCTAGACGAAGGAAAAGCGCAGTTCTTGCTTCTTGATATCAGCCATTATCTGAATGACAAACTCATTAAAAGACAGATGTATCGTACAGACATAAAAAATCAATAAACATTGATGAGCCTAGCGCATTTGAACAGTTAAAAGACAAAAAGAAAAATGTGCGCGTAATTTCGGGACACCCTGTGCATCAGCAGTAGTACTTGGGCGCTACTGGCTTATACCCCCCCCCCAAAAAAACAGCTACTTTCTTATACCAACCCCCCCCCAATCCTCGGACCTACTGGCTTATACCCCCCCCCCCAAAAATCAAGATTTTTAGGATTGGTCAAAACACATTTTTAAGCAATAATTTCGCCATAAAAGGACCAGAAAAGCAATTAAAATAGGGTTCAAGGCTGTATTGGGAGGGGAAGGGACAAAACAGGGGCCACTTCTATAGGGCCTATAAGTACCAAAGAGTATTAATTCTCTAAGCAGTAAAAGCGCTTTCAAACCCAGCCACTTGTGGTGCACGTAAAAGTATAAGTACTCGAGCTGATCAGACCGATCAGCCGGGTGGATCCTGATTGTTGTCCTTTAACTTTGGATGGCTGAGCCTCTGGCTCGTAGCCCCAGGCCTGAAGGGGGAAACCCTTTTCGGCCGAAAAATCAAAGATGTTGAATATAGTTTTGAATACTGGCGCCTACCGCATAAATAACTCTGGTATGCATGTTTTTTCATGCATCCAGAGTCGCTTTCAAGTGATTTGTGTCTAAGGTATGTGGCTGTGCGCATCTCAACTCCAAGCCCCTGCGCCCCCGAAGGGGGCGCAGGGGGCTTGAGAGTTAGAGATTTTGGGGTATAAGCCAGTAGCGTCAGTACTTGCATGGTAATATCCAGTAATTATGTTATGATATGCAGGTGTTGCTACCTACTAGTCTGTTAGGTTACCTGTATAGTAGTTAGGTATTTAACTAGTGACTACAGGGTCGCGCAAAAAAAACGCGGCCACTTGAAAAAGTTGGCGTAGGTAGCTCTTGCCGATTACTACCCATTTGCGCAAATTTTTTTTCAAATTTGTATTTTTTGTCTTGTGAAGAACTGGCTGTAGGAACTTTCGTAAGAAGACAATTTCGTAAGAGCGAAAATTCGTAAGAAACTTTTTGTAACAGCGAATTTTCGTAAGAAACTTTTTCGTAACGGCGAATTTTCGTAACGAATTTCTTTCGTAAGAGGAAATAATCGAAATTTTTTTACTCTTATTCAATTTTTCGGCGCTAGTAGCGAATACCCCCCCCCCCAAGCATCCGACCTTTAAAAATTGCTGTAACTACCCTTGCAAACAACAAGTTTAGGCTTAGCCCTTAGGCTTGGGGGTAGGCCAGCGTACGGAAGTTGTGACTAATGAAGAGTTTGCGCACATTTTCCGGGGTCTGGGACATAAATTTGGCTACTTTTTACTAAAGTAAAAAAAGTGAAAATCGTTGAGGGGGGGGTTATTCGCTAGTAGCGTCAATTTTCTAATTCAGGATTTCGTCTGATTCATTTGTTTTGGCCTTTCTGTCATTGTTTGACACTTCAAACAGTTAATTATATGACTATTAACTGTGTGAGCACAAAAGTTGGTTAGCGTAGGTCATATGACTGAAAATTTTGATAATTAGTTGACCCCCAGATTTTTCATCCATTAAGATACCAGCAGAAATACCCAAAAGCATGGTGAAAAACTCCGAGCTAGAATTCATATATTATATACTACACATAGCTATTTCCATTAGTGGCATGTATGGTGCAGTAGGTAAATTGATGGGATGAATTTTTTTCACCAGTGGTTCGATTCCACCCTCTAACTGTTTCATTTTTTCTTGACTATTTTTGGTCAAAACATCACAGAAGCTATAAGAAACATCAAAGGAGGATCAAAAAGCAAAAAAAGCAACTTAACATATTACTAATGTTACTGAAAACCGCGTTACGAAAAAGCTTGTTACGAAAATTCGCTGTTACGAAAAAGTCTCTTACGAAAATTCGCTCATACGAAAAAGTTTCTTACGAATTTTCGCTCTTACGAAAAAAATTTCTTACGAAAATTCGCTTTCACGAAAATTCGCTCTTACGAAATTGTCTTTTTACGAAAGTTCCTACAGCCGAAGAACTCCCATCATTTCAAATCATTTTTCATGATTTAACCTCAGTTTTACTGGATCATCCATGCATTTACTGAATGAAGTGGTCGTCCACTTGGATCAAAAAAAGTTTACGTTTTTTATGTTCCAAAACCTGTTTTCTGGACTTATTCTGGCACGCTGAAGATGGTTTGATAGTGACAACATGCCGTTTTGTAAGGTACTTTTGAGTTTTGGTAAAATCGAGCTTTGGCATAATCAATTTTTGCCCAATACTCAAAATATACATTACAAAACGGCATTTCACCACTATGAAACCATCTTAAGCATGCCCGAACTAGTCCAGAAAATAGGTTTTGGAACATGAAAAACGTAAAAGAATTTTCTAATCCAAGTGGACGACCACTCAGTTTTAATGGTCTAATATACAACTTGGGCACTGCAAACTAAGTACTATCATGACGATACACTACCTAGGGACTACAATCTAGCATCACCATCCAAGTACCACTACCTAGTACTTCCACCTGAGTACCGATACCTAGTCACTGCCCTGGTATAACGGGGTATAGACGTTTGGCTACAAATGTAACATTTTTGGCGTTCTGCCCTATGTTCTGTTTTAGCCACTTAGGCCTACTTAGGCTCAGGCCTTAGGCTTAGGTTTAGGCTTAGGGACCAAAAAAATGTCTTACGAACTACAAAATGGCTGAAAAAATAAGCCTAAGTGGCTTAAACAGAACATAGGGCAGAACGCCAAAAATGTTACATTTGTAGCCAAACGTCTACTCACCGTATAACCACCTCAATACCACTTCCTTCAGACTACCACCTCCATAGACCTGAATACCCTACGAGATATCAAACTACTCCAGAACTAGGCTTCCTGTAAGTCAAGTCGCTGTTTAGCATTGTCAAATTCTATGCAGGACACGATTCTGGATAGGATACAGTGATTTTTAATTACCTTCAGTTAAATCCGAAATTTCGAATTCTGGAGATTGATACCCATTTAAAGAATGTGCCAGGTTGTTACCCTACCCACCCTGAGGCTTACTGTTCATTTACAGAATAGCTTATGATTGTTATTCAAAAAAATAATGTTGGTTACCACCAGGATTCGAGCCTGTAACCTCAAAAATTTGGAGCGGCAATTTACCGAGGGGTAATTTGGAGAGGCAATTCATTGCCACCTGAAAATGTCCTGTAGCCACAATAACGGCCAGGAAAAAAGTTTCTGTAAAACAAGTTAACGCAAGGGCAAATCTGTGACGCAAAAATAATTTTATATAAAACTTATAAAATTTGCGCAAATGTCTTTTGCGCAAACGGGTTTTGCGCAAATGGGTTTGCGCAAATGTCTTTTGCGCAAATGGGTAGCAACGTTCTCACCCCCAAATTTTCGAAAAGTGACCCGAAACACCTCCGGAGCTCATTTTTTTCTGGATAACACGATGCAAGAAGCATATTTAAACACTTTATAGATATAAAAAAAATTCGTCAAAAAATAGTCCCCCACCATTTGCGGCTAGATTATCTTTTTAAGGTATTTTCGACCAAATTTTAGCCTTTTTCGAGTCAAATTAAAGTAAAAATGATAGATTTTGAACAGGTTTTTACTTTATGTGGTCTATCGCATGAAGAAACTCTGGTTTGCATGTGTTTTTATGCAACCAGAGTCACTTTCGAGTGTTTTATGTCTAAGGTATGTGGGTGTGCGCATCTCAACCCTTGATTGAAAATGTTCTGTTCTACTGGATAATCCATGCACCAATCATATTAACTGGTCCTCCACTTGGTGAAATTTTTTATGTTTTTCAGGTTCCAAAACTAGTTTACTGTACTGATTCGAGCATACTAAAGAATGTTTTACAATAGTAAAATCCTGTTTTCCATGCTGTTTTTCGAGTTTTCATCATCGTACTATTTAAAAAGATTAACACATATTAGCACCTAAATTGTAGTTAACTTAGTTGGCAGTACCCATGTTGTATATTCAACCATTTTTGCAGTGCGTCTGACCATGTTGATAGCTGGATCATCCGGATAGCCCATGTACTAACAAAAACAAGTGTCCACTTGGATCAAAATTTTTTTTCAAGTTTTCAGGATCAAAAACTTGTTTCCTTCACTAATTCAAACATCCTAAAGATGCTTTGACAGTAGCGTAAACGCGTTTTGCCAGATTCACGAAAAATGTGAAAAGACCATCGAAATAAAAAAAAATCCTAATGTTAATTTTGCTATGCCCTTAGTTTCTGCCTATTATTGTTCAATCCATTCTTCACCCTCCACTACCTAAACTCAAAAGGCTGCATTCGCGAGAAAGTGCAGCTGACGCTGGCCGGAGATTCGATTAATTTGTGAGGGTTTTTGTGTTTGTTATCGCGACATAAATAAAGAGCTTACCCAATTTACCGTATTCCCTCTAATAGAACGCCATGGCGTTTTTTTAACCTCCAAAATGTTTTTGGACTTTGTGTTAAAATGCAATAAAACATGGTTTATACCCTATTTTTGGCCCCAAAGGGGTGGCGTCATATTAGAGAGAATACGGTATTCGTTACCACTGTGTTCCTGTACTGTACTTTTTGTCATATTTTTATTCATATGGCTCATTCTATCAGATATTTCGTCGACACTTTTTTGCACCGCAGCCAGAGCCGCTCTGCTCCCGCTCTGGATCCGGCTCCGGCTCCGAGCCGGAGCCAGATCCGGAGCGGAAAGTTTTTCCTCCCAGAGCCGGGAGCCAAATCCGGAGCGAGAAATTCTGCCTCCCGGAGCTGGAAGCCAGATCCGGAGCGGAAAATTTTTCCTCCCGGAGCCAGATCCGGAGCCGGAAATTTTGAAATGCCAGCACTGCTGACAACCCTACCTACAGGCCTAATTTTGGGCCGGTTGATGTATTTGAAAATAGGCCTAGTTAACCATAAATTCTCATCCCTGCCCACCAGACCCAAATACTATATAGAGATGGGGCTTAAAAGGCATCTTCTAATAAGGCCCCACCTCCAAAGAGGCGTTGAAAAATAAGGCTCCATGGACCTTATTAGAATATATACGGTATGTGGCGTGCGGTCAATTCGTCCACAAAATTATTTTCAAATTAATCTTTTTTGTCTTATGAAGAACTTATGTTATTTAAAGGGCCTGACCTCTTCCTACTCGGTGGTCCCCCGCCAATTCAAAAATTTCCCTTCATCATTGGACTTCTGTACGGATTTTTCCGCTAGGTTTCTAACAAAACTAAGCCTAAAATTTGATTTCAGGCCTAGTTTTGTTAGAAACGTGGCGGAAAAACGTACAGACAGAAGTCCAATGATCGAGGAAAAATTTTTGAATTGGCGGGGACCACCGAGTAGGAAGAGGTCAGGCCCTTTAAAAAAGTTTTCGGTTATTCAGCCTCAGCTCTGCTGGATAATCCACCCACCAACTGAACCAAGTGGTGGTCCACTTGCTTGGATCGATTTTTTATCTCGTTTTTGGGTTCTAAAACTTGTTTTCTTCACTAATTTTAACGATCTAAAGACAGTTTGACACCGGTGAAACTACGTTTTGTTGATATGCTTATAGTTTTCGTAAATCTTGCTAAGTGTGATTTTAGTAGGGATAGAAATTTCGGCGCTAGTAGCGAATGCCCCCCCCCCCCACAAACCGACCTTTTAAAATTGCTGTAACTACCCTTGCAAACAATAAGTTTAGGCTTAGCCCTTAGGCTTAGGGGTAGGCCAGCGTACGGAAGTTGTGACTAATAAAGAGTTTGCGCACATTTTCCGGGGTCTGGGACATAAATTTGGGTACTTTTTACTGAAGTAAAAAAGGTGAAAATCGTTGGGGGGGGCGAGTATTCGCTACTAGGGTCGAAATTTCAAATTTTGGAATCCCAAAGGAAATCCAAATTTTGAGAAATCAATCAGATTCGGAATAGGAATAGTTTTATCTTGCCTGAAACTATGCCTGAGTAAGCAATAAAAAATTGAAATTTGGTTTCTGGAATGGTCCCCAAAATTTGGGGTCGACCACCTTGGAAAACTTGGGATTTTTTCAAATTATGTTTTTCTATGTTACAGTTTTGCTGGATGTTTCATGTACCAAAAAAATCAAGTGGTCGTGCACTTAGGTCAAAATTTTTTTTACGTTTTCGGATTCCAAAACAATTATTCTGCACTAATTCGAGCGTGCTGAAGATGGTTTGACAGTGGTCAAATCATGCTTTATCGAGCAATTTTTGAGTTATTGTGAACTCTTGATTTATTAAAATCAAGAATTAATGATAACTCAAAAATTTCTCGATAAAACATGATTTGACCACTGTCAAACCATCTTCAGCACGCTCTAAAAAAACTGTTTTGGTATCCAACAACGTGAAAAAAATATTTGGCCCAAGCGAATGACAACTTGGTCTGAATTGGAGAGGGGCTGCTACAGATCTTCATATAAACGCCACCGGGGTTGCTGGTTCGAGTCCCCTGAGCGTAAACTTTTTTACCTCCATTTTTCGGCCATCCAGTTAGACATTCACTTGGCCAGGAGATGGGCACCACGGGTATCAGAGTGGGGATGGGTAAAATCGCAATTCTGGTCCTAACAAGCCTAACTCCCTACACAACTTTAGGTAAGGAAAAATGGTTATTATAAGTTTTTAGGACATTTTAATTTTTTAGGTCATCCAGGTGGTACCTACCCCAGGTACAGGTGTTCAGGTGGTTGAAATCGCATTTTCGATCCTGTCAAACAAGATTCATCACACTTTTTTTACAAAAGATATAGCATACTTTATTTTCGATTTTGAAAAAGATTATTTTTAGGTCATCCAGGTGGATATCCACCTGACCAGGAGGTACCTACCCCGAGAATTCGGGGTTAGGTGGGTCGATTTTGACAAATTCAAAATAACATAAGTTCTTCACAAAACAAAAGAAAATCAAATGACAACATCTGACTGCCTGCCTGGATCACTTGACGGCTTCTTCTCGTAAAGATCGAGCTTCCAAATGTTATGCACCATTATAAGCCTAAACAAAAAATACATTGAAAACATAACACTACGAATATGAAAAATGGATAATGAGGTACGACGGAAATTGAAGAAAGTTATAAAATTAACAATTTAAGAGCTTGCGAGATTAGTTACGAGATTTTAAAAGAACGCATGCGAGCCTCACAATTTTTCAAATTCTTGCGTTCGAGATTGCAATGCGAGATTTTGAAAATTTGCGAGGCGAGATTGCGAGAATAATCGCGATTTTTCTCGCACGCATGCAAACACTACCCTAAACCAAACAAGTCCGAGTTTTGTCGTAAATAAAGAATTTATGTGTCTATGCTGCAATGCTTGAATATCTTCAAAAGGTTGAACAATAGAACCACACTCTGTATTAGAACCACACTCTCTAATAGAACCACACCCCCCGAGGGGGGTTGAAAATAGAACCACACGTGGTTCTATTAGAGAGAATACGGTATGATTACTAATACTCACAATATGATGACGACCAATAAGTGATATTCGGAGAGTTACAAAAGTTCAAAGTTTATTTTGTCAATATCCAGTAAACAACAACATATAATTGTACCAATAAATGAGATTCTTCGTGACTATAAATCATGGTTCATCCACCTTTTCTTGTTGAACTCAACTTCGATGTCCGGTACCCTGGACGATGTTTCCTCTACACATAAACAAAATTAGCCAACATCACTCAGTCAAACCAACAAAAAAAGCTACCTGGCACATTCAGCTGAATGTCAAAATCAATTTTTTCGTGCTCACTATAATTATATTGCCCATAAAATCAAGTATATTTAACCAAATCGAAAAACCTGAACAAGTCTGGGAAAGCTGGTCTCCTCTTCCTGATCCCCGTAGCTAAAATGAAATTCATTATTATTAAATTCAAATGTAAGCAAAACAGACACCTTTCTGCGTGGCTGGAGAAGAAATGAGAATGTCTTTAGATTTAGGCGGAACACAGACCATTCGCATTCTGTTAGATTTTCTGATAAATGGAGCATAGTCGGCATCGGAACCTGCAAGCTCTGGCTCATCTCTGATGGGACGCTGCTTTGTCGCGCTGCTCTGAGGACGCTTAACTCCGGAAATAGGCACTGCGCTCACAACACGGATTGGCTTAAAAAACCACACTAAGCGTCCAGAGATGACCGCAAAACAGCATACCAACTGCTCAGCCCGACGGTCCAAGTCATCAATTTTTTCTGGTATTCCTGAGCTTGCTGATATTGACCTCTGTTTCAGCGACCTCCTGGAGTTAGAAATATTCAGAGAATTTGAAATTACGCTAGGCTGGGTAAAAACCTTAAGAAGAAGCAATTGCCGCTTGAGATGGGCAAAGTTTGGAGTATCATTTGAAAAGCGACTCTTTTCCTTCACAAGCTACAAAGAGTTATCAGTGATCAAGTCAGAGTACTACGCACAGATACCTCATCAATTTCTGCGTTCGTATATCTGTAGTTATCTGCTCTCTTGATAGCATCTTCTTTGCGATCAATACAGCTTATAGTTGGCATTTTAATATTCTAAAAACAGATCATGTGACTGGCCTTCATATAATCAAGAGATAAATTACAAACCTGCTTTTTCAAAGTGGAGCACCAATGGGAAAATTCTTTGTTTGTGAAGCTGCTGTTTGAGACGAACTCAATGCGATACATCCTCTCATCCTTGCCATACTTTAACTTGAGCCCTTTGTTAGTGCGCGTCTTCTCAAGCTGATATACTTTTGCAGTCTCCACCACACCCGCTAAAGCAGTTATGCGATAGTGCGGGCAGTGCGGAAGGAAAACAAACCAATTTCAGCAATCTAAAATTAATTCCCTAATCAACAAAAATTATTTGAAAACCGAAATATACTCTGTAAACTGGTTCACCCTCATTCCCACCGATTCCAATGCGAACAAAGCAGCCGACGGCCAGTTCTTTAAAGAAGGGGCATGAACGGATTTGGCCAACTTGGAGCGAGAAAGAATTATGCGCGACAGTTGTGTCTCGTGTGTCATCTGAAACCTCTAATCTTCCTACAAAACAGAAGAAAAGCTAGAAAAACAAACCCTAAGTTCACTTGTAAGCGAACCCTCATCCTCTGAAGAACTTGTAGATATAACTTGTTGCTCCTTCGTCAGAGTCATAAATGGAATTTACTGAATTTTTCATAGTAGGCTTTATGCTAAAATTATCAAGCTTAACACCCACGTTAATAATCTAAATTTCAAGTCATTAAAAGTGTATAGGAATGTTACATAGGATTAAGAGTTTATGCAATAACCAGTCGAATTAGTTGACACCTTGCAGACTAGGGTTGGCCTAGGTCAATTCGTCCACGGTCAATTCGTCCACAGGTCAATTCGTCCACGGTCAATTCGTCCACAAAAGTAAAGGCGGGGTCAAATAGGTTGTTATCCAAGGATTGCCCTGGGGAATCAATACCAGAACAACCTACAGCTTCCCATCCAGAACTCACAGCATCAGAGGTACAATAAGGAACGGACTTTATTAACGCTGGCGGAATAACAGAAACAGACAAACTATTGGGTTCTGTTGACTCTGGAGTTTTGACTTGGGAGATCATCTTCTTGAGCGCTGGTGATTCATCCTGGCTTGGATGAACTGGCTTGGCGCTGGAGAGGAGGCACAAACTGGAGAGCTTGACTGGAGACCGAGGACTGGACTTGGCTCTGGAGATCTTCCCACTTGACTGACGCTGGAGCAGGAGCTGGGCTTCTGGCATCGAACTGGATGGCTTTCGCTGGAACTCGAGGCTGAGGACTGGACTGGATGGATTCCCACAGACTTGGCTTCTCTGGACGACCACTTGACCCACCATTCACCGGCACAGGGGAAAAGACGTGACTTGAGGCGCTGGACGAAACCATGTGCGAGACTTGGCGGCTTGCGGAGGACGAGACCATCGGAGAATCAGCAGTGTGTTTCGGAACCTGGAAATTACCCCGGCCGTTAGGCACGGGCTCTGGATGAGGACGCGCCGTAGGCGTATCAACTCGGGTAGGACTGGAAGTTGGGGACGCTCTAAGAGTATCAACCCTAACATAATTGAAAGTAGGACTGGATGGGGTCTGAGACCCAAGAGTAGATAGTACATTGAGGACTACACTAGATATAAGACTGGACAAGTCTGTCTGGGACAGACAGAAATATCGTTATGGCTAAGGCCAACGCTGGAAGGAAAAGACTCACGGGGTTGAGCTGGCGAGAACTGGCCCAAGGACTTCTCACAAATAGAATCGCTGGAGAGTCTCATAGAAGGAACATCGGAGCGAGGCAACATCGATGCAAAAGAGCTAAATTCAGAAAACATAAAAATATCCAGAATGAATTTCTTTTGCTTCGATGCCCCAAGCCTAACGTTTCTTCACGAGACAAATTGAGATTCTAATGAATCTTTTCTGGCGAGTTTTCTCTGGAAATATTCCCTTATAGTTTCCTATAGGGAATTCGCTGGAATGCGGGAAAGGAAGCTGGGCAATCCTTACACAAATTATTTTCAAATTAATCTTTTTTGTTTTGTGAAGAACTTATGTTATTATGAATTTTGCCAAAATCGACCCACCCTAACCCGAATTCCGCACCGCCCCGAGTTTTTAAGTCCCTCCAAATCGGAGATGGTGGATTTTAGCCTGGATTTTAGGTGGATTTCGTGTTCAAGTTCGATTTTGTGCCAATTTTCGTAAGCTTTTGCCGGATATCTTTCCGGAACCCTTAAGTGCAAGATCTCAGCTCTCCTTTTAGCACAAATTTATAAAATTAAGTAGGCTTCAATAAAAGTTGTAAAGTCCTTCTAAATAAGAAGTGGTGAATTTAGCCTGGATTTTGGTGGATTTTAATGCTCGAGCCCGGGAAGGGGTACCTAAGAGAAAGGTAGCAAGGAGGGAGGTAACCAGGAGGAGGTACCAAGGAGGAGGGTACCCAGCAGAAGGGTAGCCAGGGAGGAAGTACCAAGGAGGAGGGTACCCAGCAGAAGGGTAGCCAGGGAGGAAGTACTTGGGAGGAGGGTAGCCAGGAAGGTGCTACTCAGTAGGTGGAAGCCAGAAGAGAGATACACAGGAAGAGGGTAGCCAAGAGGAGGGTAAGGAGGAGGGGATACTCAAAAAGAGGTTGGCCAGTAGAAAGGTGGCTTAGAGGACGATAACCAGGAAGAGGGTAGGCAGCAGTGGCGTACGCAGGAATTTCTGACGGGGGGGGGGCACCAGGCCATTTTCAGGCCATTTTACCTACACCGATTTTCAAATTTTCGAGGCCATTTTACCTACACCGTTTTCGGAAAAATCTGACGGGGGGGCACCGATAAGGAAAAAATCTGACGGGGGGGGGGGGGCAGGGGGGCACGTGCCCCCCTGCCCCCCCCCCCCCCTGCGTACGCCCCTGGTAGGCAGGATGGAGTATCAAGAAGAAGGGCAGCCAGGAAGAGGGTAGCCAGAAGAGTGTACTCATTAGGAGGGTGACTAAGAGAAGGGTATACAGGAAAAAGTTACCCAAGAAGGTGCCACCCAGTAAGAGGAAAGCCAGGAAGGAGCTATCCAGGAGGGTATCCAAGAGGGCGGTTTACCAGAAAAAGAGTAGCCAGTAAAGGGTATGTGATCGATTATTATTTATGTAATTTTAACAATATGATAGTGGCGCCTATAGGCGCCTGTTGCTTCTAGTGAAATTAGTATTTCACCTGATGGCTCAAATAAGAAAGCACGATCTGCACGCCTCAATGGTTTTCCTACAACAAAATGGGATCTCGGTCAGCAGTGTGGCAAAGCTTTTTAGAGTCAAGAGGGACATTGTTCGAGATGCTACGCGGCGCTTTGAAGAAACTGGCGGGAGCAAGAATCAAGCCGGATCAGGAAGAAAAAGGTGGGATGTATTTTGAATGAAAGTTATTGTACGTTTACTGTCCCTGTCTCATGTTATATCTTTAAAGGAGCATGCTTTCCTAGTGCAACGGCAATTGTTGATTTTTGAATTCCCGGGGACATAAAAAAAATAAAAATAATTATCACAAAATTCGCGCAAAATTTTTTTTTAAATGCAAATAATTATTTTCGGCCGTCATTTTTGACTCCTCAATTGAATTTTTGGTCGGGTCTGTCGAACCGCTCTTACTTTGTGGTCGCCCCATTTGGTTTTTGTGTAAAGGTAGTTCAATTATAGTGGCTATACTATATTTATCTTTTTTGTTACAGAAGAAGAAGACAAGTTGTTCCCTCGAAACTCATTAGATAAGTTTTTATGGGTTATTTGCCGTCTTTTTCTTTGTGTGGTTTTTGCGTTTTTTAGATTCACGTGGAATTATTGACATCGACTTTCAATTCTTATGCAACACCAAAACAGAAGGATCATGGTCCTAACTTTTCTGATGGGTCTGAAGTTATTGAAGTCTGAAGCTGTAGGTGTCTTTTTTGTCTTTTATTGTTACTATGTTCACAATGAGTTCTTCTTACGCCTTTCAGCTTCTACTCTGATAACTACGAACGTGCCGTCTCGCATCAGATATGTTTTTATTATATTTTCTGCCGTCTCCTGCTTTTTTCCTTTTGTGTGTTCTGGGTATCTGCGGTCGCTTCCAGAAGAACAAGCTTTGAATCGAAGGAATCCAATATGCGGAAGGAATCGATAAGTCTTGTACGTGTGTAAAGGTATGTTCTTCTGTTTTTACTACAGTCAAACTTCTGTATAACATACCTCATTGGGACCGGGTCAAGGGGTACGTTATACAGAAGCTTTGTTGCGAAGGGGTGTGTATTGCGGAACATACCCATCCTGGGACAGGCCCGAGGTGTATGTTTCAGACAAAGTATGTTATGGAGGGGTATGTTACAAGGAAGTTTGACTGTATGCGAACTACTAGTAATACTTACTGGTTTTTAGCCTCTACTTGGATAGCTCAGAAGGTTATTCAGTCAGCACTTGAGGCCCTTTATTAGATAAGTTTCTCCTATATCTTTGGCCGCCTCTTGCTTTTCTTCTCTTATATGTTTCAGGTGCCTCCAAATAGATGAGCAAGAAGAGTAAAAGGAAACGAAGTGAAATTCTGTGTGCCAAAATCATGATCAGTTATCTTCTGAATGAGATATATCTTTCGTCGATAAATTTTAGAAAAAAATCGTTATGCTTTATGCTCATTGTTTTTCTTGATGGTCGCTAAGAAAAATCATGGCCTTTTACTTGCCTTTCACATTACTGGTCGACCAACGACTTCCATCCTGTGACATGCGTCAAAGAAATACTGAGTGTATGTTATAATCGTATTCCAAGTACAGTCTACTCCCTCTATATTGTACACTCAATGTAAAAGAATCTCTCTGTAACAAAACAATTTTTAGTTGGATTTGACCAACCCCAATCTGTGAACAACGAACTCTCGCTATAGCGTACTCCCTCTATAATGAAGTTCCTTGTGTTGAAAAAAAAACCAATAATTTTGGCCTTTTGGCCATTCCGGAGTGGGTCTCCAGCCATCTGGTCTTTGCCCACCCTTGAATTTCACACAAAATTTTTTAAAAATGGTTGATTTCGTGTCGAGAATTAAAATTAGTCGGAGAAAAAAGAAATTAGTCGGAAAAAAAGTATTTTAGTCGGAGAAAAAAGTGTTTTAGTCGGAAATGAAATTAGTCTGAAAAAAAAATATTTTAGTCGGAAAAAAAAGTGTTTTAGTCGGAGAAAAAAGTATTGTCCGCTCCTTTAAAGGGCCTGACCTCTTCCTACTCGGTGGTCCCCGCCAATTCAAAAATTTCCCTCGATCATTGGACTTCTGTACGTATTTTTCCGCCACGTTTCTAACAAAACTAGGCCTGGAATCAAATTTTAGGCTTAGTTTTGTTAGAAACCTAGCGGAAAAATCCGTACAGAAGTCCAATGATCAAGGGAAAATTTTGAATTGGCGGGGGACCACCGAGTAGGAAGAGGTCAGGCCCTTTAATGTTGTTAAGTTTGTGTGACAAACAGGTCTCTTGTATTGTATTGGCCATTGTTGAGGAGGTTCCGGCTTGCCACCCAAAAATCGGAAACCGACGGGGCAAGTGGTTACGTACTTCAATTTTTTTTAAGTGGCCGGATTTTTTTGCGCCACCCTGTATGTGCCAAAACTTTCCACACATCTAACTTTCATTGGCCATTTTTTTCAGCAAATGGTAGTTGCCAAGTGCTATAAAATTATCAGACTACAAAGTAAACTAACCAGGGAATCTCAAGTAGTGTTTTTTTTAAAAACTTCACTGAGGGACTTTTTTCAAAGATTCTTGTGCAGCAACTTCGCGAAGCCCGTTCTCCGCAATTTTTCAAAGGACCTGGACATACCAGCAGCACTTTATAATATAATTTCGGGATGATTTACAATAATCATCAAGAAAAATCTCTTAGTGAAGTCCTTGAAAAAAACAGGGCGGCACCGAATTCATCGACAGTGGAATTCATCGACAAATTTCATTTTGGTTACATGTTCGAATCATGATGGCAGTAGACACTTTTTTTTTCTTGACCAACAGTTATAAATTAGTTTTTACAAAGCTGCGTAGCGGAGGGTAGTCGATTGGGTAGCGGAACGCCGTCGTTACTCCCATAATTGTGTATCCACATCAAGAATCCCAAATTTTGGACTAAGCTAAAAGTAATAAAAAAATCGGCGCTAGTAGCGAAACTCCCTCCTCAAAATCTGACCTTTGAAAAATCGCTGGAAATACCCTTTAGAACAACAAGTTTAGGCTTAGCCCGGCTAAAGTGCTGGCGCTACTTGCATATAAAACCCCACCCCCCCCCCAAATCAACTTTTTTTAAAATGTTCCCAAACACCCTATATCGACCTAAAATCGCCTCAGAAGCTCAAAAAAGACATTATTTTTGAGTTCTGGTCAATAAAAAATCGAGTTTCTGGACCACCAAAAAGTACCCATTTTGACCATTTTCGAAGGCATTTAAGGCTGTATTAGGGTGGAAATAGACCAAAAAGTGACCATTTTTAAACAAAAAGGAAGATGTTGAACATAGTTTTGTTGACTGGGGCCTACCGCATAAATAAACTCTGGTATGCATACATTTTTTATGCATCCAGAGTCACTTTCGAGTGATTTGCGTCTAAGGTATGTGGGTGTGCGCATCTCAACCCCAAGCAACCAAGCCCCCTGCGCCCCCGAAGGGGGCGCAGGGGGCTTGGTTGGTTAGAGATGCGCGCACTCACTTACCTTAGACATAATTCCGAGCAAGACTCTTGAAAAAAATACATTTAGAGGCTCTTTTTGCCCAGCTCCAGTGACCAAAACATGATAAAACAGGTAAAAAGTCGAAATTCAAAAGTGCCCAAAACTCAATTTTTTATTGACCAGAACTTGAAAATAATGTCTTTTTTGAACTTCTGAGGCGATTTTGAGTCGATATAGGGTGTTTTAAAACACTTTTAAAAAAATTTGATTTGGGGGGGGGGTATGTGCAAGTAGCGTCAAAGTGCTTTATATCGACCCTCCCAAAACCCATTTTAACCATTTTTATAGCATTATTATGCTAGAAAACACATTTTTGGCCAGCGACAGATTGCGACATTTCAAATTGCGACAATTCAAATTGCGACAAATTCGAATTGCGACAATTCAAATTGCGACAATTCAAATTGCGACAAAATCAAATTGCGACAATTCAAATTGCGACAAATCAAATTGCGACAAATTCAAATTCGGGCAGGAGCAGCTTGCGACATTTCACATTGCGACAATTCAAATTGCGACAAATTCAAATTGCGACAATTGAGATTGCAACAATTCAAATTGCGACAAATTCGAATTGCGACAATTCAAATTGCGACAATTCAAATTGCGACAAAATCAGAATGCGACAATTCAAATTGCGACAAATTCAAATTGCGACAATTTGAATTGCGACTGGCGATGGCTTTAAGTATATTGTTCTCAGTCTTCAAGATGTCTTTCTGGTCTTATTTCTTGATTGATTTCAAGGAAAATGACTTTTTTGGCACTTGTTTACATCCTACACTCAATGCTTACTTATACTTGATGCTTATAAAGGTTGACATTAACTGAATGTAAAGATATAGCCATGATGGTCATATTTTTCATATGATTTATCTTCTTAGACGGCTAATTTAACCAGCGCAGTACTAATAACAGCAACGAAAAAGAAAATTACAGCGTCTAAATTTTTTTCAGCAAGGCGTTCTGGCAGTTGAATTTTCGCCAATGAAGATCGCGCACAGCAAAGTATTCCCTCGAAGGCGCACTCGACAGAAAGTCATCGAACATCCACTGCAGAAGCCAAGCAGATTTCCTCTCTCAGTGTGATAGTTTTCCATATCTAGAGAATCAAACCAAAAATTACAATAGAAACACGTTGAACAGGAGCATATTCAGATGAAGGAACTATTCAAGACTCGGACTTTGAAATGTCGCAATTCAAATTGTCGCAATTCAAATTGTCGAAATTCAAATTGTCGCAATTCGAATTTGTCGCAATTTGAATTGTCGCAATCTGATTTTGTCGCAATTTGAATTTGTCGCAATTTGAATTGTCGCAATTTGAATTGTTTCAATTTGAATTGTCGCGATTTGAATTTGTCGCAATTTGAAGTGTCGCAATGTGAAATGTCGCAAGCTGCTCCTGCCCCAATTTGAATTGTCGCAATTTGAATTGTCGCAATGTGAATTTGTCGCAATTCAAATTGTCGCAATTTGAATTGTCGCAATTTGAAATGTCGCAATCTGTCGCTGGCCACATTTTTGGGTGGCGGACGGCACTTTTTCGAAAAATATTTTTTGAATAAAATTTGACTTTTTGACATGGGGGACCAAGGTCAACCGCCCTAAAAAGGCATCTGGATAAAAAAAAATTAGAAGATTAGAAGAGTTTTAAAAAATAACTCCCCCGGGGAGCTAATAGAGGAAATACGGTAATCAGAGAACCTTCAGAAGTTTTTTTCCAAAGATTTCATTGTAGATTTTTTTGCAGATTCTTCTAGAGCACCCCGATGATATATAACACAACTATATAACAATATGTCGAGGTCCTCTATAAAATTAGGGAGACTGGGCCCTTACAAAGTGACCGGAAAACCATGATAACGGTATCAAGGTTGTTAGCCTACTACAGTCAAACTTCTCTATAAGCTACACCTCGGGACCGATCCTAGATGTAGCTAATAAGGGGGTGTAGCTTATATGGAGTGTAGTTTATAAAGAAGTTTGACTGTAGTGACTTGCCGTTGTATCATAAATTCTCCGAGTATCCAACTTCTATGAGGTGATTTCTTGCATACTATACTTACGGTAGTAAGTATTTTGAAAAACTCTTCACGCCTTTTCAAAATTTACGAAAGAAGCCAATATATAAATAATAATATATAAATAAATGAGGTGGGAAAGCATCTACAGGGTTGCCCAAAAAAACGCGGTCACTTGGAAAAAAATGGCGTAGGAAGCTTTCTGCCACATCGATTTCCTCATGAAAATCGATTTCAGTGGTTACCGTATTTTCTTTAATAATGACCCCGGGTCATTAATTTTCATCCCCTCAAAGATTCCGAAATTGTCAATCAAAATTGCCTTAACTCTGAAATCCTAGTCAGAAATAAGGGGGGGTCATTATTAGAGAAAATACAGTGAGCTGCTACCTAGGAACTTTGTGGTGTTCTCTTTATCACAGCCGGCATTGTTGATGAGGTTTCTGAGGGCTTGCCAGCCAAAAATCGGAAACCGTGGCTGAATCTTTTGGGCTGCCCTACATATATAATATTTAAATATGTGAGAAAAAAAACATAATTTGCTGAACGTCTTAACCAAAAAACATTCATCTAATCGCACCTGCGACCACCCAAATCTTTGAAGACAGAGCTAGAGATTAACAAACGTAAGCAACGAATTTTATTTCAACATTAACGATAACAACAGAGCGATTCTAATTGCCTTCTACGATAAGATCTTTCTTAAGCTTGCCCATGAATGCCTTCTTTTCAGCCCGCGTCTGCAAAACAACAATGTAATTGAAATAACTTTACCAACACAAGAGCTCCTACCTGGAATCGTCCGTGTCCAAACTTAGAGCTGGTGTCGATCCACTTCAATGCGATCTTCTCATATGCAAAGCGCTTAGTCTGGTTCACCAACGACTTTCGAAGAGTGATAGGACGTTTCTTCGAGCCAATGCAGCATCCACGGATCATAACTAAAGAGCAATTCATTTATACGCACACTAAACAACAAGAAGCGAATGAACTCACCAAAGTCCTGATTCACCAAACCATAATGAGGGAATCCACCCTAAATAGATAACGTCAGTGCTGGTCATACTTAAAAAAGTTACTAACCATTGGGTTGACCGACTTGACTGTGATATCAAATTCGGTGGAACCATTTTGCTTGCCAGGCTCAGTGAGGCACGACTTTCCAATGCGGTAGATCTTCTTGTTGATTTCGGTTCTGTGGTGGTAACCCTTCTGACCGGCACGAGCGACAGTGAACTGAACACGAGAAGGATGCCAGGCCCCGATACAAGCAACCTAGAATATAACAAACATTATTTAAGACCACTGAACTTAGAAAAGGGTTTCTTACCTTGCGGAGACCCTTGTGAGTCTTGCGAGGAAGCTTCTTGGTATGCCAACGGCTGGTAACTCCCTTGAACCCTTTGCCCTTAGTCACTCCAATGCAATCGATCATTTCGTCCTGAGCGAAGATGCTTTCCACAGGGATCTGCTTCTCGAAGTGCTCCTTAGCCCAATCAACTTTCTGCGCGATGGTTCCACCATTGACCTGGATCTCCATGATATGAGCCTTCTTGTTGCGGTGCTTCATCAACTTCATCTGAGTATGAGCAATGACGCGGACGACAGAGCAGTACTTCTTGATCTTGTTGAGATCAGACTCAATCGACTTCTGGCCTAAAATTTCCAAGGATAATTTAGGGAGACATTAGTATAAAAATATTTCTTACCTTCCTCATCCTGCCACTTTTTCGCATACTTGGTGAAAGCCTTCTTCTTAGACTTGTACCTGCACAAAATTTATATTTTAACTCTCTTATCAAAAATGACATTGGAGAGCTGAAATATTTCCGAACACTCATGCAACAGCAGAAGAGTGCAGAATTTATCAGGCCTGTGCTATGCCTACATAGTCGGCCAATGATTCTGGAAAAGCAAGGAAAAAAGACTCACCAGTTCTTGTAGAAACGACGCTTGCAGTCTTCGGCGAGATGCTCGGCGAACACAGTCTTAAGAGGACGAGGACCACGAGGAGTTTCGATATAGCCCACTACACCAACGACGATCATCGGGGGAGTCTCCAGAATGGTGACAGCCTCGACGACCTCTTTTTTGTGCACCTTTGATCCAAGCTTGTCGACATCACGCACAATATGACTCATACCAGCCTAAAATTTGGTTGATAAGTGGGTCGAACTACAGTCAAACCTCAATAAGCCGGCACCCCCAAAAGTTTGTTCCAGCCTTGGGTCCGACACTTTTTCCAACCCAATTTTTAAAAGTTTCTTCCAGTTCTATTTTTAGAGTTTGGTCGGAAATATCGTCAGGTATCCGATTTTGCCGATCGTTTTTTGAAAAGAAAACAAAATTTGGGTTAAAAAAGCAAAACCTCGATAAGCCGGCACCTATTTTTGAAAAGGGGTGCCGGCTTATCGAGGTTTCGCTTTTTTTAATGATGAAATTGCATGGTTTTTAAAAAACGATCGGCAGAATCGGAATCCTGACGATATTTCCGACCAGACCGTAAAAACAGAACGGAAAAAGCTTTCAAAATTTGGGTGCACTACGTTTCACCGTCACTATTTTCACCGTTCACTATTTTCACCGTCACCTATTATCACCGTCACTATTATCACCGTCACTATTATCACCGTCACTATTTTCACCGTCGCCTATTTTCACCGTCACTATTTTCAACGTTCACTAAATTCACCGTCAGCATTTTAGGACCGCTTTTTAGGTCTAAATTTTTCGAAATTTTTAAAAGTTTTGGTACCAAATTGTAGCCCTGAATGTCAGCTACATTTTGGTACTGCAATTTCTAAAAAAAAAACGAAAAATTTTACTTCTAAACTATAAAAGGCGCTCACCCTGCGTTCTACCGTGATGAAAAAGTGTGAGATTGAACGCCTTCTAAAGTTTAGTTCTAAATTTTTTTTATTTTTTCAGAATTTGTAGTACCGAAATGTAGCTGACATTCAGGGCTACAATTTGGTACCAAGACTGTTAAAATTTTAGAAAAATTTAGATCTAAAAAGCGGTCCTAAAGTCCTGACGGTGAATTTAGTGAACGGTGAATTTAGTGAACGGTGAAAATAGTGACGGAGAAAATAGTGACGGTGAAAATAGTGACGGTGAAAATAGTGAACGGTGAAAATAGGAACGGTGAAAATAGGAACGGTGAAACGTAGTGCACCCCAAAATTTGGGTTAAAAAAAGTGTCGGACCCAAGGCTGGAACGAACTTTTGGGGGTGCCTGCGAGGTTCGACTGTACAGGGGAAATGATAAGAAAGTACCTTGTATCCAATGAATGCAGTCAAGTGAACCGGCTTTGAGGGATCGTCTTTTGGGAATGCCTTGACCTTACCACGATGGCGCTTGCTTCTCTTCTTGGGAGTGAAACCTGCAATTATGAAAATTTTACTGCATTTAGGCAATTATCTTCTAGCGAAAAAATTACCCATGGACCCGTGACGAGGAGCCGAGAACTTTCGATGCGACATGACTTTCTATAAATATTGTCTGTATTAATCAAATTGTTTTATTTGCAAATTGCAAGACACAAGTAAAATTTTGAATTTCGAGCAAACAAAAAAATTCTACAAAAAAAGGACAGATTTCAATTGGTTGAAGAATAGACACAAAATTGTGCTCACAACAATATCTCCCGCATACAAGAGGAGTTCCCAAAACACCGTACAACTAATTTCTCGCAAGGACGACAAAAGTTTTGAAAACAGTTTTATCGCGGCAATTTGAAATGATTTTTCTTGACGTTAGTTAAAAGTTTGCTCGTTGTGAAATTCACAATGTGAATCGAAATCGAGGATACATGTGTGAGTAAAGAGTCGAGCTGCGTTTACAGTCCGACGGTTGAAAATTTTCAACCCGAAAAATAGGTGAAAAAATTCTTTTCAAACCAATTACAAGATACGGATGAGATTTATCACTGCAGAGCGCCTAACTCACACATCTATTGAAACTACCGTATTCTCTCTAATAGAACCACACTCTCTAATAGAACCACACCCCAAGGGGGTTGTGAAATAGAACCACACTCTCTGTTAGAACCACCCTCTCTAATAGAACCACACCCCTTAAGACCCTCAAGCTGCGCCAACGGCCGTCTAACTCCAATGGATTGTCGAAGCCTGCGAGAATCTCTTGTAGGAGCTCATCGTTGAGTCAATTAAATCGTGCGGAGTTCCCAATGCCACCGATGGATGTTGGGGCGAAGCCACTTACTGCTTCAAGAAAGTTGGGCCGGTTCCGAGTGGTCGAGGCAAGGTGAAGCTCGCGCAAGATGAGAAGAAGTTGGCTGAGCAGATACAAGAGGAAGCGCAAGAAAATTTGTTTATAGTAATAATTGACAATTGTCCCGCGAGACAACAATTATGTCCCGCGGGACAGAGAAGCGGGACATGAGTCACGGAACAAATTTTATTCCAAAATTTCGTTGCCCCAAGAATTTGACTGACCAATTTCAGATTTTTTCAAATTGGTTTTTGCGGTAAAAAATTAGGGTTGGGTTTAGTCGTTTTTACGAAAAAAACTATTGGGAAACCATTTCCAAGAAGAAATTTTTGACAAAGTTTCTACAAAAAACATGACACCCACCTTTATGGTCGAAAACATGAGGTGCCTGCATGGTAGGGTCACATTTCGTATCGCGACATTTCCTATCGCGACATTTCATATCGCGACATTACGTATCGCTGCTTTCGTGGGGTCCGAAAAGTATTTTTTTTAAACTGTTTTAGTCAAAACTAGGGCTTGCCCGCCCTACGGGCGGGTTTTATTTTCCGCCGACTCTCCCGATTTTTTTTTCGATTTTTTTTCCGCTAATATTTCCGCAGAATTTTTCGGTATATTTTTCGCTGATATTTCTGTAGCATTTTTCGATTTATTTCCTGCTAATATTTCCGTAGAATTTTTTATTCACTTTTCGATTATTTCACCTTCAAAAACATTTTAAGATCTTAAGATCTATGAAATCAAATCTGAGATAACTAAAATCACATACCGTCACTCTCAATTACTTATCCACTCTTCACACAGCTGACAAAGCATCTATTTCTGGCGCGATTCACAAAAGCGTTCGCTTTTTACTCTCTGGTGACATTCATAAAAGCGGCTTTTTGTGTTACGGGATTCATAAACACACATAACCGAAACATGAGCCGTGAGCTATGAGGTCCTTTCCGAGACTCAAATAATTACTCCATTTGCTAACTTTTCAAGACGTGTGTGTGGGGATTGATAAAGGCATATTTATGTTGTGCATGATTTAAAAGTGCGTTTGTCTTTTTTCCCGGTGGCGAAACTTGTAACAGCGTCTTCTGAACTGCTCCAGATACTCAAGAAGTGATAATGAGAATACCACGAAAATTCTCCATGAAGAAGACTCGCGAAAAGATTCAATTTCAAACATATTCTCAAGACATAATTAATAAGTTTCCTTTGATCCAAAAATATTTTTTTATAAAACCGTTTTTGCTAACGACGACGACAACGACGATCTATTTATAAAAGATCCAACGACGACGCCAAGGACAACGAAATTTTTTATTCCAAATCGGACAAATTTCGCATTTTCAGTCGAGATTTCGAGGGAAAACGTGTGGAGAATATAGTTAACCCTCAAAATTCTGACTTAAAATGCGAAATTAGTCTTATTTGGAAGATAAATTTTCATTGTCGTTGGATTTTTATAAACAGGTCGTCGCTATCGTGGTCGTTGGCGTTGTTGTTGGCGTAAATCGCCTTTATAATTTTTTTTTCTAACGACAACGTTTATAAATGAGCCATACGACTCTGTAGCTAGAATTTTCGCAGAATTGTTGCCGAAAAACAGAAAATGTACTTTTAATAATCACCGCAAATTACCACAGACTACATTAAATTTTACGTGATCACAAACATGTGCACGGGACCGAAATTTCGCAGCCCACAATGGCTTACAGAACTTTGGGCTTGGGCTAAATCAGGTCAGGCCGGCTCACTCGACAAATTTTGTGAGAAATTCAGCAGCCAATCAGCAGAAATTATTTATTCTGCGTAACACTCAAATACAAGATCACTTTCCATCAGTTTTTCTAAGCAAAAATAGAAAATTGTGACTGGTCGACATTTTTTTACCTCACTTTTCGACATCTTTGCCGAACGTGATTCATCAACCCAGTTTAAAAAATATCGGGTCTCGACCACGATTTTTTAAAATCGGTGACAATTTTAGACCAGATTGACAAATCACTTTCGGCAAAAGACGTCAAAAATTGATGTAAAAAAGTGACGGATCTAGGCGGAAATGAACTTGAGGGGGTAGTTTCATATCGATTGATGTTTACAAGGATTTCCAATTGATTAGGCCCGAGAGAGGTCATTCACTATTCTCTGTGAACCCTGTTTAGATTTTTTGAGCAACTATGAGGTCACTTTGAAATTGATATAAATCTTGTTTCCAAATCTTTTTAAATGGAAAACACTTCCTTGAAAAGTTTAATATGCCTTGTTTACTTATTCCCTCTTTGTCGCATCCACATTTCATTAGTAGCTGAATCGCCGTTGGCTATCATCATCTCAACACCACTTATGTTTTGAGAAAAACAGTTTACTTATACACTTTGTTGTGCGTTGAACTTTTTTGGGTGTGCTTATGACTTATCCTCTAGAACTTAGTTTCGTCGACTGGATGAGTTAGCCCTAATCCAGTCTACTTTTTCGGTTTGCAGAACTTGTAAAAGTGCAAAAAGTAGTTTGTACCCGAAAAATAAAAAAAATTCAGGGCTGTAAAATTTTTTTAGGTAATTTTAAACCCCATTGGTACTAATAAAACTCAAAAATTTTTGGGGTTTTTTTGGAAACAAGCCACTTTGTGGCATGGCTGCTAATCGGGTGATGAAAACAATGGGCGTTGAAAACCATAAAAAGCTGTTTTCATCACCTTCTGCACTTGGAAATATGACCTCATAGTGGTTGGTGTTAACCATAGTGCCACCGAAATTTGTGAAAGGAAAAGAACCACCACAGACAAGTATAAAATTTAATGTCGGATGAAAAAGAATTGTAGGTGAAAGTTATTATAGGTGCAATTTTTTACTGATGTGGAGAAATTTTATTATAGAGGTTATATTATTCTTCACAAAATCCTACCTTTTTAAATTCACTCTGGGTACAAAAACTTCAGAAAACTACAGCTTATAACTTTTGGCCCTTTTCCACAATTTTTGAATTTGTGCATATTTTAAATCTATTTATTTTTGGCTTTTCGATGAATTTTATTTTTCTTTTCTTTTAGACGCAAGGTAGGCCAGCGCATGTTAATATCATGGCCTTTCAAAGCGAAAAAAGCAATAAGTTACATATACTGGGACTCAATGACATGGTGGGTTAAGCGTTGGGTTTTGCTGAGCCAACACTAGAAACATAATTTTTCCTTGAGGTGGCGAATTCCACCCTACCTATGAACACGTTCGATTTTTATGCAAATTCTTTTATTATTAGCACATTCGACGTGAAATCGAAAAGTAAACGTAGATCATGAATATTAGATTTTCAACTTTTCCGGTAAAAATTTGAGCACAGGTACGACGAAAGTTCAGACTTTACGTCAAATATAAGGCAAAAGTGAGGATAATAATTTTCGCACTCGCCTTTTTCGAGGCGTTTTTTTCTAGCAAACGAAAGCTGGGAATCTTCTCTTTCAAATGAACTAGAAGATTTTTCTAAAAGTTAGATTTTTGAAAACTAGAAGCCATTTGGAGTCTAGAACCTCCTTTTCTAGTCAAATTTGAAGAGTTTCTCAGTTTCCCTAAAAATTTAGTTGTATTGTTCAGAAGTCACCTGCTGCCCATTTTTAACTACTTTGGCTCAAAATCAGAAAACTCTAATCAAAAAAGGCGCGATTTCAAAAAATGGAAAAAGGTGCCAAAAGGAGACCAAATATTTTCCAGACGCAATTAAAACTCATTTTTCACAACAAATGTGAAAATAAAATCCACCTCAGCTTTGCCAGATAGTCCATTTCTCAGACTTTTTTGCCTTATTACCTCACACCCAAGCTAGACAGTAAACTCAAAAACACATGTCAAGAAAAACATCCTAAAATTAATTGCTTCTCTCAATCCATCTCCTTGATTCCATGTAAAACTCAATTAAAGCTCAGCTTCAACACTTTTTTGATGGAGGATGGAAAATTAAAAAGATTCTTCTAAATTATTATCTCCCTTCGGCCTTTGAACACCAGAACTTCTTTGCCGCTCATTAATTTTCATGGTGGCTGGAGCATTGTTGTTTCCTGTTATATCTGAGGCACCAGGAATAATTTCGGTTTTATTCCCCCATTGCTTATTGCCACTCAGATTTCTGCTGAGCGAAAAAATTTCTCACATTTCTGAAGAAGCAAGTTTTTGGTTCTGTTCTTTATTTGGCACATTTTTGCTAAATTGTGCTAATTGAATTTTTGTCTCTGTTTTTTTGTATTTGAATGTTTCGGAAATTTATTTACGGATTTAAATTAAAAAATTCGGATTTGGGTTTGACTATTGGGCTTTGGGCAATTTTAAAAATCAGCTTCATTTTCTTGTTCGGGAAAAAATTTGGAAGTTTTTTGTTCAATATTTGTAAAACTTTGAATAGGATTTTTTTCTGTCCTTTTTTCAATTTCAACCTATTTTTTCTGCGTTTTTTAAAGAAAAAGGGTCGGAATTTCCACTTCTATTTCCTACAAATTAAAGTTAATCCTAAACCAAAGGAAAACTCCGAAAAAAATGCATAAGTTTTTCCGAAACGAAAAATGAAAAATTTGTTTGTCTAAGCCGAAGGCCTAAAAATATAACAAAAAAAACAGGGGGCCATGGCAAAAAAACTCCATTTTGTTGGATAGGGCATAATGTTTTAAAAAGCTGGAGATTCAGGGGTTTGAACAGAGAAACTTTCACAAAGAAAGTTACTTTATCAGAAGACCGCAGCTTACAGAAGCTTAAGGCTTTATGAGAAAACTGAGATTCAGGGCTACACCTTCAGGTATCGACAACAAAAACTGTTATTCAAAAAGGTTTTCTGTACAAGTTGAATTTTGCTACTAGAATTCAGTATTTTGCTATTAGAAAAAATTACCACCATTTTTATATGCGCGCAAGTATTTAGTGCGGTTTATTACTTTGTCTAATATATTATGAATTTATTGTGCACATTTTTAAGGTGGAAATGCACTCCAATTTTTTCTTCGTAGCTGCCCACATGGGCGTTGTAGCCACTCTTGCTATTCTCGGCAATCTATTCTTAGTATTTGTGATCTGGCGGGGCAACGGGGTAGCTAAGCAAAAAATTTCGCCTGTTCAGGTAATTTTTTTGATCATTCTTCAGTTCGCAACTGAAATATAAAAACTGAGAAATGAAGTCTTGAAGTAAAAATGAAATGAAGTAAATGAAGTCAAAATTCGTAATCGGGGTTGCCATCCACACCAGTTGCCCATTAATTGTAGGGCTCTTATTGAAAACACCCTTAAATTATGTGTTTACCACTTGAATTTATTTTTTACCTCCTCAAATTCAATTTTTTTCACCTCCTCATTCACCTCCTCCTATCGATATTATCCCCGTTCAATCCATATTTTGACAAATATACACAAATTTCCTTTCTTCTCTTGCTTTACTTAGTCAAGTTTGTTATTAGATGCCTCGAGCATCAACTGCTATCTGGACAAATGTGAAATTGTGCCGAAGTGCGAAAAAAAACAAAAGTGCCGAAAATTGTTCCGAAAAACAAGAAAAGATGACAAAATATGTAGTTGACGGGGAGAATACGGATTTGAGGAGGTGAAACATTTGAATTTGAGGAGCTTAATACATAATTTGAGGGCTTAAACACATATTTTGTCCAAAATTTGAATTTGAGGGGGTGACAATAAATCAAAGATGTAAACACATAATTTAAGGGGTGTTTTCACCTGCTTTCACAAATTGTAGCCTCCCTGCTGAATATTTGGTTGGAGTGTTGACTAGGGCTGTGACATGTGACAATTCTACGTGGAATTCCACGCCTATTCCCATGCCTTTATAAAAATCGTGGAAACAGAAAACTTATAAGAAAATGAAAATTTTAATTTGTATTTTTTTTGAATTGCACGCTCTCAAAAGACCATACTTATTGATAACAATGGGAATTTGGCAAATTCAAATGCGCGCGGGACACTTTTTTTTATTTATACAATACTTTTTTGTTAAAAAATCTTTTTCCGAATTTTTTATTTGCATTTTTCTTTGAGTTTTTGTCTTAAATTTTCTTTAGCGTTATCGTATGGCTCAGAATCTCAGGTTTACAACGAGCTATCAAACTTCACTGAATAATATAGACAACTGTTCGCAAAATAGAGATTTAGAAGTAGAAAATAAGAGCTATTATTTTCAAACCCCTAGATATCTTCATACATAAAATCTTCCACTTCAGTTCGATAACTCGTTGGAAAGCTGAGGTCCTGGGCTACACGATAATGCTGAAACTTTAAAAAAGTTGAGATAAAAACTTGAAGAAAATGCAAATGAAAAATTAGTCGGAAAAGGGGAGTTTCAGTCAGAAAAAAGTATTTTAGTCGGAAACAAAGTATTGTCCTTTTATTTTTTCAACAGCAGTCTTCTTATTAACTAAGTTCTTATTAACTACTTAATCCTTATCAACTAAGTTGAAGAAGGATTGAAAAAAAATTTGTGCATGCGTGATTAACAAAAATATTTACGGTATAATCGCCTCTCGATATGGTGCGCATACCTAAAGTTTGTTCCATGCTATTTTTTCAAAATATTCTGCCAAGTGCGATTACAGTCAGTCTGGTTACAAACATCGTACAGATTCCAGTTTTACCAGTCATTTCTAAAAATGCTAAACTTCCGACAGAAAGACTCACGCTTCTCCATATAGTGCGCACTTATTTTTTTAAACCATGCACACTGAATCAAGAGGCACAGGTCTTACTGACAGTTTTTTTTTACATTTTTTCAATCACTGGTAAAATTGTAATCTGTGCGATTTTTGAAGCTAGACTGACGAATAAAATTTGGTGAAACATTTGAAAAATTGAGGTGAAAAATCGTCGGACCTTAGGTAGGATCGAACTTTAGGTATGTGCACTATATCGAGATGTGACTGTATTTGAGTCGTTAGAGTTGAAAAAAAATTATTTAAAAGCTAATTGTGGAAATCTGTACACACTCCCGATTTTGACGAATTTCTTGGAATTGTGTAAGATTGCGGACGGAATCCCCGTCGAATTCCACGATTACAATTCCACGTAGAATTCAACAAACCCGGTCTTGACCGACTGGATTGTGTGAAAATTACGAAGCCAAATATTGGAATGAAAAAAATAGCGGAGAAACCAGATGCTATATCTCAGAAAAAAATAAATTCCACTCGTTAGTCATGAAGGATTAAATATTTTGTTTTAGCTGTTACTTCTCCACACGGTTAGTTTAATATTAACTGTTACAAAAACATAATAGGTTGTGCCATAGTGCGTTCGTTTTTTTTTTCAAATAAAATTTTTCTGGCATTGTCTTTTTCAATAATGTTTTTGGCAACTTTTTAAAAATTATCCTCTTATTTTGTAGCTTTGAATCATAGCTTTTCAAAAATCATCGAAAATTTCACAGAAAAAACACAATTCACAAAAATTTTATAAAAAAAGCGAACGTATTTATGACACAATCTAAAATTTCATGGATGATTCCGAAAAGTACTCTTGATCATGAAATTCAATAGAGGCGTAGTGTGCCGAACTTTTTTCGACAACTAAAGTTCAATTCCGCCTGGACGGATCACTCATTTTTCACAAGTTTTTCATTTTCTTTTTATTCAAGCCTAAAAACCGAAATTGTGGTGAAAAACTTATCAAATATAACTGAAAATTCGAAATTAGATGTTGCAGTAAAACCAGAAGTTTGTATAACGCATAAACCACCGAACCAACATTTTAACTGTATGAAAAAACATTTATAATTATGTAAAATTATATACCGTATTTCTTCTAATATACCGACATGTCGGTTTATTTTTCAACCCTTCAAAAATCGTGAAAATTTTATGTCGATCTCGACATTTTCGGGTGAAGATCCAAAATCGAAAAAGCGGAATCGATAGAACTCGTGGGAGCTAAGCAAATGCAATAAACAGCGATGTAAATTTTTTCTTTGGATTGAGATACGGACCCTCAAAGTAGGGGGTGTCGGTTTATTAGAGGGTGTCGGTATATTAGAAGAAATACGGTAATTATGCATTTATAATTTTTATCATAAATTTTCAGTGTGTCGCAGACATTCTATTTGGTAAAATTGACTTTTCAATTTGAATTTTGTTTGAACACAATGAATTACAGCTTTGCTGTCACTTGGAACAGAGATCTTAATATTGAACAACCATCCGTACTTCTACGCCCCGAATATGTTTGTTGCAACTTATTGTAATGTAGGTGGTCCACACTTTGTATTTTCAGATTTGTAAATTAGTGCGTTATATGCAGGTCAGTGTGGTCTTATAAAACACGTTTTTTATTATTTAAAATTAGAGTTACCGTATTTCCTCTAATAGAAGCCAGGGGGCTTCTATTTTATGGATGCCCTCCAGCGGGGGGCTTATATTAGAGGGAGGGCTTGTATTAGGGGGGGGGCTTTTATTTTTTGAACTCGCCGCGCTGAAGGCGCGAAATAAATTTTGAGTCATAATTTTTTTACGCAATCCTCTGATCGCTTCTAATTTTTCAAATAAAATTGTTGAAACAGCGTTTAAACATCAAAAGCACTGATTCTATATTTATAGTTTACCCACTGTTTCTCTTGGAGGCGTTCTAGCTAAATTTATTTCAGGCGTATTGGAATTTCGCAGCAAATTATCTTAATTTTTCAGCAAATTTTGTTTCACCTTTTCTATTATTTTACATATAGGATGGTATTTTTTTCTCACCGCAAAACACTTGAAATCACCGCAAATTATTTTTTTCTCACCGCAATTTGATCTTCCCGCAAAATACTTTTTTCTCACCGCAAAATACTTTTTTCTCACCGCAAAATACTTTTTTCTCACCGCAAAAATACTTTTTTCCCTCCGCAAACCTAATTTCTGTCTAAGACCAACCAAATTTTGCATAATTTTGCAAGAATTCAAAATTTTCAGCCTGAAATGACTTGGATTGTTCAGAATCCCACCCCGGAATGGCCAGAAGCCCCTCAAAGTTGGGTTTTTGGGGGTTTACTAAAGGGGGGGTAAACTTTTGCGAAAATTCGATTGAGCGGATCAGATTTCGGGTCCGATGGGCTTAATCGCCCAAAATTCCAGGTTTATGGTGGTTTCGAGTGGTTCAGGGTGGAGTTGTGGGCGATTGAGCCGATCGGACCCGAAATCTGATCCGCTCAATCGAATTTTCGCAAAAAGTTTACCCCCCCCTTTAGTAAACCCCCAAAAACCAACTTTCAGGGGCTTCTGGCCATTCCGGGGTGGGATTCTGAACAATCCAAGTCATTTTCAGGCTGAAAAATTTGAATTCTTGCAAAATTATGCAAAATTTGGTTGGTCTTGGACAGAAATTAGATTTGCGGGGGGAAAAAAGTATTTTTGCGGTGAGAAAAAAGTATTTTGCGGTGAGAAAAAGTATTTTGCGGGAAGATCAAATTGCGGTGAGAAAAAAATAATTTGCGGTGCATTCGCAGTGTATTTGCGGTGAGAAAAAATATTATCCTTACATATACTTTTTCTGAAAGTATTAACACCATTGTGTAGCTAAAGTGTCATTTAGAGTAATAACTTTGCAGAATGTCTGAGAATAGCCTCTGGATGGCCAAGGCCAAACTACAGGGGGGGGGGGTATCAAGCAAAAATTGTGTTTTTTACATTATATATCAAACAAATTCCTATAAAAAATTGAGTTGTTCTGCCTTCACAGAATTTCGGAATTTGTCCTACACAAAAAGTCATGGCCTATTAAAAGTGTTCGAATTTCTCGACTCACCCTGTACTTTTCGAAAAAAGGTTAGAAAATCAAAAAGAAAAGAGCGAGAAAAAAATTTGCTGCGAAATTAGGTAAGATAATTTTCTGCGAAATATCGTTGTGCCCTCTTTTTATCTGACCTATGCTGCCAACTTATTTTGTGATTGGAAAATACATAAAGACGTTCTTTGTATCTTTTACCACGTTTAGAAACACTTATTTATCGAAAAAAAATTGATTCTGGGATTTATATAGAAAAAGAGGGCTTATATTTTTAGGAGACCTACTAGAGGGGGGGGGCTTATATTTTGGAGGACCTCCAGAGTTCGCACAAAATTTCAGAAAAAAGAACCATATTTTTTGTTTGTCTTGAACAAAATTACGCTCCTCGTTTTTACCAATAACGGGCTAATTTTTTTTGGCAAAAACATTTTTCTGCGGCAAATGATTAACTGCTGCTAATTTTTCCCCTCAAATAATTATGCATGCTCTATGCGGAATAGAACTTGTTAGTGTTTTGAAAATCGAAATGTTTGTACTTTCAATCAAATTTTAAGATGCTTCCCATGTATGCCAGTCCTTTTTTGCTTGTTGCCATAAGTGTCGACAGATATCAGGTTGGACTATTTCCCCATAAACAAATTCAAGAATTTTTTTCACTACTTTTTTTCCTGCTTCTTCTGCTTTTTCAAATTCCGCCCTTTTTAGGCGATTTGCCGGCCCCTCGTTCATTATCGCTCAGATCGATACCGTCGGCCCAACTGCCTGGCTTTCAGCGCTTGGTTTTTTGCCGTCCTACTTTCAATTCCCCAAATATTTGTGTGGCATAAACCCAAGCTGACTGCAACCCAACAACAGCACCTGGAAATCATTTCTATAATCTCGGAAGGATTTATGAATGTGACTGATATTGGAGGCCAGACCACTCCGTAATTTTTTTTCAATTTTCTGGCGTGCATCTTCTTTTGTTGTTAGCAATGAATAGAATTGCTAATTTTCATTATTGTTTTCAGAGTGGAGGATGAGTGCAAGACCATCTACGGGCAGGACAGCAGTCTATTCAAGTCGATCTACGTCATTTGGTTCAATTCAATGGCCTGGCTGCTGCCTTCTGTTATATCTGCAGTGTTCTATTGCAGAGTGTGCACCACGGTTAGTTGCTTTTTTTGGTGGTAGGGATTGTTGCATCAGAGGGGTAGGAGTTTCTTGGAAAAGGCCGTCATTCATAAAATTAGCTGTTTCTTATATACCGTATGACGCTGTGAGAGGCCATACTTCGGCCCCTCACAGGCACAGCCCGGTGGCAGCCCGAGCAAAATTATTTTCTGCCATGATCAACTTTAGCATAGTCAACAAATTTCACGTAGTCAACAAATTTTTAATAGTTAGTGAAATTTTCATAGTCAACACATACCGTATTTCTTCTAATTGCCGCACATGTGCGTTTATTTTTCCATTACTCTCTCGGGTGTGCGGTTATTGGAGACTGTGCGGTTATTTTTTGATCCCTAGGCGCCGAAGGCGCCGAAATTTCCAGCAGACATTTCACGAAAATCAGCAATTTTTCATCAAATTTTATTTGCAAGACAGCAAAAAACACATAACAATCAAATAGACATTTAACAAAGGTTAGTCTTGAAAATCAAATGAGTCATCACTCAAGTAGCCGTTTTCTTCGTCCTGATCTGGATCAATTTCTTCAGCTTCCCACCGTTCCACTTCCAGCCACGCTCGAGCATCTTGAAGCATTGATCGTCTCTGTGGCACCTGACCATGTTCTTTAAAGCAGTGAATGAGATTGTCTTCGCTCCTATCAAGAAAAACAGTAACTCTGCAATCTAAAATTGATAATAAGGAACAAAAAGTCTTTTCAAGTCACCCTTGAATGACTTTGCGATTCCCAAGAAATGCAAATCCACTCCAAGTAGACGTCCATAGAAGCTGGTCGACGATTGCCGTTTTTTGTCCATTCCATACGATCTTCATTCATGATCCAAATGTTGTAGAGCTCTTGCAATTCGGCTTTGAAAGGACCGTTCCATATAACATCTGGTGCCTAACATGATAATGTAATGTTTAGCTGAAAATCGCTCGTCCTGTTCCTGAATGATTCTTCTTGATATACGGTGTTTCAAAAGAGAAAAAGCGTGAATTTGAAACTAAAAAACAATACATCTTTTTCTGATTTTTTTACTAATAACCAACATGCACTGGATAAAAAAAGACTTTTAGGGGTGTGCGGTTATTAGAGACAGTGCGCTTATTTTTCGATCACCCCCTGGGGTGTGTGGTTATTAGAGATTGTGCAGTAATTGGAGACTGTGCGGCAATTAGAAGAAATACGGTAGTTAACTTATTTTAAATAGTCGACAAATTTTCTAGACTTTTCCTGGGCTGGCCCTCCTTCTAACCACCGCACAACTCTGGCTGGGATCAATTCAAAAAATAGGTCAAAATTACTGCTAAAAGCACGATATATAATTAGGAGGACCCGTTTGTTAGAGAAAATACCTTGCTTACTGACATTTGAGTTCAGGTGTGGAGATCCAAGTGCTCCTTGGATGTTATCCCCAATAGTTCGGCCAACGGTAATGGAAGGACGGCTGATTCTGGCTCAAGAATAAGGTAGAGTTTATTTCCACATTTTATTTGGCTATGAAAAAAGACCTTGATGGCTTGTTCACGTACTTCGGGTTCGAGATCGGACTTGAAGTTATTTATTTATGTGACTTGAGTCACTCAGAATCTCACCCTTGAGTGGCCAAAAGATACGGAAAATTTATTTCGGTGGGTTTACTAAACAACGGGTCCAAGTAATACACATCTTTAACTTCGTACTCGCACTCGAAGTACGTGAACAAGCCATTAACCTAAATGATTTTTGCCTCTTTCAGTTTCCTGACCCGTGACTACGTGAATGGACTGCGAAAGCGATCTCTAGGCTTTCGCAACCAAGTCTCGGAGTTTGACCGCAAGCGTCTTCAGGTAATTTTTTGGCTTGGATATATTGTCTAGAGAGCTATGCACTTCTCAAAAAACAAAAAATAAATATAAAAAATTCCGATCAGGCGACTTTTGACTCGTCTGGCTAAATCTAGAATGAAAAATGCAGTTGAAGCTCGATTTGATAACCCTTATTCAAGTTCGTTCAAACCTTTCAAACCTTGATTTTTGAAGGCTTTTGCTAATTCTGCTTGGAGAGTCTTGTCTAGTGTTAGCGGAGAAGCGAAAAAATCACGAGATTCTTGGTTTTACTTTTTTTCACGTTCTCGGTTTTTTGGCCACACCACTAGTACTAGTCTGGTCCCAAATATTGCAAGGATTTCAATTTTGTCGATCATTTTTCAGAGTTCTCAGTTTTTTGTTTAGAAAAAGTTACAACTTTCTTTCTTCATAACCTTAATAACCTTCTTCCGTGAAAAAGTCACTAAAATAGTTTCTCTCTGTTATTGACAAAAAAAGCCTTAGAATTTTGAAATAATAAGCAAAATTGAAATCCGAGGATCAGACTCTATTAACTAGGGTTGTCGAGTTTTTAGTTTTAGCTCGAAAAAACTCGAAAACTCCAAATTTATTCACGACCGCTTTTCGTCATCGGAGTGGAAATCTGATTTTATAATATATACTCATAATTAAAAGTTAAGCAGATTTTCAATCCGATGCCAAAATCGACCGTTAAAATTTTCTCAGTTTTCGAGTTACGAATTTTTTTGAGTTAAAACTCGAAACTTGACAACCTTAATATTGATAACATAATAAGTAAACGCCTGTAAAAATTGGAGTAAAAAAAGTGTCGGACCCTGCCGGGGAACGAACTTGAATAGGACGTCACTAAATCAAGCTTCGATTGTAATAAAATCCTGATAATCAAATTCAATTTCTAGACTGTGCGCTTGACCCTGACCATCATTGCCTGCAACTTCTTCCTGTGGGCACCTTTCTGTTTGATCAATCTGGTTCAAGCTTTCACGCCCCAGGTTTGTCCACTTTTAAAGTCCACAGTTAAAAAAATAATTAAACAATTCTACCTATTTCAGCGTTCACTGGGTCCTTTTGGTATAACTTTCCTCCGAAATTCCCTACATTATTAAAATTCCATTCAGGCACCCAAATAATCACATTAGGCCAACTGCTGGGCAATCTGAACTCTTGTGTCAACCCCTGGATCTACATTTTGTTCAACCGCAAAATGGTAGGCCGAGCCATGACCTCTGTGTTCCCCAAAAGTATGTTTTGCTGGAAAGAGAATTATGGTAGCTTATCAGAACGGTTTTGGGTTTATAGAGACAGACTCCAAGTTCATCCACCATTCAAGCACTAGGCAGACAAGTGCAGTGATCCGAATGAACACTTCACACCCTCAAACAAGCACAGTTGTCAGCAGCAATACTCCTCCACCTGTTATTGAAGAATCTTCCAATTTTTCCCAGAGCGGAGCATAGTCTTCAAAACTTTTTTGTGAAAAATACGGTAACCGGACAATTTGCACTCTAGCGCTTTTTGTCGCGCGACAATTTGCACTCTAGTGCTTTTTGAAACGAATCTCTTTGGTATGCGAAAGGAAGAAATCCAGATGTGGATGAAGTTGAGGAATCGGATGTCGAGGATGAGGATTGAATATGTTATGATTAGTTGTTGTTATGTTTCGGAGTTTCAATAAATATGGCCAGGCATTATATTGGGTTTGATCACTTACACGGGAAAGGCACGACCCGGGTGTGGCCTATTAAAAACGTTATATACCAAAATGTAGCCCTAATTGAGCTAGTTAAGGAACCGTTCGCAGAATCTGCTATGGATCAATCTACGCTGAGAAATAATCTTTTTAAAATTACAAAAAAATTGTGTTGACATATAAGTCAAGAACAACCCTTTTCAAACATGTGAGTTGGTGGCCGAGTGGATGAGTGGTGCGGCGCCGAACCTATTTCTTTTTTTTCGGGAAAGGTTCGACTCCAGTCGCGTGCACGTCTTTTTTATTTTCGGTTTTTTTAAAGCTTCACTTTCCTACACAAAATGACACGGGGAGAACAATAAAAATATTTTTAACGTCGTCGGATTTGTAATACACATTGTGAACGGTATATTTTATATATATTATATATATATACGGTATAATCATTGTCATTAATTGTTCGTTGTTCGTAAATGAAATATATACCGTTCACAATGTGTATTACAAATCCGACGACGTTAAAAATATTTTTATTGTTCTCCCCGTGTCATTTTGTGTAGGAAAGTGAAGCTTTAAAAAAACCGAAAATAAAAAAGACGTGCACGCGACTGGAGTCGAACCTTTCCCGAAAAAAAGAAATAGGTTCGGCGCCGCACCACTCATCCACTCGGCACCAACTCACATGTTTGAAAAGGGTTGTTCTTGACTTATATGTCAACACAATTTTTTTGTAATTTTAAAAAGATTATTTCTCAGCGTAGATTGATCCATAGCAGATTCTGCGAACGGTTCCTTAACTAGCTCAATTAGGGCTACATTTTGGTATATAACGTTTTTTAATAGGCCACACCGGGTCGTGCCTTTCCCGTGTTAGAGTGATAAAAAGCGCTAGAGTGCAAATTGTCGCGCGACAAATTTGGCTCAGGGTGCAAAATGCTGCGCGACATATCTGGTTAAGAGTGCAAATTGTCCGGTTACCGAAAATACTTGGGCTCTTGTCAAAAAGTTAGTCAAAAACACGATTTAGAAAGTGGAAGGGCGATAATTAGAAAATTTGGCGCTACTTTGGTTTAAGGTATCCAGCGGTCAAGGTGTCTAAATGCGTGTTTTTTTTTTCAAAAATGTCTTTGCAAAATTTTTACAAAAAATGCCTTAAAAATTGAAGTGAAATGGAAAATTAATCAAACTTGTTATGGGGTTTTTTTCTTTTGCATTTCAATTTTAGGGCATTTTAAAAAGAATTTTGCAATTCTGATATTTATGTTGCTGATCTAAATTTTATTTTTGCACAAGTTTGTCCGACATTGAAACATTGGTTTGTCAACAAAATAAAGGTGAAAACATTTTCGAAAATAAGACACGAATTTCGATACAGTCGAACCTCTTTATAGTGACACCCCTGGGGACCGACCCCTAGGTGTCACTATATCCAGGTGTCACTATATCGGGGTGTCACTATAAAGAGGTTCGACTGTACCTTAAACCAGAGTAGCACCGAAATTTTCATGGCAATTGCTTGTGGGTTCGTTCCTCTTTTTATTGCAGAAGTCCGTTCATAAGCGTAGCCAGAAATTTCTGACGAGAGCGCGGCACCAAGATTTTTCAACGCCATTTTACCTCAATCTGACGGGGTGGCGCGTGAACCCCCTAGGGCAATTTAACACAAGATATATGGTAATATCAAAAGCAGGATTGTGAATTTGTATGAGAGGGCGATGGGAGTTCAGCCAGTGATGTGTAATTCTCCGGCTCTTTTCTGGCTCCGTTCAGGAGCCAGAGAAAAATTTCAAGTTAAGAGCCCGGAGCGAGAGCCGCGGCGAATTTTTTAAACTAAGATTTCGGACCAGAGCCAGAGCAAAATTTTTCAAATTAAGATTTTGGAGCCAGAGCAGGAGCGAAAAATCGCAAAAATACATCACTGAGTTCAGCGGAGTGGAATACTTTTTATTTAATTTCCTATATTTCTAAATATATAATACAGCAAGATCCGACCTCCATAAAAGAAAAAAAAAACAAAAAAGTGGATGTTGCCGAAACACCCGCAATACTTAGCCCCAGGCCATAAATTTCAAACATTCATAACAATATTCTATTAAATTACTGGCTGTTTTAATTGTAAAAATTGTTATAATCACTATTTATTATAAAATTTTCGAGTGAAACCGCATTATTGAACTGCAAACAAGTACAAATAAAGAAGAAGTGTAGGTTCAAATAGACCATTATGCGGATATATTCTCTTGTTGCACAACAAGGCTCGAATCAATGGTTTTCATTGGTTGTTGTTTTTTTGTTCACTTGGATTGTGCCATTCAGAAAGCAAAAGAAGAAAATAATAAATATCACATTTGTCAAGCAACTCTACACAACACAAAAATTTAGTCAAGGGCACAAGGGAAATACAAGGCAGATTAATTATGCGTTTATAATAAATATAACAAATTTTGGCTCGGCTTATTTCTGCAAAAAATATTATTATCAGAATTAAAAGTGTACAATTTAAAAAGTGAAAAGAAAAAATGCAGTATTTTCAGACAAATATTAGACTTTTAGATAATTTATTAGAATTTTGCGGGTAAATCTTTTCTGCGCCCATTTTCGTTTTGAAAAATGAAATGGGTACCTGGGCTGTCTGTCGAAAAAGTACAGTCCACTCTCGATTTAAGTTCACTCAGGGAATCGTCCAAAGTTCGTTCCCGCCTAGGGTCCGACACTTTTTTAGCCTGATTTTTTAAATTTTTGCGAGTTTTGTTTTGACAGTCTGGTTCCAAATATCGCAAGGATTACTTTTTTACCGATTGTTTTTCATAAATTCAAAAATTTTTCTTCTAAAAGTACAAAAACTCGATTTAAGGACAGGCTTTTTCAAAAATTCCTGTCCTTAAATCGAGTTTTTGCTATTTTAAAAGAAAAAAAATTTGATTTTCCGAAAAACGGTCGGCAAAATCGTAATTCTTGCGATATTTGGGACCAGACTGTCAAAAAAAACTGTCAAAAATTAAAAAAGTCGGGCTTAAAAAGTGTTGGACCCAAGGTGACAACGAACTTGTGTCCTTAGATCGAGACTGAACTGATTGATATGAATGGACATCTATGCTGTCTCAGACAGCCTGTCTGGCAAGGAAGGGCTAATTTAAAAAAAAAGCGAACAAAAAATCCGAAAAAAGCAGCACCGCCACCAGTGTGAATCGAACTCATTATTTTTTCATCGAACTTTCGACTATCGAATCAGATAAGTTCTTGGAACCAAATTCAAGCTCCAGATGTATTTTGCCTTGGTCCCACAGGCTAACTTTTTTCACAACTTTTTTCATGAGCTTTTATCTGCCTTTTTTATAAATTTTTAACTTTTTTGATTTTTATCATGAAAAAAAGTTGTAAAGAATTGTTGGCTTGTGCTTTCAAAGCAAAATGCTGGAGTGGGTGCTCCGAAGTGTTCCAATTTTTTTTGATCGCGTAGTATAGCATTTTCTCAAAAAGTGGATACTGAAAATTACCATTAAGCCCTACCCACCTTGAAAGTTGGTTAGATTAGGTACAAAAAAGATTTACTCTCACCCACATCAATATATTTGTGACTTGCAATAGTTTACATATGCTAGAAAAAGCAATAAATACCCCGCTTTGGTTGCTTGTTTAGGCTTACCGTATATTCTCTATTAGAAGGCCCCTCTCTAATAGAAGGCCTCCATTGAGGACCTATATATCAGCCTAGAAAAGAAATTCGCAAATCTGTTTTTTGCGTTTTCTTAGTTAGCACGAGCTTACCTGATTCCACTTTCAAAATTTTGGTTGAGCACGCAAAAATCTCAAAATCGACCCAAATTTTTTCCGACTTTTTTAGGGTTGAAAAATAGAAAGCCCGGGCCTTCTAATAGAGAATATACGGTAACTCATCATCACAAATTGTCCCCTTTTCGGGCAGGTTCTTCTCTGACTTTGGGGGCCACCTTGCCATTGGCCACTACTGTGTGCACCTCAGCCCTTAATGTGTTTGTAGACATTTTGCTGCTTTTTACTAACTCTTGTTCATCGCCGGTTGCTGAATGGCCATCTTCGGAGTCCTCTTCCTGAGCATTTAGGGGTGGGTCTTGCCTGTCACACTTACTTCAGCCAGGAATGCGGTCATCTCTTCAGATGCTAAAGAGTTGGTGTCTCCAAAACTGCCAGCTGAACGGTTGGAAGCTATCTGCAATTGGAAAATTCATGAATTCGATTAATTGAATTTTTTTAAATTTGGCTGGATCCCCCAAGGTAATTTTTTCAATTTTTTGCTTTTTTAAATTTTTAAATGTCTTTTAAAATCTAATTGTTTTTTATGCCAAAAAGCTCAAAAAGCTAAAAATTATTAGAAAAAAAGCCCAAGCCAAATGACCGGGGAATCTATAGTTTACTTGAGGCGCGAGAGGGTGTGTATAATTCACTTGAAATACTAAATTTGACAAGTTAAAACAATTTGAGTTACTTTGTCACTTACATGTATTAGGATCAAATTGAATTTTTGCCACTAAAGTCTGAATTCTTGCCCTTTTTAATTATTTCTTGCCCATTTTTCAAATTTCAAATAAAAAAGCTGAAATCTTGCCCCTTTTTACTGAAATGTTGCCCCTTGTAATCAAATTTCTCCGATTTGGCGCTTTCGATGAAAAATCGGAGGGATTTACCCGATTTTGATTTAAAAAAGGGGCGAGATTTCAGTTTTTTATTTGAAACTTGAAAAAGGGCCAAGAAATAATTAAAAATTGGCAAGAATTCAGTTACATCCTATGTATCGGAAGTTTCAATAGGTTGGTTAACGAGACGGGAGACGAGACACCATGTATGTATTTTGGAATCCCAAATCACGGAGCAAAGAAAAATTCTATCCCGTCTCTTGCAGGAACCCAAAGTCCTAAGCCTACTTATACGCTAAATGAAAAGCTAGGTAGCTCACCGAGTCATCGTCAATATCACATATGGAAGAGCCTCTCAACTGGGCTTGAGCTAGTTTCTCCGCATTCTGCAAAACAATAATTTTATAGCTCCCAAAAATGACTCTCAAGCAGTGCTGCCCACTACCTTGGACTCATGCTGAGCAATGTGCTGTTTCAGGTCTGCAATGTTCTGCAGGGCTTCCGTGTATCTGCAAAGCATTGGAATTTAGTTGATCACTGGCAGTTGAATTGTCTACTTTGGGGTTGTCATACAAAACTTCTCCATTTAAACTTTTTTTTTCGCCTCTGGGGAGTAAAATCATGAATTCGCCCCATGAGCGGAAATCCCGAAAATCGACAGTTTTTGACCGAAAAATAACTGTAGTCAAAAGCGTATAACTATAGCATTTCTCGTATATTATACTAAAAATTCTACAGTTAACAATGGGGCAAATGTGAGTCACAATGAGTGGGTGGTCAAAACGAGTCCTTTTTTGACTTTTTTTCGGGTGGGACAAAAACACCCTTTACCCCCTAGTCGAAAATAAAAAACTCTGTTTACTTCAATCTCTGCATCACATTTTTCTCCTTCATCTCACTCTGAGCCTCCATCAACTTGCGTTGCTCGTCCTTCAATAATTTGGATACCTCCTTTTCAGCCTGAACCAACAAAATTACAGAAATATAAATATTTTTGGAGAGATTTACTTGTTGGATGGCGTCTTTTTCTTCTTTTATCCTTTTCAACTCTTCGTCCTGCCGTCTCAGCTGATTGGTGCACACGTGGTTCTGAAAAAAAAGATACTTTGGTGTGTTTTGCAAGCTCAATTTTTGGTCTTGGTCATTGTTTTGTAAATTTATGATAATACTGTTGGCCCTTGATGACTGGTTACAGTGCCAAATTTTGCCTTGGTCCCGCCTGTCAACTTTTTTGACTTTCATTGATTTTTCGTTTTTTTACGCACTTAGGCTTAGGCAAGGTTAAGTGAGTGCCCGTTAAGTGATTCCCCGGTAAGACGGACTTAACCTATTTTTGAAACTTTCACAAAAAATGTATACCCAGTCATTGTGACCAGTCGTATGTCAGTCACCGAGCTACCGAGATGGTTGTGTGATTGTCATCTTTTTTCGTTAATTATCTTGGGAGCATGCTCAACTAATTTCCTACTTGGTATCCACCCTTCGAAATATCTTCATTCGCAAATAGCGTACCCCTTGAAATAACTGTGTATCCATACCTGAGTTTCTAGTTCCATCACCTTCTGACGCATCTCCTTTAGCTCAGCCAATGTATCTGCCTCTCTAATCTTCAAGCCCATGAACTGGTCTTCCAAATCTCTGGTGGTCATCCAGCCACCTTCTCCAACCTCCTCCCCAGGTGCTCCATTGCCAGTGGTGGTCATGCTGCCTGCAGCTCCCATCAACGATGCTGTAAATTTGGCTATTCTGTCCCTGGCTCTCTGAGGGCTGTGGAGGGACATCCATTAGTTGCTGGAGGGGATGGGGCACTGGTGGTGGAAGAGGATGGAGAGGCCTGGGAGGCAACACTGCTGCTGCACTCATCTGCTTGCTCATTGATGGTCAGGCTGGAGGATGGAGCGATGGGTGAGCCAGTTGGACTACCACTCGACTCCGTAGAAGACAGCTTGTGCATGGATTGGCTGTGAAGCACGGCTTGAGCACGGCACTCCATGTATTTCTGCAAAAGAATTAGGTTAGAATTTGAGTATTTGAAATGATCCGCCTCCATTTTCTGACTTTTGGCCAAAAATATTTTAGTATTTTCTGTTGGATGCTTTTTTCGGGTTAAGCAAAAACACCAACTTGCCCTGAGTCAAATATTGCCCCATCGTTAAAGCCTCGTGTCCAATGACTGAGAGGAAATTCCATGTTTTTTAACGCGGGAAGGGCTGTAGACTTTATTTTGTTCATAATTTTTTTTCTTTTGGTCACATTTTGTAGCTAAGATTCAGGGCTACCCAATAAAAAATTTTCCGGCCACAAATGTCTGAAAAAACTTTGATAAAAATGCGTCTCCTCTCACTCTGCCTTTCACTCTGCCATTCACTCTAATGACTGAAAGGCAGGGTGAGAGAAACGCATTGTTATCAAAGTTTTTTCAGAGATTTGTGGCTGGAAAATTTTTTATTGGGTAGCCCTGAATCTTAGCTACAAAATGTGACCAAAAGAAAAAAAAATTATGAACAAAATAAAGTTTACAGCCCTTCCCGCGTTAAAAAACATATTTCCTCTCAGTCATTGGACACGAGGCTTAACTGTAGAAGTTGTTGTATATTATACGATAAGGAATTCCACAGTTAACAGTGTGTTTCACCCGAAAACGAATAACTGTAGAAATTTTCGTATATTATTCGAAAGATCTAACAGTTAACAAAGTGATTGATGCTGATTCAGCATGACGGGTGGTCATTCTGAGTTTAAGTCTCATCTTTCAAAACAGTCCTTAGACCCAAGAAGTCAGAAATATTTTTTTGGAAGAGTTTGATATGGTACAAGTAGGTTACCGTCCACTGCTGCTCCATTTCGGACAAGCGCTGCCTCATCTCTTTAAGTGAAAGGGAAGCTTCAGCTTCGCGCATCTTCACCCGTATAAGTTCTTCTTGGATAGCAGCTATCCCACCATCTGGGGAGGACTCTTTTAGGCGTTTGTTGGCTGACTCAAGCTCCTGAAAATTGAAATTTGGGTTTTGATTTTTTCTAAAGCTCAACCATTTTTTTTAAGGTTTGCATTCAACTCTTTTTAATGGCTGTACATAACCTAGAGATGGAGTCACCACCCCATTTTGGAGACTCGCATGAGTTCAAGTTATCAACTCCGGTTCTTCACACCGCACTCCAAAAATTCTAGCTCCGTTACCAATCTCGGTCACTATAGTGGCCAAAAGCCCAGTTTCAAGGCCTCGAATTCTTCTCTAATATAGCACAGAATTTTGATATTAGAGCGAAACACGGTCCTATCTTTTCCCACTTTTGACCTAAAACTAAATGCTGGCACTACCCCCAATTAATATAACTGCTAGTCATGTAGCCACAAAATTTTTTAACGTTCGCATAGGCCACATAGAGCCACTCAATATACAGTTAAATACAATTTACAGTCAAAGCCCTGGAGACCGGCCAAAAGTGGACTAAGATCGGAATTTAACTTGAAGAGGCAGTCGTGGCAATGACGCAAGTTAACGAACACTCCTATTCAATAAGTCGTTTTTATAAGAACTATGGAAGCATACCTGCACGCTCAAAAAAATTGGCACCGAACATTAACCCGTGCGTCGGGCCTTCCTAAAATAGGCGCCGGATGGCCCGCTCTTCGAAAATCGCCGCTGGCGACGGCGCTTAAAAAATAGCGGTTCCGGGTGTGTAATATGCGCTTTTGACGTCAGAGTTTTTGGTTGTTGAGGCCAAGATCTCGGATGCGGCCAGTGGTATAGTCAGGGGGGGGGCAGGGAGGCACGTGCCCCCCCCCCCCTTAGATTTTTTTCTTTATTGGTGCCCCCGTCACTTTTTTCTTTATGTTTACCAAAATCAACCAAAAAAAATTCGACGGCGCCTGCCAGCGCCGTCGAGGTTTTCTAGAATCATAATTTTTCTAATTTTTATCAACATTTGACTCATTTTTCGAGTAAAAGAAAATGTGCTTATTCTTTTTGTTCCAAAATTAACTAAATAATAAATTTCATTTTAGCATGAAGGGCATTATCTTAAATTTATCATTTCCCGGTTCTGTGGCACCCTTAAAAAATTTTGCGGCGGCGCCGGCAGGCAAAATATAATACTGATTTTTTCGCGGGTTTAGATATTTTCTCTTATTGGTGCCCCACTTCAGATTTTTTTTTCAAAACGATGTAGGTAAATGAACTTGAAAATTTGAAAAACGGTATAGGTGAAATGCCTAAAAAATTTTGGTGCCCCCGCCCCCGTCAGAAATTTTTTGCTACGCCTCTGGATGCGCCAACACCAAAAAAATGCCGCTAAAACTTTAAAATGCCACAAATCTTTTAAAAATATAGTACTGTGGCTGGTACCCGGCGTTCGTGCATGTATCTATGGAAGAGATACTGTAGAAGCCAGCTCTACTGTAGAACTGACGCAATAATCTTTGTGGCTGGATGGCAGAGCTGCTGATGGACAACTATCAACTCACAACTTTTCGTTGGTTTTTCAAATTTTTGAAAAAAATTTCAAAATTTTGCCTAATACTTTTTTAAAGCTCCTTTCAAATCTGTTCCTAAATCACTAAACCGCTGAGATCTGGTTAAAATGATCCGAGATATACAGGGTGTCCAATAAAAACTGCACTATTATTCGGATTCTCGCCCTTTTTCATTTCCTATTAAGTTTCAATCAATCGTTTATTCACAAATGGTCGGGTTAATATCGGAATATTTATATTGGTATATATTATTATTAGACACCCTGTAGTAAAAAAATATATAATGAAATAATTGAAAATGTTAAAAATCCCACAAAAACTGTTAAGAGTTAAAGGTCGGTAGTAGATGTTTTACCAGCAGCCATCCAGTGAAAGTTTAAGTTAAGCCCCATTTTTAGACATAATATTGTCACCTTTGTAAAAATCTTGGCAAAAACTCACATGTATTCTGAGCTTCATCTCGCGCACAATGTTTTCCAGGTCGGACTTTTTGCTGTGGGTCTCTATGAGCTCTTGTTGAAGTGAGTGGATATGCTCGATCATACTGGTGTCGTCCACCTGAGCACCCGTCTCCACTAAATTCTTGTCTGGTCCGCCTCCACTCAGTTCTCTGATGGTCTCGTAGGCATCTTCCAACCTCCTATGGGCCTCCGAGTTGATGTCCCTGAGCACATTCAGTTCATGGGACACACTCAGACAGTTGTCCGCCTGTTGTGCTAGGTCCACTTGGCCTCTGATCAGACGGTCGGCTAGGGCTGAAGACTCCTGCTCCAGGTACTCTATTCTTTGCCTCAACAACCTGTTTTCTGTCCGTAGGCGCTATAATTTTAGAGATAGGATTAGTAAGAATTATATAAATGGTTTGAATTTTTGATTAATCAAGTTTTAGAGGCTCATCACCCGTGTAAGTTATTCTCATAAAATTTTCCATATACCGTATTTTCTCTATTAAGGAACCCTCTCTAATAATGAACCTCCCTCGATTTTTTGACTAGGATTTCAGAGTTAGGGCCATTTTTATTTACAATTTCAACATTTTTGAAGGGTTGAAAAATAATGAGCCCGGGTGAGTTAATAGAGAAAATACGGTATAGTGTTTTTCGCAGTTAGGGCCTTTTTCCTCCATTTTCACTATTTTGTTTAAATTTACGCCTTTTTAAAATTTTTTCGCTTTTTATTATTTAGAAATTTTAAATTTAGGCAGATTTGTAAAGTCTTTTTGAGCAAAAACACAGTAAGAGCAAATTAACTGTGCCACCAACTGTCAGAAACAAAAAAGCTACAAAGCTGAAAAAAGTGACTAGGCGTCATTTTTATTAGAGCTCCTGAATAGGAATATTCTCTTAATATTCCAAGTAATTAAATTATTTTTTTTGATTTTCAAAAAAAAAATCGTAAAATTGTTGTATATTTTTTCATATTATGACCGAAATTTTTTGAGCAAAACTAATTGTTGAACTATACCACTTAGAACTATTCTACTACCGCACAAATTCAAGATCAGCAAATTGCTGTGCTTATCAAGTTTCATGGTCATTAAGAAATCAAAACAGTGAGTATTAGGTAGAATAGTATCCCAATTTTTAGCATATCTCAACAAGTACGCCAGCTATACAGTCGAACCTCAATATAAGGTCATCCCAAAAAGTTCGTTCCCGCCTAAGGTCCGACACTTTTTTAAACTCAAATTTTAAATACTTTTGCCAGTTCTGTTTGAACAGTCTGGTCCCGACATTGCAAGTATTCCAATTTCGCCGATCTTTTTAAAAAAATCGCTCTAAAAAAGCAAAACGTCAATTTAAAAGACCATACTTGTTGATGCAAATGAGAATTTGACAAATTCAAATGCGCGCGGGACACTTTTTTTTTATTTATACAATACTATATTTAGGACGAGAAAGGTATTCGAAATACGAGTTTAAAAAAAGTGTCGCACCCCAGGCGGGAACGAACTTTTGTGGGTGATCGATGTTCGACTGTACATTTCCAAAACTAATCCGTGCTCTAAATCACCTTTTGGGTCCATCTAAACCGGCGACACATGCTCCTCCTTCGGCCAATCATTCTTAGATCAAGCCGAAAATCAAAAAGTTCAAGTAAATTATTTTTAATACTCCAAAGCGCAAAATATAAATAGTGAAAGAATTGGAGGAATACAAAAGAGCAATCGCCACCGCAATATGATGATGACCTCTTGGATGGGCATAGGGAGACCGGATTAGGGAGGGAGGACAGCACTCCAGCCAGCCGGCTACCACTACTGACACCCTACATCCAGTAGTCATTAGTGAGGGGAAGTCCTCTTTTGGTGGAGATCTCCTGTGGAGCAGGGAAATTGGAGAGATACAAAAGAGCTCTTGAAGATACATCCCTCTCCGGATGGGGAAGGGGTACAGTTACACAAACAAATGCAAAAGAGCACAGTGAAAGTTGTTAGTCAACAGGCTGGAAGACAAGGAAGTGCAAATCACGGATTTTGGAAAATGTTAAAAAGTAAATTAGATCGAGAATAGCGATTTGGTCTATCAAAATATTGGGTTGCGTCATAAATACTTTCGGTTTTTTAAATGAAATTTTGTGTACAGTCGGCGTGGTGACATTTCCGTTCGACACTCTCTATACAGAGCATCGACTGTAATTGTGTTTTGTCTCTAAAATTTTTAACAAACTTTTAAAAATTGACTTCTCATTTTGTAGCTGACAATATTGGCTACCAAATGATGGGCCCACTTTTTGAAAAATTGTCGATAATTTTACAGAAAAAACACAATGCCACAAAAATCCCATTTGAAAATAGGAATAGGTCAGTTCGCTAAAAAAATTCAAAATTTTGGCACTACTTGGTTAGAACCCCCGCCCCCAACCACCACCCCCCTCCCCGCCCAAAGTGCTACTCGAGAATACCAAAGATTATTAATTCTCTAAGCGTTTAAGGAACTTTCAAACCCAGCCACTTGTGGTGCACGTAAAAGTATAAGTACTCGACCTGATCAGACCGACTAGCCGGGTGGATCCCGAGGGTTGTCGTTTAATTTTTGGATGGCTGAGCCTCTGGCTCATAGCTTCAGGCCGGAAAAGGGGAAAGACCCCTTTTCGGCCGAATAATCAAAGATGTTGAACATAGTTTTGAATACTGGGGCCTACCGCATAAATAACTCTGGTATGCATGTTTTTTCATGCATCCAGAGTCGCTTTCGAGTGATTTGTGTCTAAGGTATGTGGGTGTGCGCATCTCAACTCCAAGCCCCAAGCCCCGAAGGGGGCGCAGGTGGCTTGAGAGTTAGAGATGCGCGCACTCACTTACCTTAGAAATGATTCCGAGAAGTACACTTGATCATAAAATGCATATAGAGTCTACTTTTGCCACGGCCCGAGAAAAAAGTGGCCCTGTATTATTCCCTTCCCTCCCAATACAGCCTTAATCACTTTTAAATTGCTTTTCTGGACCTTTTATGGCGAAATTATTGCTTAAAAATGTGTTTGACCACTCCAAAAATCTTGATTTTGGGGTGTATAACCGAATAGGTCCGATTTTGGGGGGGGGGGGGTATTCCCAAGTAGCTTTTTTGGGGGAGGGGGGGGGTATTACCTAGTAGCGTCAAAATTTTTTTTAACAAAAACCCATTGATATAAAAAAAATTATGCGACCTCCTATTGGCTAAAAGTTTCTCAGGATCCGGAAAAAGGGATTTCGAAAAAATTCTCAAGCTGAGATAGGCCCCAAAGTCAATAAAATAACTACAGGGAACGTAACTGTACTTTTAAAAGATTTGTACTTTTTCGGGACCCAAAATCTTTTTTATTTTTGAAGTTTTTAGTCAAAATCTTTTGGATTCAGATTCCTGAGAAACTTTCAGCCAAAGCCCTGCCTGAAAAAAGTAAACAATTCGATTTTTAATTTCCAAACCCAAAATTAAAAAGGCTGCTTCCACTGGGATCCGAAATTATGGCTTTTTAACAATAATAAAATATTAAAAAAAATAGAAACTAAAGAAAAACGATTGAAAATAGTAGTAAAAAACTTTTCTTGAACAACAAAAATAACATCCACATGTAACAGTTCAACAAGGCAGTAATTGATTTGGGAGTGAACAGCGCCACTTATTTCCACACTGCTTGATTGGAAAAAGATGGTGGTGTGTCTAATTTGAACCACCAAACAATTACAGGAAGATGGGTGATCACCAGCACCAAAAAGGGGAATCAATCAAGCTGGCAGCAATTGAAGCAACATATTCACCAAGCAGTTTTTTGTGGGTAGGATATAAAATGGAAGGAAGAGAAGAATAGTCAACACACAACCAGCAAAAGAAGCACGGAAATATGATTAATCATTGGGCAAACATAAACACAAACAATTTCATACATTTTTCAGTAAATTTGGTTTTTTGGCTGTTTTTGGGAATGAGGTGAAAAATGGGGGTTTTAGGATTGCTTTTTGTAAATAATTTTGGAGTCACGATATAACGGCACCACTCAAGTTCGTTCGCGCGCAGGGTGTGACACCATTTTGCACCTCAATTTTCGAAGGTTTTTGCCAGTAGTTTTTGGCCAGTCCAGTCCCAAGAACCAGACGGATTCTGTATTTGTGAGTCGTGATTTTGAATATTCGATAGTTTCGCCAATCTACTGACCGGCAATCTCACTTGGTCCTTATTGGCATAACTACAGTCGAACCTTCCAATAGTGTACACCCCAAAAGCTCGTTCCCGCCTTGGGTCCGACACTTTTTTCATCTCAATTTTCTAATTTTTTTGCTGATTCTGTTTTGACAGTCTGGCCGCAAATATCGTAAGGATTCCGATTTCACCGGTCGATTTTCATTTGCCTATATATTTTTTCTCTAAAAAAGCGAAACCTCCCAATAGTGTACACCACTTTGAAAATAAGATGTACACTAATGGGAGGTTTTGCTTTTTCAGTGAAAAATATATAGGCAAAAAAAGGATCGGCAAAATCGGAATCCTTACGATATTTGCGGCCAGACTGTCAAAACAGAATCAGCAAAAAATTATTAATATAAAAAACAAAAAAATTATTATTTTATTAAAAAATTAAGTCCCCAAGCTGATTTTTGGGAAAAGAAAACTGGGCCATTTCAAACTGGGCACAACTGAGCCCATGTCCTTTTTGGTGTTTTTCGGCTTTTTTTGGCTTTTTTGGTTCGAAATGGCCCAGTTTTCTCCTTCCCATAGTTTTTCCAAAAAAAATCTATTTTTTAAAGGGCGTGCTTAACTTTTTTACAATTTGTCGCGCTAATTTAAAATAAAATTCCAAATTATTGAAGTTCTATAGATATTTTTCAGCTTGTTTTCTAAGAAAAACAAGGCCTAGAATTTAATTTTAGGTATGGTTGTGTTAGAAACCAAGTTGAAAAATCCGCACAGTAGTTCAATGATTAGAAAAATTTTTGAATTATCGTGGACAAATTTTGTAACAGGTGAGCATGCCCCTTTAAAATAGTTCAAAAAAAAAGATATTTTGAAAACCATCAGCTCAGTGATCAAGACAAATTAGAAGGTGTACATTCAACTGAAGTGAGGGATATACACCGAAATTGATGCAAGTTTTCAATAAGGTTGATAAATTTAGGGATTTTCTGGAATTTTTATTCCACCACTATAAAACTGGCGATTTTTGTAGAATTTTACAACCTTACAATGATAGAAAAAAGACACAGAAAAAGTATATAGAAAACACCATATTTCTACTAGGTGTTCCTGCAGAAACAACGCTCTTGCAGTCAAAATTGAGCTAGTTTTAAGCAAAAAAATAATTTATTCAAAACTCTATACAGCTAGCTGGAATAATTTCGCCTGGCAAAATCAATTGAAGTCTTATTAAATTTTGAGGAAAATAAGAAGGACAAGTCCATTGTTTTTATAGCAGCAAGCGGTCCTTTTTATGCACTTCAAGTGTGGCTTAGACTTATAAAGTGTGTCTTTACAACTTCCTACTATTGTTTTCGCATTTCAGATTTTTTGCTTGTCAAGAATTTTAGTTTTTTTATATAATGACTGACCCTCAACTCTATGGCTTCCTCTTGCTCTTTGCTGCGTTTAGCCAGGTAGTCCTTTTCCAGCCTGTGATTGTGGAGTTAGATTTTTTATAGGTTTTAAGATTCGGAAATGCAGTACAGTCTGACTAAGGTTGGCCTATGAGAAAATTCTTGAGAAATTGCTCAAGAAATTTCTCGGTTTTTTCTCAAGCAAAATTTAGATTTTGCTGGCTCGATTAAAAATTGAGCAAAATTTTTTTTTGGAATTTCTGAACTTTTTCATTTCTGTTCATTCCAAAAGTTTGAATTGGCGGGGACGAAATTCGTGAACAGGTGAGCGTGCTCCTTAAATGGATTTTTTATAAAGAGTTTGGTTAGTTTGGTGACTATTCCAGGTTGGGTAACCAATGTTGACGGACTGCCAAGGTTAGGACAGTCACTATAGGTAAGATATAAGCATGCAAAGTTTTCCAGCTAGGCAAATCGGTCTCCGATCTAATTTTAAAAGCTAGAAAATGACCCCTTATAGCTAGACTTGACTGCATTGGTTTCAAAGTGATATACCATGGATTTACCTTTTCATTCGCTTAGCATTGAGTATGACTCTGGCTGCCACAGCAAACAAAAGTTCGTGGTCATTTTCATACAGCTCTTTTATGTCTCGTTGGAAGTACTAAAATAGATGACTATAATTTTTAGGGTGGAAAGGCAAAATTATGGTATGCGAGAAACAGAGTCTTGTAGTCCGCCGAGTGTTAGCCTCGAATTTGACACAGCCATATTTTTTCGATTTCTTGATGGTTTTGTAAATAAAAGCACTGATTAGGCATGACTTTTCTCCTTGTTGCCTAAAATTGCCGCAACAATCTGAATCACAAATTTCAAAAAATGCATGGTCGCAAATATGTGACCTGAAATAGGATTGTGGTCATTTTGAAATATCGGCACTCCAATTCTAGGTCACATCTCGGCAAGCAAGCAACTTTTTTGTATTTGGCTTTGTAATTCAATTTTCTGAAAAAAATTAAACTAGTAGGCAGCATGAAGAAAAAAATTACACGCAAATAGGTACCCTTACCTAAAAACATCCAAAAATTTGTGAGTAAATCATGCCTGACTCGCCAGTTTAATCGAAATTAAGTAACAGGCTAGATGACTATTTTCCGCGAGTGCACTACGTTTCACCGTCACTATTTTCACCGTCAGAAATTTTCACCGTTCACTATTTTCACCGTCACTATTCTCACCGTCACTATTTTCACCGTTCACTAAATTCACCGTCAGCATTTTAGGACCGCTTTTTAGATCAAAATTTTTCTAAATTTGTAAAGTTTCGGTATCAAATTGTAGCCCTGAATGTCAGCTACATTTTGGTACCACAATTTTTGAAATTTTAGTTCTAAACTGTGAAATACGCTCGCTCTCACACTTTTCGATTACGCTACAGTTTAGAACTGAAATTTTCTGTTTTTTCAGAAATTGTAGTACCAAAATTTAGCTGACATTCAGGGCTACAATTTAGTACCAAAAGTTTACAAATTTAGAAAAATTTTGATCTAAAAAGCGGTCCTAAAATGCTGACGGTGAATTTAGTAAACGGTGAAATTAGTGACGGTGAAAATAGGGACAGTGAAATTAAGCTGACGGTGAAAATTGGGACGGTGAAACGTAGTGCACCCTTTTCCGGAGAGCAATGACTATGCACGTGATATACGCCGAAACAGGGACTCAAGTTCAGGTTAACTCCTCGAGAAATGAGGTTGACAGTCAAACTTTGATCACAAAACTGACAGACTTCAAGACTCTATAATTCGGCAAAACCATGAGCTTCAAACCAACCTTAAGCATGCCCTCCATGTCCAATTTCAACAACTCTATCCTCGACTGTTGGAGAATTGCTAGAGCTAACCGGAAGATAGCATCCATTCCCTGAAAATAGATTTTTATACTGACATAACTTGAAATATCTGAATCCCAACTCACATCAACCAGAAACAGGTCCATGATCCTGTTAGCCAAGTCTATGGACAGAGTGGTTGTGAACAGCGTCTGCAGATTAAACACTGTTAAAAATATCATTTCGCACAATAAATTTAAATTCCTTACCAGGAACCAGCTGCTCGCATACATGCTCGTGTCAAAGCCCCTGAACAAAATAATTAAGGAATGAGAAGCAAGAGTAACAGGCTCGGATGGAAAGTAGCTTACATATTGTTGAAATGCATGTACAAGTCGGGCATCTGTTCCTGCACAATCACTTCCAGTTGAAACATGCACAGGCCCAGCTAAACAAGAACAAATTAGCAAAGTGAAAACTACCGATAAAAGTTATTTAAAATATGCAATAACTGAAATTACTCACTCAATGTCTAAATTCCTTCCCCTTCGAAATTTACATAGCACTATGGCCAGGTATATACGGGGCTTTACCCTTGTTCTTCAACCTACATTTCTCGACCGGTAAATTCTTGACCAACATGTTTTTCAACCGGTAAGTTCTTTATCCGGGTTATTCTTCAACTAGTTCTACTGTCGATATTGACACGAAATCGCATTTTTGTCCGTGACTTTTAAGTATGCTTAGCAAGATAACACCTGGATTTAAGTAAAAGTCAGATAAAAAGGGTCGCAGGTCAAAGCAATTCAGGAATAGCTGGTTGAAAAATTAACCGGCTGAAGAATTCACCGGTCGAGAACACGCGGTTGAAAAATAAGGGTAGAGTCATATACGGTCTGAGCAAGAAACTAGACAGTGGCATACACAAAGTCAAGGTCACGGTCAAATAACTTACAAGTCACGGTAAAATTTCCGTAGGGCGAAAATTTCATGGCCGAAAACAGGATAGACAATTCAGACATGAGTGACGGGAATTAGATCTTTTAACTAAGACATACCTGGGTCATGGTCGGCTTGTATAGTTCCCTAAGTCTGTAGTGTTCCATGAGACGCACAAATACAGCTGAATTTGTTAGGATCAATAATCGAAGACTTGGAAAAGCTAGATATGTCCTTACAGAAGGCTTCTTCCTCTGGCATCTGCAATAAATTTTTGGATTTGCGTTAATGGTTTGTCGGAGAGAAATGTAAAGAAATCGAACCTGTAGAAGAAGTTGACCAACAATGAAAGCGGAGCCTCTGAAATAAGAATTTAGTCTTGAGAGAGCTGTTTACTATAATGAATTCAGCCTTTCTTGATATGCGAGATACACCAAAGATGAGGTAATCACCCGTATTTGGGGCAGGTCTATCATACTTAATTGGCGAGTTTCACGGCAGGGTATTAACCTCAAATTTACTACGTCTACCCACACTTTAGACAGTCACATTTTGCAAGCCACATTCATGATTGATATTCAAGTTCCAGGTGGAGACCCGGGATTTATAGCCATTTTGTGGGTCACATTGGGTATATAGCGGTTATCCGTGAATGCAAGTCTACTTGACACTTTTTTTATTTCAGCAATTCCTTAGCCAATCATTTAGAGTCAAGCAACTAGACAGCGCAAATTACACAAGCCGCCGATTTTGATGAGTAAAAAGGGGTATATAGCCAGTAGTAAACCCTGTCGCATAACCTTGCTGGATAGTGAGATAAAAGTAGCACTTACTGACAATAGCCGACTTCACGGTCGTGGATGGAGTAGCACCTTAAAAGCCAAGAAATTACATAAAATCCAGTCTTCAGCCTTCTCAAGACTTACTTGATGACATTGAAAAGCGACTGCTGACCTCTGCATCCATCTTTGAAAAACTCCAGCTCGGGGTAGGTCCTGTAAACGGGAAAGAGGTTAATAATGCTGAATTTTTGTTGCTAGTAACCTAGGAATATCTCTCAAGATGACCTTCTCGTAGGGTGAAGACTGCCTTAAATATTCTGTGTACAGGTCGTGGATTTGCTGTGACTTGGCATTAGATAACAGTTGCCAGGCTATTGTACGGAAATGTTGAGGAACTCCTCGTCTGACTAGCTCCTAAAAAAGTTTTTAAATTCTCGTATAAACTATTTGGGGCAAGTGGAATTGCAAAACAACCATTCTGTTTGCAAACTCTTAACAAAATTTTCTACACAACACGGAAAAATACCAGGGTTGCTAAAATGGCCGGCCATAATGTTTCCGTCACAAGTTTCTGTTAAAATTTGTCTAGGCTCACATCCACACAAGTGAAATTTTGGAGTCAACACCCTAATTGAATCCTGTTTAAGAAAATCAGCCAGATCAGTCGAAAAGATGAGTTTTTTGAAAAATACATTTTTAGTTTTGCAATTTGCCCAACCTGATGATTAATTTTTTTTGTCAAAATTAGATACCTTGACACAATTGGGCTTCCGCTTCATTTCCGACTCCCAGGACTTGATAAGATTGCCCCAGACTGTCCATAGGTCCACTTCATTATCATCTTCATCCTCCGGCTGGCAATCTTCTTCTTGCCTGCCTGAAGAAGCAACATCTCCAACTCCACTGTCGCCAACCACATTCCCACCCACTGATTCTGTTTGATCCATGGAGTTGTGACAGCTTGCAGTTCTGGCAACCGTCCTGGAAGGCGATCCACTTCTGCCTGTGTTCGAGCTGGAGGAGGATGCTGATATCTTGGAAGTTTTGGAAGTCACACTTCTTGCGTCTGCTTCATTAAGTCTGAAATTGCGGATAAGAAAGAACGGAAAAAGTCTGACAGGAAAAAAAATTAGTAGTTTCGAAATTTACAACAAAATATAGGCTTGGCCCATCCGAGCTGATTTTACAGGTGGGAATTTCAACTAAGACATGTTGGGACTGTTCATAACCCCAATGGTGAATTTTATAAAGTTTGCGAGCTCTGCAAAAGGTGCCTGGTAATTTCATAGAGAGTTTTGGTAGAGTTTCCAAAATAAAATAGGCAAGTACTCTATACCCAAGTACTCGATTGCACCCTAGCCCAACTCTGGATTGTACGATTTTGAAGTAAATAAAAACCTTATATTTACGCTTTTAAATTATTTTCATGCGAAAAAATTTTCGGTTAGATTATTCCTCGGTTATTCTCAAGCTTGATTGATCGCTGGAGGTCGGCTACGATTTATCCCGTACTTTTTACATAGCTAAAAACATCCAAAAACGTAAGTTTTAGACCACTCCAAAAAATGAGGTTTGATTACAGCGAACTCAGTAATTTGATTGCCAAAACATGACCCGAAAACTGGATCACTAACATTTTGAAATAGCAACCACCTTTTTAAACTACGGTTGCTAAGCAACTTATTAAAATTTTGAAAGATAAGAAAAATTCCTAGAGTGAGAAGATCTCAATAAAAGCAACAGCAACTGTATAACTGACAAGTGGTTTGGAGAAAAAATATGTCCATGTGTTCCAGGTGGGAATCGAACCTGCGACTAGTTTTTTTTTGTTTATCCTACTTTAAAAAATAATCTGGTTTTTTTGAGTCGTATATTTTGCCTTTAATGAACTATTAGCAGGTTTTGGTGCTTTAATTTTGGTGCATTCTACTAAATTACCAAGGCCCTTTTTACTAATGGCTTTTTTGTCGTCGATACTCAATAGACTACCTCCTCAATTCGAAATTGTGTTGTTTAGAAATATGTTTTTGGTCAACTTTCCGAATATCGCTTTCTAACAGATTACACCTCATTTTGTAGCTTATCTCACTGGCTGCAAATTAAGGTGTAACTGACTCCGCGTCAGCTTCAAAAATTGAGTTCAAAATGCAATGCCAAGAACACGATTTCAAATCAAGAAGGGTCGCGTTCATTGCAGGATTTTCCAACTTTTCCAACAGATGCTCTTTTCAGACACTCTGAAAATGTTAAAGGTCGATGAAAAAATTAAACTACTACCAGGAGCAGCTAACCGATTTACTTAACGATAAATCCGATTTATCAAGATGTTTGGAATTAGCTGTGTCAGATTAGTATTTTTGATCGGATTTGTAGAAAAAGTAGTAATGCAACTGACTTGTTGAGTTCCTCCATCTTGAGCAGAATAAAAGAGAGCTCCCGCGGCGCTCCTGCTTGAAGGTCACCACTAGCCCTAGTTCAGAGTCTTCGGAGGAGGAAGAAGAGGGGGGAAGTGTTTCACAATCCGTAGACTGCTCCTGCCAGGCTGCTGGTCCTACTGCTACTTGAATGTCCCCTTCTGAGCCTGAAATAAAATATTTAGTTCCCTTTGTGGACAATGGTCTCATCAGATAGTAAAAAAAAACGCTGTAACATTTTTTTGACACTTTCATGAGTTATTTCTATAATACATACCATGGAGGCATCCGGTACCCCTTTTTCAGAGATTTTTATTCCATGAATGCGTTTGGTGGTTTTTTTGCATAACTTTTCGAATTTGCTTTGTTTTTGGACAAACCTTTTTGCCGTAAAAAGCTACCATATTATTTCTCTTAAAGGAGCATGCTCGCGCCCGATGGAATAATTATTTCATTTCAAATTGGCGGGTAGTGATGGAAATATTGAAATTTCGGGACTACCGGGACGGGACTTTTAAGAAAAAAATTTCGAGACCGGGACCGGGACTTTTCAAAAATTTTGCCGGGACCAGAAAAAGTTTCGTTCGGGACTTCTAATACAGTCAACTCTCGGGCATTTATGCCGTTGGGGCCCCCGCTCTAAATTTTCGAAAAGTAACCCAGAAACACCTTCTAAACTGGTTTTTTCTGTTCAATAAGATAAAAGAAACATTTCTTATCAGTTTCTAATCAATGAAACGAACTCTTTTTTCAGAAAAAATTGACTTAAAATCGTTTAAGGTACCATGGTCTTTTCATGGTATTTTCGACTAATCTTTGGTCACATTCGATTAAACTTAGGCTTTAGGCAAGGGTAGGCCAGCGTATGTTAGGACGGACTCAAACATGTTTTCTTTCTTTAATGTTTGAAAAGCATTTTTGAGCCCGTCCTAACATACGCTGGCCTACCCTGGCCTAAGCCTAAATTCCTAAGCATTAGCCTAAAATTCATTAGCCTAAAAATCACCAAAAATACTCTAAAAAGACCATCTACCTTTGACGAGTTGAAGTCAATGTTTTATTAGGCAAATTAGGCTAATCCGTCACTCGCTAATCCGTCACTCTTGATTATCCGTCACCCCACGGCCGGTCCCAAGGGGTGACGGATTATCCAGAGTCGACTGTAAAAGCATTGTTACAAAAAAACTTCATTTCACAATATTACATCACAAAAGAGCTAGTAGTTGAAATTAACGACGCGTAGATTCTTGTTCAAAAAAATTAATTGTTCCGCATGCTCTGGAGAAAGATTTGAATGCCTGTAGTCGTATACATCCCGCACCACCGAGAATAGCTGTTCACTTTGTACGCTTGTAGCTGGAGCTCATAAGTAGCAACGAGCTATTTTCGCTAGCACAGGAAATGAACCTTCGTTTTTCTTTAAAAAAGTTGAGTTAATTGAACCTACTCTTTTGAAAGACTAGAGACGAAGAAAGACGAAAGACTTGAAAGACGAAAGACAAGAAAAATATTGCACGAAAGCAAAAGATTGATAAGAAGAATAATAATAAATTGGCGAAAAAGCTAAAATGTGTAAATTTCTTGACAATGAAATAAATAAAAAAGTCCCGAAATTTTTTCGATTTTCGGGACCGGGACTTTTACTCTGAATGTTCGGGACCACCGGGACGGGACTTTGGCAAAAATTTCTTAGGCGGGAAGGGACTTTCGGGACCGTCCCGTTCCGCTTCCATCACTATTGGCGGGTACCAGGCAGGCCAGAGATTTTGAATTTCAAAATCGTGTTTGAAATCATTTTGATTGTTTTTTTTAGCCTTCCAATGTTTTAGCTTGTGTTTTTGTCAAATTTCCCTAACAGATCTGACCCAATTAGCTGTTCTGGTAGAAAATATCGAGGTCGAAAGCTAGTGGTATTTTTTATTTTATTGCTACTGTGTAAATGATAGTTATTCTTACGTATTTTCAGCCTCTACTCGGACACCTGACAGCTCGACATCTTACATTAGATAAGTTTTTCTCATATTTTCTGCCGTCTTTTGCTTTTTTTCTCTTGTATGTTTCAGGTGCGTGCAGATGCAAGAAGCGAGTGAAGAAGCAATTGACGGTAACTAAAAGAAGTAAGCGCTTTTTGAAGCTGGTCGCCTTCTATTCTCTAAGATAAGGTAAGATTTTCAAGTTTTGGTATTGGATGATGGACTAAGTCGGACAATTCAAGGTTGCGCTCTGCACCTGTGAATCCGTTTGAATACCGTTTTTAAACGGCCGAAACCGCTTTTTCTTGGGCGCCAGAGGAGCAACAGGTTGTCAAATATCCCTTCCAAGCAGCTCGACATCGATAACACGCATTTTTATTCTGAAAGGCTTGCTGATTGTTGTGACCAACCATGTACTTCGTGCTTGTCTCGATCCATTCCTTTCATGATCCTTCATGCAAATTCACGCACCTAAAACACGCAAGACAAAAAAAGGAACAGACGGCAGAAAATACGAGAAAAACTTATCTAATGCCAGCGATATTGCGCCTCTTCTTTGTGATATTTCCGATTCATCAATGGACGTCGTCCCAGGTAGATTCACAGGTGCAGAGCGCAACCTTGAATTGTCCGACTTAGTCCATCATCCAATACCAAAACTTGAAAATCTTACCTTATCTTAGAGAATAGAAGGCGACCAGCTTCAAAAAGCGCTTACTTCTTTTAGTTACCGTCAATTGCTTCTTCACTCGCTTCTTGCATCTGCACGCACCTGAAACATACAAGAGAAAAAAAGCAAAAGACGGCAGAAAATATGAGAAAAACTTATCTAATGTAAGATGTCGAGCTGTCAGGTGTCCGAGTAGAGGCTGAAAATACGTAAGAATAACTATCATTTACACAGTAGCAATAAAATAAAAAATACCACTAGCTTTCGACCTCGATATTTTCTACCAGAACAGCTAATTGGGTCAGATCTGTTAGGGAAATTTGACAAAAACACAAGCTAAAACATTGGAAGGCTAAAAAAACAATCAAAATGATTTCAAACACGATTTTGAAATTCAAAATCTCTGGCCTGCCTGGTACCCGCCAATTTGAAATGAAAGAATTATTCCATCGGGCGCGAGCATGCCCCTTTAAACGGCCTCACTCGATTCAAAATCGTATTTCGACATTAATCATGTTTTCATTCATTTCTTGAAAACTACTATCATGCAAAACACCATTTTTGATAGATTATCTAATTGACTATAAAATAGGTAGTAATTAAACACAATGCCAAGAACACAATCTGAAATATATGGGACCGTCTATTTAAGAAAATATGGTATTTTGAAGCAAAAAAAACCTTCTTTCTGACGCAATTTTTTCGATGTAAAAATACTTTTCACGGCAAAAAATAGGCTGAGCGGCCCAAAAAACGTTTAAAAATGGGTTTTAGCAGCAGAAAAAAGTTTTCTTACTTCAAAATAAGTTTTTATGTTCGCCCTCCGTTTTTCGTGTTTTTTCAGCAAGTGTTTTTCTTTTTTTATCTCAGACAAAGTCATAGGCGCAACTAAGCCCAGTGTACGTTAAAAAAGTCAAATATGTGTCCGAAACAGCATAAAGCTGAAATTGAAAAATGATTTTTTTTGGAAATGGTAGCCGTTCCACCACAGCGAAATATACGGGCAATTTGAAAAACACCCACGGCTACCAACAAATATATCACTACTCCAGCAAACAATATTTTATCAAAAAAGAGAAAGAGACACAAAGAAGTGATTCACTCGATTAAAAACGAGAGATAATTTTTGCTTGACCTTTTTAATTTGTAAAGTGGTTCTTATCTAGATAGAATCTGTAAAATCAAGCAGATGTTTTTTGTGGGGTTGACAGTAGTATGAAAAAAAAAATTAAAAGAGACTGTCATTTGGATTTATCAAAGAGTCATAGGGAGATGAGGGAAATCAGGGAGAAATAGCAAAAATCTTGGTGTTCTAGCCATTTTCAACGTGAAAAACGCGTTTTCAGGACGTTTCTTACTCAGACTAGGCAGAAAAGGGTTTCTTAATGAATATACCGTATTTCCTCTAAATACTCCCATCCGGAAAATCAGTATTTTATACCCAGAACCCTTCATTCGGTTCTAAATTATTTCTTGGATTTTTTGGAGCTACACTGCAAATTTAGTATTTTCGGATATTTGAGATTCAGAGCTTTCATATGTGTGGTCGTGCGACATAGAAAAATCGACTCTACCGGAGTATATCCACCCCTACCAAATGAAATTTTTTTTAAAGTGTTTCCAAATACAATATATCGACCCAAAATCACCTCAGGAGTTTAAAAAAGACATATTTTTTGAGTTTTGGTTAATAAAAAATTGAGTTTTGGGCATTTTGAAATTTCTACTTTTCACCTGTTTTAGTATGTTTTGGTCACTGGAGCTGGGAAAAAAGCACCTCTAAATGCATTTTTGTTCAAGAGTCTTGCTCGGAATTGCTTGGGGTTGATATGCGCACACCCACATACCTTAGACACAAATCACTCGAAAGTGACTCTGGATGCATGAAAAAGCATGCATACCAGAGTTTCTTTATGCGGTAGCCCCAGTCAACAAAACTATGTTCAACATCTTCCTTTTAACACTAAATTGGCACATTTTCGGTCCATTTGCACCCCAATACAGCCCTAAATACCTTCAAAAAAGGTCAAAATAGGTATTTTGGGTGGTCCCAAAACTCAATTTTTTTATTCACTAGAACTTAAAAATAACGTCTTTTTTGAGCTTCTGAGGCAATTTTAGGTCGATATAGGCGGTTTGGAAACACTTTAAAAAAAATTTCATTTGGGGGGGGGGTATACTCCGGTAGTGCCGAAAAATCTAAGAATATTTGAGAACCTGAGTAAAGGGTTCTGGGAACAAAATACGTATTCTGGGGAGGGTAGTAATTAGAGAAAATACGGTAGTATTAAAAGTATTATATTGATATGGATTCCTCTCCAAGGTAAGTGAGTGCTCAATATTAAAAAATATATATGAAAATAGTCGGCGGCGACTTAAAAAACACGTTTCTAGATATTAAAAGTGCTAAAACACCAAAAAAGAGAGTTTTGGAAGTACACTGAATAACCCATTTTAACCGGCTTCAGACTGTAGAAACAAAAAAGAACGTGCAGTAAGACAGCAGCGCATCAGTAAAAAAATTTGATGTAAACAACAAAACGAAATTTATATTGGATGAAAAAAAATTGGGATTTAAAGTTTTTGGATACTATGTTACTTTTGGTGATAAAAGACAAAAAAAATTATGCGATTCTCCATTTTATTTTAAATTTTTTGTACAGAAGAGGTTTGTTCCACTTTACAATATATTTTATAAACAAATAAATGAACAAAAACAATAAATAGCTGCATTTTCTGTTGTAGAATATCATGAGTAAGTGAATAAATCCATAAACCCGCTAGAAAAGAAGAAAAAGAACAAGAAAAATGAAAACAAGTCACACATATACAGCAATCCTCACCGTCATACACTGCACTAGCAGCAGCACCAACAGAAAATATGATCACTCACTGCAAATACACACACAACAGCATTTAGTACTACTAATAGAAGCAGAAAGGAAGTTGTACAAAACAAGCAAGAGCAGCAGAGAAAAGAAGGGACCAGAATAGCTGGTAAGGCAAGTAAAGAAAATTAAGGTAAGTCAAACCTCGATTTAACGGCACCCACTTCAAGTTCGTTCCCGCTAGGGTTCGACCCTTTTTTATATCAAATTTTGAATAATTTTGTGGTTCTCTTTTGACAGTCTGGTCAAAACTATAGCCGATTGTTTTTCGGAATACCGAGATTTGAAAAAAAGCAACACCTCGAGTTGAAGGGGCATACCAGCGCGTTACACTGCAAATCAAGGCAGGTAGCAGCAATTCTTCCAAAGTCGTCCTTGTTTTCACACGTTTCATGTCAAATCTGATATTTATGACCTTAGCCTACTTTCAAAAAGTAGGCAGGAAACTTTCGTCGGATTAGGTAGAACGCTTATAGAAAATATTCAAAAGAGAAAAAATTGCTGGTCCCCGCCTTAACTGCAGTGTAACACGCTTGTGTGCCCTTTTAACACCCATCTTTTTAAGACATAGGAACCGTTAAATCGAGGGTTTGAATCCTTGCAGTATTTGCAAACGGACTGTGAAAAAACAAGGCAAAGTAAGAATGGAAATATTTTTCACGTGGTATTAACGCGAAAGTAAGAATTTGAATTTAAAATTTAGTTTGAGCGAATTTGATGACCTGTCAGGTAAATCGAAGTTTTAATGTAAAAGTAAAACATGAAAAAGTGGTTTTCCTCAGTGCCGGAATCGAACCTGCAAATTTATTTATAGAAACAGTTATACAGGTAGCGCCAACTAAAAAGTTTTGGCGCTGGTAGCGAATACCCCTTCCCCAAATATGACTGTAACTACCCTTTAAAACAACAGTTTTAGGCTTAGCCCTTAGGCTCAGGGGTAGGCCAGCGTGCGGAAGTTGTGACTAACAAACAGTTTACGCACCTTTTCTGGCGTGTGGAACATATATTTGGGCACTCTTCACTTAAGTTTCAAAGGAAAAATTTTGGGGAAAGGGGGGGGGGTATTCGCTACTAGGGTCAAAGTCTCAAATAACCATATCTTTTTTCCTGACGAAATTTCTAAAAAAGATAATAACTGACCGACCGCCAAGCTATTCCACCAAAGTCTAATGCTTTACCATTGGCGTACTCTTGCTCGGATAAAATATGGAAAATTTCCAGCTTTTATTCTTGAGTAGAGATTTGACTGAGGAAGTAACAGAGATAAAAACAGGCAGTGACAGAAACATATGGACAAGCAGAGGAAGCTGGCAGGTAAAGAGACAGATCAAAGCAAACAAAGGGGTCTCTTCCACTTACCTACCCTATTAATCATGCTTTCCTCGCCTTTGCGCTAATAATTTTTCTTCTATGTTTTGTTTATAGTGGGCCGAGAAGAGAAAGGGAATATCGGTCAGGGAATTCGAAGCTGGATTTCTGCTCGCCTCACTTGCTCCACTTCATTGTTGATGATGGGTGTTGGGGCAGGGGGAAGGATTTGGGTAGGCAGAACACAGAAAAATGGGGAAAATAAAGTGAAAGCACTTGTTTATATTCAATTTATTATAGATATTTTTTGGGAATCGACAAGAGTTCTGATCCCTATCCTATGACCATAGCGCGAAAAAAATTCGCACCGGGCGCCGTGAGGGCCGATGCTAGCCGGGCTATAGCCTCTCCCTCCCCCGTCAGATTTTTTTAAGCTTTTTTTATTTTTTCAGCCTTATTCCGATTATTTTGCAATTTTAGCTCCCCCCGTCAGGAATTTTTAGACCCCCCCCCCCCTGTCAGAAATCCTAGATACGCCTACTAATGACCATAGTTTTTTAACTTGGTCCCCCTGTTGTTTTTCGGCTGTTTAGGATAAAGATCGTGGAACGCCAGAGGAGGTCAGCAGTGATGTATAAATCTCTGGCTCTGCTCTGTCTCCGAGCAGGAGCCAGAGAAAATTTTTTCAAATTGCGATTTCGAAGCCAGAGCCGGAGCGAAAAACCGCAAAAATACATCACTAGTGGTCAGCACGTACTCAAACCTGTTTTTTCATCATTTTTTGTAATTCGCGAAACATGACTGAGTTCTTCGTGACTTACACTGACCCATCTTGCACAAAAATAACAGCGCAACAAAAAATGACCAGAGTTAATTATACAGTCCAGCCTCTATTTTGTGTGCACCATCAAGTTCGTTTCCGTCTATGGTCCGACAATTTTTTAGTCCAACTTTTAAAGTTTTTTAAGTCCTGATTCGTCAGTCTAGTTTGAAAAATTTCAAGGGTGACAATTTTTCGGTTCTCACTGAGAAATAATTTAGTTTCATCATTTAGACCAAGTCTCTATTTGACGCAGCCCTTCTGAAATTAATATATATGTTGAATCAATACTTGCGGGTCTAAATTGCAAAACTGACTTTTTCTCATAAATTACTTGCAAAATTTGAATCCCTTTGATGTTGAGAACTAGATTGATCAATAAAGAGAGCCAAAAGACTTCAAAATTAGGTCAAAAAAGGTGCTGGACCGTAGGCGGGAACAAACTTGAGGGTGATGCTTTTGGACGATACGGAAAAATGGCCGCGTTTGGGGAAAAAGTGCCCGCGTTTTTTCGTTCTAGTCAAAAGGCGAAAAAGTGCCCGCTTTTTTGTGAAACCGGTCTATAAAAGGACTAAGTCTGCATTTTTGGCAACCGTATGCTATACCATTCATTTACTGCAAAATAGTGCAGTTTCAGCTTGAAGAATTACGCTTATATAAAGCATAACAAATATAACAGGGTAATCCAGAAGCGGGCATTTTTTCACAAAAGCGGGCACTTTTTCACAAAAAGCGGACAGTTTTTCACAAAAAGATGGCACTTTTTCAAAAAGCGGGCACATTTTCACTAAACGCGGCACATTTTCACTAAACGCGGGCACACTTTCACTAAACGCGGGCACATTTTCACTAAACGCGGGCACACTTTCACTAAACGCGGGCACATTTTCACTAAACGCGGGCACACTTTCACTAAACGCGGGCACATTTTCACTAAACGCGGGCACACTTTCACTAAACGCGGGCACATTTTCACTAAACGCGGGCACACTTTCACTAAACGCGGGCACATTTTCACTAAACGCGGGCACACTTTCACTAAACGCGGCACATTTTCACTAAACGCGGCACATTTCACTAAACGCGCACATTTTCACTAAACGCGGGCACACTTTCACTAAACGCGGGCACATTTTCACTAAACGCGGGCACATTTTCACTAAACGCGGGCACACTTTCACTAAACGCGCGGCACATTTTCACTAAACGCGGGCACACTTTCACTAAACGCGGGCACATTTTCACTAAACGCGGGCACATTTTCACTAAACGCGGGCACACTTTCACTAAACGCGGGCACATTTTCACTAAACGCGGCACATTTTCACTAAACGCGGGCACACTTTCACTAAACGCGGGCACATTTTCACTAAACGCGGCACACTTTCACTAAACGCGGGCACATTTTCACTAAACGCGGGCACACTTTCACTAAACGCGGGCACATTTTCACTAAACGCGGGCACACTTTCACTAAACGCGGCACATTTTCACTAAACGCGGGCACACTTTCACTAAACGCGGCACATTTTCACTAAACGCGGCACATTTTCACTAAACGCGGCACATTTTCACTAAACGCGGGCACATTTTCACTAAACGCGGGCACATTTTCACTAAACGCGGCACATTTTCACTAAACGCGGCACATTTTCACTAAACGCGGGCACATTTTCACTAAACGCGGGCACACTTTCACTAAACGCGGCACATTTCACTAAACGCGCGGCACATTTTCACTAAACGCGGGCACACTTTCACTAAACGCGGGCACATTTTCACTAAACGCGGGCACACTTTCACTAAACGCGGCACATTTTCACTAAACGCGGGCACACTTTCACTAAACGCGGGCACATTTTCACTAAACGCGGCACACTTTCACTAAACGCGGCACATTTTCACTAAACGCGGGCACATTTTCACTAAACGCGGGCACATTTTCACTAAACGCGGGCACATTTTCACTAAACGCGGGCACACTTTCACTAACGCGGGCACATTTTCACTAAACGCGGCACATTTTCACTAAACGCGGGCACATTTTCACTAAACGCGGGCACATTTTCACTAAATGCGGGCACACTTTCACTAAACGCGGGCACATTTTCACTAAACGCGGGCACACTTTCACTAAACGCGGGCACATTTTCACTAAACGCGGGCACACTTTCACTAAACGCGGCACATTTTCACTAAACGCGGGCACACTTTCACTAAACGCGGGCACATTTTCACTAAACGCGGGCACATTTTCACTAAACGCGGGCACATTTTCACTAAACGCGGGCACATTTTCACTAAACGCGGGCACACTTTCACTAAACGCGGGCACATTTTCACTAAACGCGGCACATTTTCACTAAACGCGGGCACATTTTCACTAAACGCGGGCACATTTTCACTAAATGCGGGCACACTTTCACTAAACGCGGGCACATTTTCACTAAACGCGGGCACATTTTCGCCTTTTTGACTAGAACGAAAAAACGCGGGCACTTTTTCACATAATGCGGGCACTTTTTTCCCAAACGCGGGCATTTTTCTGTTTTGTCCGATGCTTTTTCGAGAATCCACTTTTTTTTATGAAGACTCGACTTATCTAGATGTACGAAAATCGGAAGTTTACTAATTTTTAGATATTTTAGCTTTTGAAAAAAAGGAAAAAATTTGCAAAAAAATTTTTGGACCAAAATTTGAGCTTTTGTCGTGATTTTCCAGATCACAAAATCAAGTTTTGTTTAATCATTTTTTCCGCAAATGTCTTTTTGAGTTCTTAAAATACACTTTTCTAAATTTTTAAAAGCTGAAACACTAAAAAAGCGGTCAAACCCCGATTTTGGCTTATCTATATATTTTAAGGGAGACATACACACCTCAGGAAAATAACATTTAGGCCCACGGTGACTTGATCGCTAAACTGTATATGTACGTTGATCAAGACCTATATCACCGACTTGAATTTTTTCTGACAATATCACTGCAAAATAGGTTTCAGATTCAAATTAAAGTTAAATTCGCAAAAAATTAAAAAAAATGCAAAGAACCATCAAAACACTCAAAAATCGCCTACCCACTAAATTTCACACCCACTTCATTGCAACAAGAACAAAAACCAGTGGTTTTTTCGCGTAAAGTGTCTGTTAGAAACTGAATCCCACTTCATTGGTGATATATAAAGCAGTGCAGGAGTAGGAGTAGCAAAAAGTAGTTTAAAAGTGAGCATTTTTGCGGCTAAAGCAAAGGGCATCAACCTAGCCACCCTGGACCCCCCCCCCTCCCAAACCAAATCAATAGCAGCTGTCAAAGAGAAGAGTTCTTTGCTGCTTCTGCTCTTACCCCACGGCTAATAAATCGTTTTAGAGGGGTAAAGGACCACCACAAGTAGTTTATAATAATAGAAGAGCATAATTTGACAATGGGTATGATGTATTAGGAAGGAAAAATCTAGGAAGATACGTGTTTTACTGGACATATTTTTGGTATGGTATTTTTGGAATATTTTAACCTGTCCGCGTTTTGGGCTCATTACCACTTAAAATTTGGCCCTATTTGAGAAAAGGACAATTTTTTGAAATTTGTAAGCTTTCGACCTAGACAGAGAAAGTGAAAGGCCTGTTCACCTGGGGGAAAAGGTATGCCGACGTATGATAGGTCAAAATGAATTTTTTTTCACTTTTTTAAATATCGAGAAGAATTTTTGAGTTTATCCTAACATAAACTGGCTTACTCTTGCCTGAGCCTTAAGCCTAATGCCTTGGCTACAGTGGAGGTGTGAAGTGCGAGGTCGATTTCTAAAATTTAATTTTCATATCCAATAGTACGAAAGTTGATTTTATTCAATAGCGGACCTTGAAAATAGGTCAAAAAACTTTTCAGATCAGTAAAATGACAAAATCTCGCTGAGCTGCATCACCTCAAAGACACCTCCATTGTAGCCACCGCATAATTAATCACAAAAAATCAACAGGGGGACCAAGGCAATAAACTGTCCTCTTCTTGTACAGAACCGAGTCGTAGCTACATTTTGGGAATGCAAAAAATTGAAAGTTCCGCAAATTTAAAAATTTGAAATTGGCATTGCCATCAACGGCGATGGTCATTTAAGCATATGATAAAAAAAACTTTACATACCCAGATTTGCTGGTGTGTCTATGAGTGCCTGTTCGACCATTGTCCATTGCCAGCTAGCAGTAGCTAATAAGGCACTTCATAATTAATTATCAGGTGACTAATAGGACAACTACTGCTATCTCTTTTTTATTAGCTTAGTGATGCTTGAATAATAATAATCAGTAATGTTTGCAGACGGATTTTTCTGAACCTATTTATATATTGTCACATAATAAAATCGTTAATTGAAATTGAAAAATCATCTGCAAAATCAAAATCCTTGCAATTATTTATGAAAAGAGTGCCAAATCACCTTTGGCAGAAGCCCTGAAAAATCGCGGTAAAAAAAAAGTGTCGGACCCTAGGCGGGAACGAACTTGAGGTGGGTGCCGCCAAAGCGAGGTTAGACTTACTTTTGTTTTTGGACAATTTTTTCGAATTATTCACCATGCATAAAAATATGGCTACAAGGTAAAGGGTAAAAATTTTTTAATGGTCAAAAAAGATCAGAAAAACAAAAAACGAAAGACAACCATCACCTCAAAACAAATCTGCCAAACTATAGACTAGTCATTTAAAATATGAGTGAAAGCCTAAGTTTTGTTTATAATTTAATGGAAAGAGACAAAAAGAAGTAAGGAAAACTGGCCGTTCACTCGCTTCCAAAAAGCTGAAACAATAAAAGTAGAAACTAAGGGTAAAGAATTGGCAAGCCATCCAAACAGGAGATAAGGATTGATTCAACAACACAAACTATTATTATTCATCATGTTAATTACAACACTTCAGAAAATAGGAAATTTTTGAACAAAATTGGTGTATGAAGAATGGATCGTAGCAGTCCAAAAGCCGCACAAGACCTACCTCAAATTGGATTGAAGGCTCGGTTGGTTATGAGGGGTATGACCAGTGGTTTACAGCTTACATTTTCGCTTTCGGTCTAGCCCTCGAATACCAATATTTTAGCTGCGGTTCTATCTCGGAGACAAAAAACATGAAAATTTTCTGCGGTTAATTAATTAATCAAAAGTATATATCTGAGGCCAGAGCGAAAGGATGACAGCAAAGACTTTGACCTCCTCACTGGCGAAAACAAATCTCTGACGCCGGATTCGTGTTGACCATGGTCAATATTAGGGTTGGGGAACGGTCATATGACCGGTCATATGACCGGAAAATGACCGACAAAATGACCGCTCATAGAAGAATTGGTCATTTATTCCTATTTTTCCTGAAAAGAATATTTTTGTTTTTTTGCTTCTGCAATTTTTTTCGACTGTGTTTTGTTAGTGTTTTTGTTGTTCTCAATCGCGGATGTCTTGTCTCAAGCAAATTTAAGCACGATTCGAATGGTTTGAGTCACAAAATCTTATGGTCTGTTTCAGGATGACGGTCGACACAGCCTCCCAAGTGACGTTCATCAAACCAGCCGGTCAGAGATGAAAATCCAGTTGTAACTCCAGAAAATGTAGAAAGCAATGAAGAAAATGATGATTTTGATGTGTTTATGAATGAATTTGAGGGAAATGTTATGTTATATGAATAAAAGTTTATGATAAAGTGAAATTCGGGAAATGACCAAATATGACCGAAAATGACCGGTCATATGACCGATTTTAGAAATGACCGTTCATTCCTCAACCCTAGTCAATATGCATATAAAACTGCTGTTTAAATTCAAATTAACTGTCAAATTTTGGATTTCACTCGAGACAACAAACATTTGCAAAAATTCAAATTTCGAAATTTTCAGTCAGTTTTGAATTTAAAGAATACTTTTGTATGCAAATCGACAGCGCTGAATGCGAGCCCGGTCTCGAAATTCTGAACAAGAGGGAGTAAGACACAAAAACCACCGAAAACACTATTAAAGCACCTGCAAATCCGGCATATAATTAAAAATATGAAACAAATGAGATTCTATTGAAATTAACACCCTGAACCCATAACCCAAGCTTGTTTCCCATATAAATCACTTTCTCTTCTTAACAGCATATAAAAGCGGAGCAATCATCATTAATGTATTAAAATTAACAATGAGGAAATGGAACAGATCAAGCAGAGAAATATCCACCACCCGAGAATTCCTTGTAAGTATAATCTGCCCGCATCCACCCCCACATCCACCCAACCACACGCAAATAGGTCGCCTGTTGGCTTTTTAGGAAGAGCAAAGAGAAAAACTGCATTGAGTGGAAGCGAGAAACAAGAGAGCATGTAGAGAGGTGGGCAGTTCCTGCAAAATCGATGGTAGTGATTTGTCAAGCAATCGATACTCGCACCAAACTCAGTTACCACAAGTTTGGCTGGATCTTTTGTGTCCACTCGACTGGACTGAGGGAAATTTTTTGGAAAATAAAGGGTAGGGCTGGAGTAGGGGTTGAACTCGAGAATTGTTCGCAAAGAAAAGGAAGTTAGATATGTCTTTTTACAGTTAACGCTCAATTCAGGGCGTAATTTTGGCGGCCTATTTTTTTCGGTCAGGCCCTAAATATACCCAAAAATTCGGCACGGCTGGCCCATCCTTGCCACAGTCAACGAATTGTACATAATTAACAAGTCTCACATAGTCAACATATTTTATAGGATCAAATTGAATTTCCCCACCAAAAGTGTGAAACTCTACACCAAATTAATTAAATTCCCCACCAAATTCAAATTCGTTCTAAAAATAGTGAATTTCCCCACCAAAATTGTGAAATTCCCACCAATTTTTTTAAAAATTATTTATGCCTTTTTCTGTCCAAGACCGTCCAAATTTTGCATAATTTTGCAAGAATTCAAATTTTTTAGCTTGAAAATGACTTAGATAATCCAAGTTGGATTGCCCAGAATCCCACCCCGGAATGGCCAGAAACCCCTGAAAGTTGGTTTTTCGAGGGTTTACCAAAGGAGGAGTAAACTTTTTGCGAAAATTCGATTGAGCGGATCAGAATTCCAGTCTGACAGGCTAAATCGCTCAAAACCACCCTGAACCACTCAAAACCACCATGAACCGAAATTCTGAGCGATTAAGCCGATCAGACTGGAATTCAGATCCGCCCAATCGAATTTTCGAAAAAAGTTTACCCCCTTTATTAAACCCCAAAAACCAATTTTCACAATTTTGGTGCGGAAATTGACTATTTTTTAAAACGAATTTAAATTTGGTGGGGAATTTAATTAATTTGGTGGGGAATTTCACATTTTTGGTGGGGAAATTCACTATTTTTAAAACAAATTTGAATTTTGTGGGGATTTAATTAATTTGGTGGGGAATTAAACACTTGTGGTGAGGAAATTCACATACAGCCTATTTTATATAGTTAACACAAATTTTCATAGTCAACAAACTTTCTGGTCCGGCTCGTGACGCCCATTCACATGTTTGGTATGCCATTCAAGTTCGTCCCCATATACGGTCCGCCGCTTTTTTTTAACCCGATAGTCTTCTGATTCTGCTATCAATTTCTAATTACACTAGTATCTCATTTTCAGCGTCATATTCCAGCAACTAGATCAGCTTTTTTAAATTCCACTGGTGTTATCGGTGCATGTCGGCATGTCTTAGAGATAGAAGAAATACGAAAACAATTTGAAGAGTGGGTAGTGGGGCAGTGTCCAATTGGATTGCTCATATTTTGAAACAATGACCATTTTTTTGTCCATAAACCGGTTGCTTAGCAACTTTTTTTTTTTAATTTCTTAAAAATTTTGGATTTCACAAGACATTTTTGCGACTAATGTGTTTCTCAGCTATCTTTTTTTGAAAAATTGGTTTAAAAAGAAAACTGGACTGATATTCATCTTCCCTGTGTCCACTTTACTAGGATCTGCTGTTCGGTGAAGGAAAAAAGGTGAAGATTAGTGGACTTTTGTACTACTTCTTGCCCTTCAATCGAAATAAGAGAAGGAGGACAATTGTTATTATTGTTCCAGTTGCACCTCCCCTCCTACGCACTTTTTCCTACAAATGAAGTCTTTTGTAGGACGTTTTTCAGAGAGTAACAGCAAATTCCAACATTGAAACTGCTGAAGTCTTTGGAATCAGAGTTAAAAAGTGGTAGGACGTTTTGGTGGGGTCGAACTTGAGAGAGAAATAACAAAAAATTATTAAAAAAAAAATAGTTTTTAAAAAAAATTCAAATCAAAAACTGTATGTACTCTGCTGGGGATCGAACTTGAGTTTTAAATAATGTTCGAAATCAAATTGCAATACACAATTATTGAATTCAACTCCTAACATATTGTTACCAGTGGCTTTTGTATTTTTTTTATTTTCTCGGCTGCATGTGATTTTCAGTCATTTTTATCAAGCTTTTGATCGTTTTTCGACATTATAGTTAGTATTTTTAATGAGAATACGCTACTTTAAAGGAGCATGCTTTCCTGTTGATAAGTCAATTGTTGATATTTGAATTGGGTAAAACGGAATTTTGCAGCTAATTCTCGTAATTTTGCAGCTAATTTTTTTTGCAGCTAATTCTCGTAATTTTGCACATGGTGGGGAAAACCGATAAAATTGCCCTATTTTATCGTTTTTTTATCGGTTTTATCCCTTTTTATTATTCCTTATTTTTGCTGATTCAGACCCTTTACTGGTTTTTTTACCAAAACGATAAAGGAAGTATAACGAGAATATTAGCGACCTATTTTACTGCAAAAAACATCAAATGGCTTTCCTAGTTGACGTTATAAAATAACGATAAAATTGACCAAATTATGACTATTTTATAACGTCAACTAGGAAAGCTATTTGATGTTTTTTGCAGTAAAATAGGTCGCTAATATTCTCGTTATACCTCCTTTATCGTTTTTGTAAAAAAAATCAGTAAAAGGTCTGAATCAGCAAAAATAAGGAATAAATAAAAAGGGATAAAACCGATAAAAAACCGATAAATTAGGGCAATTTTATCGGTTTTCCCCACCATGATTTTGCAGCAAATCCTTGTAATCTTGCAGCAAATATGAGTGAATTTTGCGGGAATTCGAATTTCCTAGTTAAAAGATGACTTGGATCGCTCAGAATCCCAACCCGGAGTGGTCAGAAGCCCCTGAAAGTTGGTTTTTTGGGGTTTGCTAAAGGGGGGGGGTAAACTTTTTGCGAAAATTCGATTGGGCGGATCAGAATTCCGGTCCGATCGGCTTAATCGCTCAGAATTTTAGGTTTATGACGGTTTTGAGTAGTTCAGGGCGGAATTCTGAGCGATTAAGCCGATCGGACCGGAATTCTGATCCCCCAATCGAATTTTCGTAAAAAGTTTACGAGAATTAGCTGCAAAATTACGAGAATTAGCTGCAAAAAAAATTAGCTGCAAAATTACGAGAATTAGCTGCAAAATTACGAGAATTAGCTGCAAAATTCCGTTTTACCCATTTGAATTCCCGGGGACAAAATCCTACACTATGGTTTGGCACGAATTGTTTTTTGAATGCAAGCATTTTTTATTTCAAATATTTTTTTTAATTTTTTAATTGCGTCAAACCCAGCAATTGTGGGCACAGCAAAAAGTATGAGTACTCACTGTACTTATATCCTTTAGCCGGATCGGATCCCGAGATCGAGCAGGAGTCTGACCTCTTCGGAGTGTCGTGGACTTCGAGTTTCGGATTTGCTGAGCCTTTGGCTCGGCCTTCAATCTGTGGGTGAGTGTTCACTGTGTAAAAGGAGCAGGTGAAATACCACTGTTCACCGACTCTTCTTGAATTTTCTCGGTATTTTTTATGTCTGTGTGGCGATTTGTCAATGCTAAGGCGAGAGTTTTAGAAAATTCTGCTTTAATACCAAAATCTCTACCTAAATCTGTGTCCGTTGAAATCAATTCATCTTACCTACTAATGAGACCAAAAACAATTCTAAAGTCAAACCAAAGGCTAGTCTACTCATCAGACAGAAAGAACTTGTAAGACAAGCCATAAGGCTCAGCAAATCCCAAACACGAAGCCCACGACACTCCGAAGAGGTCAGACTCTTGCTCAACCTCGGGATCCGATCCGCTTTAATGCTAAAGGTTCAGTGAGTACTCATACTTTTTGCTGCGCCCACAATTGCTGGTTTGACGTAATTAAAGAATTCAAAAAGAATATTTGAAATAAAAATGCTTGCATTCAAAAAACAATTCGTGCCAAAACCATAGTGTAGGATTTTGTCCCCGGGAATTCAATATCAACAATTGACTTATCAACAGGAAAGCATGCTCCTTTAATCAGTTTTTTTCTTCGAATTGTCTGAAATAAGGTAGCTAATTAAAGTCGACGTGGATTTAACGTCACCCCCTCAAATTCGCTCCAACACTTTTTTACCCTAATTTTGAAGCATTTTGCCAGTTTTATTTAGTCAATGTAGTCCGAGAGAATCGCAAGGATTCGCATTTAGTAAATGACAAAAAATTTTGCCGAAAAGACACGATTCAAGTACAGATTCAAGTACTCGACTTCGAGTACCCGCGGGTCTTTTCTGCAAAATTGAAATTCACACAAACACGATAAAATCTAAATCCTTGATATTTTGGATCAGAGTGACCGGACGTAACTACTAATTAAGGCTTCGAAAGTTAAGGATTGTGAAAATCGGGTAAAAAGCGTTGGACCCTAGGCGGGAACGAACTTGAGGAAAATGAGGTTAAATCAAAGATTAATGACTCGTTCGCGTTGTTCGAGTTAGAGTTAGAGTTCGGATCACGGGTGTTCACGTAGCCAAAACCCAAACTCTAACTCTTAGTCGAACTATTACTCGAACAACGTTAACAATCCATAAATGATTCAATTACAGCTAAAAAATACACGAACAAATAAGAAAAAACGGTCGCTTCAATATATAAAAAGCAAAAATTTTTTGAAAAAGAATATTACAATTTTATGTATTCAAGCAGCACGAAGTCGAGAAAAACGGCTGAATCACCACAAAATTCAAAGGAGATTGAACAACATGCAAGACGCCCAACAAGCACACTTATTTCTTTTGTGCAGAAGAATAAGACGGCAGAAAAAGACAGCGGACAAAAAATGCGACTTAAACGACATCAAAAGTTGTGGACATAGATAGATAAAATCTCAAAAAGAGATTAGAGCAGGAAAACAGGATGGAAAATGGGCATTGCCTTTCCAAAATGGTCATCTGAAACTGGATATTATTTATTACCCACAGGTGGAAATAGGTAAATTTAAGTAAATCGCCAAATAATTGTCCGCAAAAATTGAAATTTTATTTTTTTTTGTAAGAGTCATACACTCAAGTTTGACTCCACTCCAACTTTTTTACTTTTTCGGGGTATTTTGCTTATTGTGATTTCGGTTCCCAACACACAGACCCTCGAAGTAGAGAGGGAGGCTCTATCAGAGAAAATATGGTATAAAATTTACTCTAAACATGAAATTTACTTCAAAATTCAAATTACTTTCGAAACAACAAATGCTCAACTATAAAAATTTTCAATTTTCGGATGCCTTGGTCCTCAAAGCTTTTTGGAATCTAAAAAAACAGAGATCTCAAAAAAGCTAAAAATCAACTGGTGCTAAGGCATCCGAATATTGAAATTTTTTGTGGTCGACCCAGAGATAACTATACGCCTGATTTTTATGTTCTACAGATCGGAAATATTAAAAATACGGAGCACTTTACCTTTACCCCCATCACTCAATTAACCCTGACCCCCACCTAATACCGGTAATTTTTGCATCATAATAATTAAAAGTGTAATATACTGTTTTTAAGACGTACTTTTAAATTTGAAATTGAAAAAATGAAAATGAAAAAATTGCCTTGGTCCCACAAGCTGATTCACTGGTGGGGTCAAAGTTTTCTTAATTGAGTGGTGGGGGTATATGTAAATTTAGCCAAAAATACTAAAAGCAGACAAAAGTTTTAGAGGTTCGCATTTTACTGTTAGGGTCGTTTTTGGGTGAGTCCGACGAATCAAATCTCACAATAATCCAAATTTACTACTTTTTCGAAAAAATCGGAAAGTCCTGGTTTATACCATCAGAAAACCTTGCAGAAAACCACATTCCCAATGCAGTTTTGCTAGTGATTAAATTGGAAAAGGCTTTTTTGTACAAAAAGAGTGCAGGTTTAGCGGAGTGAACGGACTGAGACGACGACACCACACACACAAAACAACAACTTTTTTTCTGTGGTCCCCCTTCCTTCGGTGGACCAGTCACCGCCACTTTAGTTGGATGGCCTCTTTCGGTTGGATTGTCTTTGAGATTTTGTGGAGATGCTGGATGATAGGAAATCTTTTTTTTTTCGTTGATTATCTGTCGGAGAATGTTCTTTGGTATTTCGCACTAAATTTTTGCTCAACATTGAACTTTGGTTGTTGAATAGGCAAATGCTTAGATTAGTGTGGAATTTTGGTTAAAGGTCAGTTTGAAGATGGTTTTTTACAAAATTATTTTGTGTTTTTGTTAGGGCGCAACTCAAAGTTCTGCGACTAAGGTTGCTTAAAGGGGGGGGGCTTTATATACGCATCGCCTATTGTCGAAAGTTCAAGTCCCCTGGGGGTGTTTAATTTACTCTTTTAGTAAGTTTACTGACTTTCAAGTCCAAAAATCATCCAGCGATTGATTGCAACCATCTCCAGCACTGCTTTGCTGTCATCAACGGCCTCAATTGTGCGATTTTCTGCAATGACTACCAAAATTAAAGGGAAACTAGCCAAATGATGCGCACTTAGTTTTTATATAGTCTGAGCCTTCACCAATTGTTTTTATTTCAGCTCGTTTAGTGAATTTCTAGAGTCAGAATTTCACGGAGAACCAAATAGAAATTTTTACACACCGAAATCACTTCAGAAAAATAGCTAACTTGCAAAGGCTCGAAGAAAATAGAGATGAGCACTATTGAGGGGTAGGATTTCGGTTTTATTTTTGAACTGACATATTTTGCAATTTTAATTTACATCATCCTTTACAACCATCTGCCGAAATAACGGCAGGAAGCAGAGCTACATTTTGAGTGGAAGGTTGCAGATGTTAATTAACGTCAGTTCCAGGATACTACCGAAAATTTCTGGGATGTTCCTGGGTAGAATGGCAAGGAATTAGACATCGTAGGAGGTTTTTCCGATTCTAGCTCTAACTTTATATTACCTTTTTCCCGTAGGATAGCTAGATGAAAGCCCAGAATTTTGGCATACATTTTAGTATGCAAAACTAGTCTTTGGCCCCGCTACGCGGGGCCAGCCCGGGGCATTTAATTTCTCCTCTTTCTTCCCCTCTTCCACTTTTCTACACTACCCATTTCACTTTTTGTGTTGTAGAGGCCTGATAATTGTAACAATTCAGATTGGAAAACCCAACGATGATTGAAGTTGAAAAGTGAAGAGCTACACTGTAAGGTTGCGTATGATTGAGTATTGGAATGTAGAAGGCTGTAGGCCTGTGCATGATAATAAATGGCTCGATTCATTAAGATTGATGGAGGTTGAAGGCAAATGATTCAATGAACAATCGAACAAAATTGACTAATGGAGCCAGTTGAACCGATTCAAATGGATGTATTGACCAATCAAGCCAGTTGAACCGATTCAAATGGATGGATTGACCAATCAAGCCAGTTGAACCGATTCAAAGATGGATTGACCAATCAAGCCAGTTGAACCGATTCAAATGGATGGATGACCAATCAGGCCAGTTGAACCGATTCAAATGGATGTATTGACCAATCAAGCCATTGAACCGATTCAAATGGATGTAGACCAATCAAGCCAGTTGAACGATTCAAATGGATGGATGACCAATCAAGCCAGTTGAACCGATTCCAAATGGAATGGATTTGACCATCAATCCAGTTGAAGATTCAATGGATGATTGACCAATCAACCATTCGATCAAATGGATGGATTGACCAATCAAGCCAGTTGAATCAATTCAATGATGAATTGACCAATCAGGCCAGTTCCAAACCAGCAGTTGAATCGATTCAAATGCTTGATTGGTCAATTCATCCATATGATCGAATCAAATGGAGGAATCATATTCAAAAGCTTCAATCAGATGAATTGAAAAATTTTGAATCGATTTCGAAAAGTTGAAAAAAATCGAGAAAAAAGTCAAAAAAAAAATTGAAATGACTCGAAGATTTTGAAAAATGTAGGCCTCATGCCCGACCTGTCCGCTCCAAGCCACTGACCATTGAGCTTGGAGAGGAGAGAGCCACGACCGCCCACCGCCCCTCAAAACCTAAGAATGAATGAAATGACTGAAATATTTGTTATATAGCCCAAATGACTAAGAAAAAGAAATGTTTGGTCTCGAACAGAAAAGAACGTTTGAAACGAATGTGCACAGACAGACACACACACACACACACACACACACACAAAGCTCCTTTAGTATATACGGATGTGTTACTTGTATAAAAAGTCAGAAAATATCAACCAAACCAGTCAACGAAAAACCCTCAAAACCCATCAATTTTCGGAAATTCAGCCTGTTGTAGCCTATACATAAGCTCTAGTAGTGTGAAATCAATAGATGTTCTTGTTGGATAGCCAAGAGTATGAGGAAAATTTTGATACTAAACTTGTAAATAAAAGGAGACGCCCCCCCCCTTTAAAAATGGATGCTTTTAACTAGACTCAATGATGCCAAATGAAGCCTGAACTTGTTCGATTTGAATTTCTTTCTTCCGCTAAATTTTGGTGTGTAAGCCCTCACAACTCAAGTTCGGTGCACACCACTGGTTTTCACTACTACCGAAATTCGACTTCCTCCTTCATTCTGAGCGCTCAAATACAAACAAATTAAAAAACAAAGAACGAAAAAAAAGCAAACGATACAACCCATCCCTAGATCCAATATTATGCAATTGCTGAAGTACGCAGCAAAAGACTCTAAGATATCTGGTTTTCTTCCATTATTAATGTTGTTCAATTACCAGAATAGCTGCTAGCGCGCTAATAACCAATGTTGTTACATAAACTCACGTAAAAAAAGTTAATAACTAAGTTGCGCAAATTAATTAAATGGTCAGCATGAAAATAAAAACTAGAATTAAAAAATGGCTACATATAGGTGATTTGCACCCTGAAAATGCTCATTTACACCCTCAAATTTATCAGTTACACCATCAAATTTTATACAGTCAAACCTCGATATAGTGATCGCTCCGACTACAGTGATCACTTGACCCGGCTTAGTTTGGATTGCTTGTAAAAAAATATCCTAAAAATAGACCTGTATATAGTGCTCACCTCCTTATAGTGATAGCTTAAGTGGGTCCCTAGGGTGATCACTATACCGAGACTCCACTGTATTACCATTTTTCATCACATTTTTTGTTGCGACTTTCGCAATTTTTTTATACTGGCGTGTGGCCCTGAATCTTGGCTTCTCAATGAGCCATCAAACTTCTCTGAAAAATTTTCAATTTGTTGAGATTAACAGGTTTCGAAAGAACTTTTAAAAAAATTGACGTTTTTTTAAACCTCTAAAGGTCTGCATTTCTTACATGATACAGCAATGTTAGATAGCTCATTAAAAAGCCACGATTCAGGGATACACGCTATTAAAAAAAAAATTCAAAAGTTGCAAAAAAATTGTGATGAAAAATGGCAAAATGAAATTTGAGGGCGTTAAAGATATATTTGAGGGCGTAAATGAGAATTTTGAGGGCGCAAATGAATTTTAGCCATTAAAAGTGCTGAAAAATCAAAGAGTGTTTGTCAAAAAAATATTTTTGGTATAAATTACAAATTTGAAAATCGGTGCTAGTGTAATATTGTATGCCATTTTTATGTAATAATTTTGCCATAAAAAGGCCAGAAAAGTCATTTAAATAGGGTTCAAGGGCTGTATTGGGAGGGGAAGGAATAATACAGGGGCCACTTTTTTTAGCTGCTTTACCATGTTTTTCAACTCGGGCCGTGGCAAAAATAGACTCTGCATTTTATGATCAAGTGCACTTCTCGTTATCATGTCTAAGGTAAGTGCGTGCGCCCATCTCTAACTACAAGCCCCGAAGTATGGAATAGTACCGAAAATTTTACAGTCAATGAAATTTCGGCGCTAGCATAGTCAAACTCAAGGCAATTGCACAGTTAATTGACATAACTTTATAGCTATGCAATATTGAGCCACAAAATAGGTTTTTTCAGATAATGATGTTCTCGCTGATTGGATCTGCAATTGTCTATCTGCTTATTGTAGCGATTTTCTCCACAATAATCTACACTGGTCGAAATTTGAGTGATGAGAAGTTGGCACGTAGAAATACAAGTACACAATTATTCTCTACTTGCATTGTTTTAGTCAGTGCTGTTATGGGAATCGGGGTGAATTTCTACCTTATTTTAAAACTTCATTTTCAAATTTTTCAAGTTGATGCTCCACAACTTGGAAAAACCCGTGCCACCGCCTCCTTCTCCGCCTTTGTGTCATCCATGTCCTGCCTTTCCGCCTATTCCGCCTATAAATTTGATTGTAAAACTGAGAGGGCCAGAAATTTCCCTGAAATAAAGTGTTGATGTTTTTAGCTTCCGGAGAGCTTGTCGAAGAATAACAAATCTGTGAGTGAAGTAAAGGTTAGGCGAGAAGGTCGCTTAATGAAGCCGAAAGCATTGTTCTGGATAAGTTTCCAAAAAAGGTGTTCATGGTACATCTGCTAAATTAATGCTTAATCAAAAAATGTTTAGGTGGTGGAATTCAACACTTAGCTGAATAGCGATAATTTTTTGATGGAGCGTCTCCCGGAGCTAATGCCAAACCTTTGATGATGTGTTAGTCTTTTCGGTAGTGTGTGCAAAAATTAAGCTTCATTTTTAGTTTGCCTTTCACTGCCAAAATTCCTGTCCATATCAAAATTCCTGTCCAATCCCTGTCCATACCATATGAAACTCCTGGAAATGGTTGACTTGGTGCGTCCGCTGTTGAGAGAAGCCATTGAAGACGGTTTGCTCTTATATTTTGATAAACTCTCCTGGATTGCGTATTGTTATTTTTCAGTGAACAAAGACAAAGTTTGGATCCAATTCTTGATTCCTCGTATTGAACATGGTCGATTTTTTGTAAATTCTGTTATTTTGTTTACATTGATTTTATTTCAGGTAACAATTTCGGCGTTTCTATTCAGGTGACGACTTTTCATGCTGCATCTTCTTTCTATGTGCTCTTTGGTTTTTTAGAGAAAATATTTGAGTCAAGTGCGAACAGTTAAGTCGGAGTTGGTTTCCTGTCTTACAGCTACTATTTTTATATACCAACCGCCACCACTTTTTGGTGGAGGGGGGGGGGGGGTTATATTACACTAGCGTCTAAAAATTGGTTTTTTAGTGAAAAAACTGGGCCTAGCAAAGTTCGAGCACACAACTACTCCAAACAAAAAAAATTCGTGTTCAGAACATTTGCCGTGGGTTTTTTTTTAAAGTTTGTCTATTTTTATATGATTGTGATTTTCGAAGGGTGTGCGGGGCTCCGAAAAAAATCTTAGTTCTCCCTGTTGTTTTTTTAATGAAAACGCACTCTCTTGACTGAAAAATGCCGTTTTTTTTATTTTTAGAAAGAAAAGTTGAAAAGATCCAGATAACTAAACAAGTTTGTTCAAAGTGATAACATTATCAGGCAGCCCTGTGACTCTAGTTTCCAACGGCGTATCATTTGCTGCAACAGCTTTGCGAAATTGAGAACAAAAATGTCAAAATGTGATGCAGGTCGGAAAAATAATTTGATTCATGCTTTTACCTTTTTGTGCTACATTTTGCAAATATCTTGCAACAAATGATACGTCGTTAAAAAAAGAGTCGCAGGGCTACCTGTTAGTGTTGTTTCTTTAAAATAATTGTTTAGGTATTTACTTCTTTGACTAAAAGAAAAGAGACGGAACTTTTCAGTCGAAAGACAGCATTTTTCAGTTTCGACCTTTTTCGGCTTTGGCTAAAGCCCAGGGTGGGCCAGCATATACTAGCTCGAAACACGAAAAATTTAGAAAAAAAAATCAGTTCGTCCTAATTTATGCTGGTTTACCCTGTGCCTAACACGCTTGTAAGACAAGTTGAAAATTTTGAAAAAAAGGCTATACTATAGAATGCCCCCCCCCCCCAGCTAGCGAAAAATTTACTTTTCCTGAAGGGGAAAGGACCCGTCCCATTTTGATTCTCGTGCTCTGAATAGGCACGGAAACACTTTGGTTTCCGAAAAACCGAAAAAAAAAATTTTTCGATTTGCCTTGGTCCCCCAAGGTAAAAAATTTAAGAAAATTCAAAAAAAATATTTTTTTGAATTCCCGCCAAAACATTTTTAAAGGGAATTAGGGCTGTATTGGGAGGGGAAGGGACAAAAGAGGGCCACTAATCACACAGAGCCCATTAACAAGAAGATGTTGAACATAGTTTTGAATACTGGGGCCTACCGCATAAATAAACTCTGGTATGCATGCTTTATCATGCATCCAGAGTCACTTTCGAGTGATTTGTGTCTAAGGTATGTGGGTGTGCGCATTCAACTCCAAGCCCCAAGCCCCCTGCGCCCCCTACGGGGGCGCAGGGGGCTTGAGAGTTAGAGATGCGCGCACACACTTACCTTAGACATGATTCCGAGAAGAACTCTTGACCATAAAATGCATATAGAGTCTCTTTTTGCCACGCCCAGTTGAAAAACATGGCAGGACATCCGAAGTAGTCCAGAATTCACTTTTTTATAATCTTGCCATGAAGGTGGCCCCTTTTATTCCCTTCCCCTCCCAATACAGCCCTAAATCTCTTAAAAAATGTTTTGGCGGGAATTCAAAAAAATATTTTTTTGAATTTTCTTAAATTTTTTACCTTGGGGGACCAAGGCAAATTTTTTTCGATTTTTCGGAAACCAAAGTGTTTCCGTGCCTATTCAGAGCACGAGAATCAAAATGAGACAGGTCCTTTCCCCTTCAGGAAAAGTAAATTTTTCGCTAGCTGGGGGGGGGCATTCTATAGTGTTACCAAAAAAAATTTCAAGGATAGCCAAGGCAGTTTTCGGTTCACTCCAAAACAAATAGAGCCAGAGCTTTTATTGTGAGGCACCTAAGTAGCCACATGATCTTCAGGAAAATATGCCTAAAACATGCATACTTTAGCTGATCAAACCCTGCTGTCAAAACCGCTCGGTTTTTATGCCATACGTGCCAGCATGCTATGGCCCTCGAAAATAAGAATGGGGGATGGTTTGGCGGCGGAAATTCCGCGGCAAAATATTTGGCTGCGAAAAATTCGGCGGAATTTAAAAAAGGTCTTTGCGTTTGTTTGCCTTGCAAATCATTATTTCTGACACTGAATTTATGTACGGCATGGTCGCTTTGCTTATAAAGATGCTCTTTAAAGGACTATGCTCACGGTGGTCTGGTGGTCTCCCCCAAATTCCAATTTTTTTACTAATTGTTAGACTTGCTTTGGCTAACTACTACTAAAGAATTAAATCATAGAATTAAATTCTAGTCCCTGTTTTGTTAAAAACCAAGTCGAAAAATTCCGAACAAAAGATCAATGATTAGCAAAAAAAATTGAATTGGCGGGGGACCACCAGAACACAAAAATTTAAATTTCTTTTTCAGAATTTTTTTAAGTTTAAATGTTTGTTGTCTCGAGTGGAATTCAAAATATGAGTGATTTCTGAGATTAAAGAGCATTTTTATAAGCAAAGCAGCCATGCTGAACATGTGTCTGGTGTCATAAATTTATGTTTTTAAAGCAAATATACATAATGGCGAATATGTCGGCTGATTATTCCACTACCAAAGTTACTGCCTTCATATTTTCAATCGAAAAACAAAATTTTTTTTGCAGTTTTTTATGGCGCTGTTTTTACCCATGATCAGAAAAAGACCCAGGTTTGGTCTCCAGGCCAGTAGGGCTGGGCGAGAAAAAATTGTTACTGGATAAAATGAACTTTCCCAGTATCTAATATAAAAAATAAATTTTAGAAGTGGAGCTCGTACCTAGTATCTCGATTGTGGTCAATAATTGAAACAATTGAGTCAGAATAGAATAGACTGGTCTAATATCCAAACCAATGAATTGCAAATTTATTGAAGCAGTCATAAGGCCACTACTCAGTCTTCTCTGGTCAATATTACTGGCTGAAGCACACACAAAAAGATTTGAGCGGACAGAGAGCTCTGACTGCATTTTGCAAGAACAAAATAAAATTTTAAAAATATATCTTATATAACTATGGTTTTTCCTCTGAGTTTTGCAGCTGCAAAATTCAAATGAAAATATTTTAATAATGTTAGCTATATTTTCTTATGTTTCATAGTACAGTCAAACCTGGGTTATCCGACACCCAAGGGACGGCCTTATGGTGTCGGATAAACGATGTTGTCGGTTAACTGAGGTGTCATTTGACAGAGAATAGGCCAATCTCAGCCAAATAAAGGATATTTGAGGTGTCGGATAACCGAGGGTGTCGGTTAACTGGGGTGTCGGATAACCCAGGTTTGACTGTACCAGCAAGAAGAAAAATAAAATTACGTAGGCCTTTAGTGAATATCAGCACCAAGAAAAGTTTAGATGATATAGACGACCGGCTGAAAAAAGGGAACTAGACATATCTAATAGTTAACAGAATAGTTACCGAATACCGTATTTTCTCTTACAAGGCGGCCGGTGCCGCACCAGCACTAAGCACCGGCCGTGCCCGGTGCGGTGCCCGGTGCGGTGCCCGGTGCCGGAATTTTAGAGGTCGGTGCCCGGTGCGGCGCCCGGTGCCGAAATTTTTTTGGTCGGTGCCCGGTGCGGTGCCGGTGCCAAAATTCCGAAATTTACAGCACTGACCAACACCCCAGTTAAACGACACCTCGTACATGCGATACTCTGCGATTGGTCCCTAGCAATGTTGGATAAACGAGAGTCTACTGAAATTCACTGTGGAAGCAATTTTCGGAAGTGTCGGATAGACGAGGGTTGACTGTGACTCTTACCTCTACAAATGTTTTTGGAGAGTATTTTTTTACTCTTGATAAGTCCTAGAAAAGTCACAGAAATAGGTACACCGGGAGGAAGGTGGTTATTGCCAAACAAATCATCAGATTACTAAAAATAGTGATACAGTTACCATCTGAGTATTCAAAACTATGCCTGGTCAGCTTTCTCCACATTTTGTTCTTAATTTTATAGCACTGGCTCAATGTGACAAACCACTACTCACCCCTCAAGACTTGATGAGTGATATAACTTCTAATCAACATGGTTTTCGCTGTCCCTCAAGGATACTTAGATTTTCTTGTATGCTGAGGAGGTTGGGCGGGACAAAATAATGCGAGATGAGGAGATGAAAGATTTGGCACCTGGATTCCGATCAATTTATTTTCTTCTTGTTCAATCGGCTTTCGAATTCATTGCAATCACGCATCTCTGGAAAATAATACTGATTGAAAATTGGGGAAAAATAAATAAAACTAACTTGAATTATCTCTATAAAGTCGGATTATATATATATTTTTATGACACCACTGAATCCATGAGACATGTGCAAGGTTTAGTATAAATTGAGTAGATTATACAAGAATTCTACATCAACACAGTGACTTAAACTTCAAGACTAAAACGAGACTCTTAGATTGGAGACAGTTTCTGTGATTATCCAAGAAGCTATTCACAACTGATTTGGTGATTTTTGACCCCATATAGCCCATTCAATAATTTAGGCTTAGGCCCGTAGGCTCAGGTTTAGGCTCAGCGACTATCCATTACTTCCAAAAGCTTTCGTGAAACTTCTTTTTTCAAAAATGGTGGTTTTCGTACGCTTCAAAAACTGCGTTAACTGCACTCAACGATGATCATGCTGGTCATTGTATCACTAAGACAAACGCTGGGGTCCGATGCAGGTGGCCAGATGCAAAATCTTCAAAGCAGGATTTTGAAACAAAAAATCTGCAAAAAGCAGGAATGAACATAAAATTCCTATAAAATTCCTGCTTTTTCACTGTCAAAAAGCAGATTTCAAAACCAAAAAGCAGGAAATTCCTGCTAAAGCAGGACATCTGGCCACCCTGGTCCGGTGTTAACTGCGTTTGTTGAGTGACTTTGTTTAGAAGGGATTTTGCTAAAATCATGATTTGAACCTTTTCGAATATTTTTCATTGGCGATTGTGGGGACGAAATAACCAGGAGACGGAGCTTTTTGTTCTGGCGCGATTTCGACAAACGGTTTCTTTCGCATTCGGCTGCTCTTGAGCCCCAAATTCATTTGTTATATAATGTCAAAAAAAACACGATTTTTCGCTTGGTCCCTTTGTGTATTGAACCTTGGTTATCCAGTGGCTATCCACAGACCAGGACCAAAACCACAGTGGGAGACCATGAAAAATCGCGTTTTGACAATGTATGCTAAATAAATTTGAGGCTCAAGGGAAGCCTCATGCAAAAAAACCGTTTGACGAAATCAAGTATTACTATTACTATTAAAATTACGGCCGTTTGAAATCGCGGAAAATGTCTTGTGTTACCTTGTACCCACGTAATTAGAATTGCTATCTAATCAAAAAGATATACTGTTTACGTTTGTATTGTTCATTCTCAATAAAATCCCATCCTGTACTATTTTTAGCCACCACTCATGCAATCCAATGCAGTTGTTACAGCAGAAACACTATTTCAGGTGCTCTCCTTTCACGACCGTTCTGAATTGGATGCTCTAGCCCCAATCAGCAGTCAATTTAACTTTTTCATTGAGCAGCATTTCCTTAATTTTCCATTGAATTATATTACAAGTCTGCAAATTGATAATTATTATGATAAAGCTGAGTTAGATATTAGCACATATGTCGGCTTTGATCGTTCATTTGAATACACAACTTTCTTGGAAGATTTGCAAGCTTTAGCAAAATCTAAGAAATGGAGAACTAATGACGCGGTATTATCTACGGAATCTAAATATTTCTCTAATGAATTATATAAAACTAGGCTGGAATCTATCAGTTCCCTTTGCAAGGCGGTTTGCTCGCATTGACAGTGTCAGGCTACTATTATGACAACGCAAAGTGTCTCTAGCAAATGTTGACTTGGTCCAAAGTGCTCACTTGCAGTCACTTTAGTCTTAGCTTATCTGGTTATGATTCTGATATGTCATTCCCATTCCACTATTTTAGTTTACTTTACAACTTTTCTACAATCAATTTTAATTACAACATTAGACTACTCGATTTGCTGGTTTTTTGAAAATATTCCAAAAGATAAGCAGAGCAAGTTAGTAGTGGGAACAAATAAATTTACAGTTAAGAGGATTGATGAATTGCTTGGTTTAGCCAAAGATGTGAGTTAAATACACGGTGTCCTCACAAAAAAGTCCCTTTAATTCAAGGGTGCCGTTAAGGACGGCTATCAGCTGACTACTCTTTCTGAAGCTCATATTCGCCCGTCGATAACTGTGGAAATTTTCGTATAAGTACAAGAAAGTCTACAGTTGTCACAGTTATCGAAATTCTACAGTCATTGTACAGTTTTCGGCGCTAGTGTGATACATTTACACTAGGGTCTGCAGGCGCCTATCGGTGCCTATGTCGTTCGAAAACATTACTGTTTGGGGTACTATCCTTGTGGCAATGTTGGCAAGTAAAGTCTAGCCTTTAGCATACCCTCGCCAAGGGTAACAGGCATCTGTCGACGCCTCCCTCGTGCTTGATTTGGTTACACCACTTGTACGGGTAGATAAATCTTGCAGGTTGTATTACTTTGGTTCGGGGTCATTGTGGTTGGTGAAGATTGGTGGTTCGGGTACTATCCCTGTGGTTTGGTAACACTCTCTATTTGGAGGGCAACAAAAACTTTTCCTAAGACTCACTTTTACTGTACGTTTTTCTTTAAATGCGTAAAACGCATTTAAAGGAAGAGATATATCATGCAGAAAGCATAAATCAAATTGAAATTGATAACATATAAAAAAATTAAGACAGAAAGAAAAATGTGCGAGTAATTTTGGGACACCCTGTATATAGAGATTCTAAGATGATGATGAGTGAAGAATTACTAAGAATTCGAATAAAGAATATACCCCACCTAATAATTTTACTTAGCCTTAGGCGGTAGGCTTAGGCTCATGCCTAGTTATCACTAATAAAAGCTGGTAATTCTTTAGTTCCCCCCATACTCGGATTTTTTAAAAGTGACCCAAAATCACCCCTTGAACTCATTTTTTCTGCACAACAAGAGTTAAAGTTGAGTTAATTTAAGTTTAGCTTTGACTGAGGTCGTTCCCTTTATCTTTTGTTTGGTCCTGGTTTAGCTCTTCATTTGTATTAAAAATTCTGTTTTGCAAAATCTCTTATTGGAATTTGTGTTGTACAGTTCCACGATTGGTGGTTTCCTGTCTCATCCATTTGCTCTTGTTTGTATATGGCTGGATCTGCTGGCGATCACGCCAGCAGATAACCACGGCCTTAAATGTGTATGTTTGGCCAGGCTCGAGCATCTTAGAGACTGGCCAGTCTTTGCATTTGTATTTTGTGCCTGTTTGTTTTAGCTTGTTTTAGTTGAAATAAACTTGGTGTTTTATTTGCCCTTATTTCACCTCCCTTACAAAACATTGAGTTGAGGTCCACCGAGGTGACGACAAAGTTTGACATGCCTGGGACGCTAGGGGTCAAATCTTCACTCGAGTAGCATTTCCAAACACTTTCTAAATAAGAAAAATGAAAATTTTTCAAAAATATTTGCCACCCATCCCTTGGGGTTGATGGCCTTTTCGAGTATTTTAGGGTCATTTTTGGGTGATTCATCACATTTTTCTTGCTGGAGCTGGGCAAAAGACTCTAAATGCATTTTTTATCAAGAGTATTGCTCGGAATTATGTCTAAGCAACCAAACCCTGACCAACCAAGCCCCCTCGCCCGAAGGGGCGCAGGGGTATAGCAACGACTCGGTACAACAAATGACTCGGTACAACGAGTCGGTACAAGTACGACTCGGTACACCGACTCGGTACAAGTATGACTCGGTACGCCGACTCGGTACAACCTACGACTGGGTACAACGAGTCGGTAAAATTTTTCAAAATTTTATAACAAATTGTATTTTTTGTACCAAATTTACTACTTCTTGTACCAAATCGACTAAACTCAACCTCGAAAATTTGCACCACTTGTTCCTGGATATGGATTGAATGGAAGGAAACCGTTAACTTTCATATTTTCACCTAGCTGGACATCTATTCACCTGAGGTATCCATTCTCTCTAGATATATCCATCCATCTAAATCTGTATTATCATACTACCTGGCTACTAATACTAAGAAGGAGTATTAGGTGCCTAGGTACACTCCAGCCCCACCTGAATACCCTACAGGATACGAAATTACTCTAAAACTAGGTTTTAGGATCCTGTAGGGTTTGTACTACAAATTAAATTATTATTATTTTAGCATAATCAAGCCGTGTTCCGGACACGATAGAGTATAATAGAGTATAAGTATGAAATTTTGTAAAATTTTAAATACTTCTATCTAAATCCAATAATTCGGATTCTGGATGCGGATACCCATTTAAGGGAGATACCAGATAGTTTTGGTCATATAAATTAGTTTGTGACTGTTATTCAAGAAAAATTGATGTTAGCTAACACTAGGATTCGAACCTGTAACCTCAAAATTATGTATGTTATAAGTGAGTGTTAGAGTGAAGTTACCGCGGGTGAATTTCCTGGAGGGTAAATTCAGCACAGGATAAATTTAGTGGAGGACAATTTACCGGATGGTAATTTACTGCTACCTGTCTGGATAACAACTGTAAGATAAGAACTGAGAACGAAACGTCTCGGAGGACGAAACAGCGGACACTGGTCTCCAGAGGGAAAGGATCTAGAAAACAGACTTTAGGTACAAGGGACTCTCGATATAGCAGACCTTATAGCCGGTATCCAGGCAGGGATGGGAAAAGTATCCTATTTAGATATTTTAAATGTCCTGAAATATCCAAGTAACCTAATTAGGATATACATATATACCTTAATTGGATATTTTAGGGATACCGAATATCCTTAAATTGTCATACTTTTGTAATTAATAAGATACTTTTCTCATCCTGTCTCCAGGCGCTCCGTTGTATCGAGAGGATACTATAGTTGGTTTTTCTTATAAAGCCAAAAATCACACTAGTTAGCATAAAAAATTAGCAACATTCCCTGGTAAGTAATGCATTTTCTTAACTTAATATACTGGTTTGAATGATTGCAGACATGCTCGATACTGTTCTCTGCCAAACATAATAGTAAATGAGTGAAGACGGAAGTCAAAGACGGAAAATAAAAATTGATAACAAGATCATGGTCCACTGGGGCTTGGTTGCTTGGGGTTGAGATGCGCACACACACATACCTGAGACACAAATCACTCGAAAATGACTCTGGATGCAAAAAAACATATTCATACCAGGGTTTATTTATGCGGTAGGCCCCAGAAAGTAAAAACTTGTTCAAAATCTAGTATTCTTTACCTAGAATGTGCTTAAAAAGGGTTAAAATTTGGTCAAAAATACCCTAAAAAGATTATTTACCCCAAAGGGGTGGTGACAAATTTTTTTGATAAAATTCAACTTTTTTTATTCAGAAAGAAATATTATTCAGATAGAAATGCTTCTCGTACCATCCTCTTTCCAGCTGAATATTACGGGAACATTCATGCCAATGAAGATTTCCAACTGACTAATTTATTAACCGGAGAATCCTTGCACTGCTGCCACTTCAAGAATGATAATTTGATTATTTTAAAACGTTGTTTGTTGTAAAGACCGAACTTTGAGATAAAATTACCGTATGTTAGTCATTGCTTGAAAACAATCCAATTCTGACATTTCTTCTGACATTTTGACCTTCGAGGGCGCAGGAGACCTGGATTTGGGAAGCACCTAAATTTATAAAAACTTCTGAGACAAGTGGTGCCATGGCATTTCGTCCAAATGTTAGTTCGTCCAAATGCAATTCGTCCGCATTCGAGCATTATGAACTCCATTGATCCACTTCCACCTGCGTACTGATATGTAGGCACTGCCAAATACTATCACCTGACCGTTTCTAAGTCACCCAAGTACCACGTCTTTCGGACTATGACATCAGTATTGCTACGCGGTCTGAAAGTTTTCGAGAACTGAGGTTTCTGCAATTGAATCTCTGGTTTGGTATGAGCTCACCACACTAAGGACATGATTTTAAGTAGGACAAAATACTTTTTACTTTGGACTAAATCCGAAATTTCGCATTCAGGATGTAGATATCTGTTTGTAGCAGATTCCAGTTGGCCTTACTTTCCACCCTGAAGCTTACTGCTCTGTTAAAAACTATTTCAGTCAGGAAAAAATGTTCGTTATCACCGGGAATCAAACCTGTGACCTATTAGGGAGTCAATTAACTCGAGATCTATTTGCCTCGAGCTCAAAATCCCTATATCCAGGGCTCCGAATCGTTCTTTTTAAAAAGATTTGTCCTTTTTTTTTGGCACCACAAATCTTTTTTTATTTTGAAAATTTAGTCAAAATCTTTTTTTCGCTGCAAAATGGCAACAAGCACTGGATAAAATGTCTCTTTTACTGCAAAACGAGTCAAAATGTCCTTTTTTACCCAAGTGTCCTTTTTTTGAAATTTTTCATTCGGAGCCCTGCCTATATCAGTATCTCCATATCAGTATTTCTATAAGGGGGGCTGAGAGGGGCTATACCCCCCGTCAGATTTTTCGAAAAAAATTGTTAATTAAAACAGTATAAAACTCGTAAACGGTGTAAGGAAAACGACCTCTCGGGTGGCTTTAGACCACCCCCGTCAGATTTTTCTAACTACGCCTCTGTCCCTATATCATTTCTCAGTGTTTTGTGAATTGTAAGACTTATTTTTTTGAATCAACATGTAGCCCTGAATCTCTAGTTTCTAATGAGCTATCAACTGACTCAATGTGCTAAGAATAACATTGTAGAAAATCTATTTTTACGAAACTACTTCGCGTTTTTCAAAACCAAGTATGACAACAAGTACAGTACAGGAACACAGTGATAATGAATACCACATTCTTTCTAATAGAACGCCACCCCTTAGGGCCACAACTAGGAGGCTAAACCATGTTTGATTGCACTTTTAACACAAAGTCTAAAAAATTTTGGATGTTAAAAAAAAAGCCACGGCGTTTTTTTGCTGGTAATTTGTCAGTCTTTAACGCTTTTAGATGGTCTTAAGATTTGTAATTTTTTTGTGCATCGACTTTTGCCTCGCAAAATTTTATTATATAATAAAATAGCTCAGTTTTTTTAACACAAGAATTTCCGACTGTAATGTTTGACTACCTGGGAGTTTTCAGACCTCCTGAGCACGATGACCGCAAATCGAACCTCCTCGCTAGAGCACGATGCCCATAACTAACTCTCACAGCGCCTCCTTGAAAAATGCACGGTTTTTTCTTCAAGCTGGTGAGCAGTGAATTCATCTAGCTCAACATTTTCTTTTATGCTCATAGGAAAGCCCTTGCCTGGGCTTTCTAATAATATATCGTTTGCCTACATTCAAAAAAAATTATCTTGGTGAAAGCAGGGAACTGCATTTGGTCCTAAAAGGCAAAAATAGGGTTACTTTTTAGGACAAAAATGTCCTAAAAATGTCCTATTTTAGGCATTTTAAGTTTGGCGCCAAATAGGACAATAGTCCTAAATAGGACAATTGTCCTATTTAGGGGTACTGAAAAAGGCGCGAATTCAAATTATATTTATATTTCGTGCTTTTATTTTGGCTTTTTGACACTGTATGTGATGAGTTTGTGGTATTACCTATTTTATTGTGGAACAAGGCTGTATGGGTTTCGAACATATCAGTTTGAAATTGTTCGAGTTTGAATTTTTTCCGTTTTCGATCCTTTCCGTTTTCGATTTTTTCCGTTTTCGAACCTTTCCGTTTTCGATTTTTTCCGTTTTCGAACCTTTCGAGTTTCAAACTTTCCGTTCAAGAACATTTTTTGTTCGAAAATTTCCCTTTTTGCTGAAATGAGTTTCGAGCTTTCCGGTTTGGAGAAAATGGGGTTCGAATATTCATGTCTTCGATAACTTACTTTTAAGATCGTTCTTTATACGAGTATCAGCTTTATCGACTGCTTTGACTGTTATTCACCAGAACCTTTAAAAGTCACAGTCAACATACCACATTTAAACCCTTATTTCTGACATGAAATGTGTGGTAAATCCTGTTGATAGGATCAAAACTGCGATTTTATCCACCCAAACCCGAAATCCAGGGTAGGTACCTCCTGGTCAGCTGGATATCCACCTGGATGGCCTGAAAAAAAATAAAAAGTGGTCAATCGAAAAACCAATAATGATTTTAATCGTAAAATCGTATGGTAAATCCTGTTTGATTAGACCAAGACTGGAATTTCACCCACCCGAACCCCAAAATCAGGGGTAGGTACCCCTGGTCCAGGTGGATATCTATTCACGGGCGTTAAGCGAATTTATCAACACCGAATTGATCCATACCGAATAGTATCTTAACCATGTGGATAGTATTCTTTGCAGTCATACGGCTTCGAACCATAAACCTTGCTTTTGAGAAAATTTTGCGGGAATTAAAATTTTTTAGTCTGAACCAACCAACCCAAGTGGTCATCCACTTTGGTCAAAAAAATTTTACGTTCTTCATGTTCCAAAACCTGTTTTCTGGACCAATTCGAGCATGCTGAAAATGGTTTGATAATGGTAAAATAAGGTTTTGTGTGGTATTTTTTGAGTATTGGGCGACAATTGATTACGATTACGAAAATCAATCAATTAAGAAAACTCGATTGCACCAAAACTCAAAAAATATCTGAGAAAACGGCGTTTTGCCATTATCAAACCATCTTCAGCATGCCCGAATTAGTCCGGATAACAGGTTTTAGAACCCGAAAAAAAAGAAAAAAAAATTGTTTCAAGTGGACGACCACTTGTTTGGTTGATTCAGACTGAACATTTCAAATTCCTGCAAAATTTTTCAAATTTGAAAAATTCAAATTATTTGAAAAGTCTGGACCAATTAATGTGTGGGCCAATTCGTGTGGATCAATTCGCTTAACGCCCTAACTGGATATCCACCTCACCAGAGGTACCTATTTCGGGTTTTGGAGTCTGGCAGGTAAAATTGGGATATCGGTATTATCGAACCTTATTCACGTGACGATTTACATTTGATAGCATGGTTTGCTTCTGTTTAAATTTTTTATCCAGGTGGGTATACATCTGGACCAGGGGTGCCTACCCCTGATTTTGGGGTTCGGGTGGGTCAAAGCGGGATTTCGGTCTTATCAAACCCAATTCCTTACACGATTTTAAAAAAATATGATGAAATTTTAATGTTAATGAGATTATTGAGATTTTAATTTGTTTTTTTATCGAAGTAGCGAAAAATTAAGAAAACAGGGCTACAGAATGAAATAAAATTTCATACAATATCTCAAAGTTTGATAAAATCCTTTCCTAACTTACCGGTCATCCGGTATTTTATAATTCTTGCTTGCAGGGTCCAAGCGAAAGCGGAACGGCATACAGTTGCGGAAAAAAGTTACCGCCCGATCAGAATTTCCACATTTTTTTAAGAAAAACTGTTTGAATTTAATTATTTTTCAAACGGAAAGGGAAAACGAAATAGACAGTCTTGTAGAGAATTTCACGCTCTACAAAACTGGTATTTTTGTTCAAAAGATTCATTTAAAATTTATGCAAAAAAATCGCAAAGTTTGAAACAATGCAAAAATAAGGTCACGAAAAAAGTTACCGCCCGATAACATTTCCTTGTATTTTGTGGTGGTTTATGAATTTTTCATGTGTTATTATGTTTAGATGCGTCCTAAATCGATTGATCAAGTTACGGAAAGCTTATCGTTCGCTCACACGACACAGATGAAAGATGGAGCTTCACAAGAATCGCTGATCACGTAGGAATACCGAAGGAAAGTGTTCGTGATGCTTACCATCGCCAAAAGAATCCGAAAGTGCACAAAAGGATGGCCGGAAGCGAAAGACAAGTGGCAGGTAGCATTATAATTAACTAGGCACACGATGACATCAGTAGTTGTTGCAGGGTCGACCGAATGATTGCTCGAAAATCGAGGAGAATCCAAAGCTTACGGCCCCTGAAATTCGTGAAGAGCTAAAGTTGGATGACATAACGGTGCGCACAGTACAGAATCGTCTCATTGAGGTTGCTTTTAATATTTACCGTGTTGATTGATGTTTTTTAGGTTGGTCTATTTGGTCGTCGTCCAGCCGAAAAGCCGTTTATATCGCCAAAGAATGTCAAAGAACGTCTTAGTTTTGCGAAGGAACATCAAAATTGGACTGTCGATCAATGGAAGAGCGTGCTTTGGTCGGATGAATCGAAGTTCAACATGATCGGAAGTGATGGAAAAGGTTGGATTTTGTTTTTCTTTTTCGTCGTAAACAATGTTTTTAGGTTATGTAAGGCGTCCGGTTAATAAGCGCTTCGATCCAAAGTACACAAAAGGCACCGTTAAATTGGTGGAGGAAACATTATGGTCTGGGCTGTTTCTCGTGGCATGGACTTGGACCTCTCAGACTGGTGAATGGCAAGATGGATCGGTTTCAGTATCAACAGATCCTTTCGGAAACAATGCTCTCTCATTTGGAACATCTTGAAAACTCGCATCCGGATGAAAACTTGGTACTAGTAGATTAACTCCTCTCTGACCTTTATTATTCGAGACTTTTCTAGATCTTCCAGCAGGACAACGATCCAAGCACAAGGCCAAGATCATCACAAAAGGGCTCCAGGACAACAGCGTCGATGTTATGCAATGGCCCGCTCAATCTCCAGACCTAAATCTGATCGAGAATCTGTGGTATGAAGCTGAACGAAGAATGGGTGGGCACAAGCACAAGATGTCGGACGAACTATTCAAAGCGGTGAAGAAAGCATGGGAGTCGATTCCGAAAGAACGCCTGGAAAAGCTCGTGGAGTCAATGCCAAGAAGATGCAGGCTGTTATTGATTCTAACGTATATGCTACAAAATATTAAAATGTTGTTTTGGTGCGTTGTTTGGAATAAAATGTTATCGGCGGTAACTTTTTCGTGACCTTATTTTTGCATTGTTTCAAACTTTGCGATTTTTTTGCATAAATTTAAATGAATCTTTAAACAAAAATACCAGTTTTGTAGAGCGTGAAATTTTCTACAAGACTGTCTATTTCGTTTTCCCTTTCCGTTTGAAAAATAATTAAATTCAAACAGTTTTTCTCAAAAAAATGTGGAAATTCTGATCGGGCGGTAACTTTTTTCCGCAACTGTATTTAATAATCAAGAAGGAGATGCGCCCTTCGAGATAATTATAATTTATGTGGGCATTACTTTCACACAATGGAGCCGTAGAAAAGCTAATCAGAAATATAACGCTCTCTACAGCTATTGCCCAGAGCTTGGTTTCGTAACTCTCATGCAAAATTGTTCTGCCAGTGCAATTAGGCATTTGAGTTCGGCATAACTTTTGCCAAGAGTAAGTATATTAACAAAAAGATAGTTTCTTTAACGACATGATAGATTAAGACATGATAGAGTCTTCGGTACAGCATAGTCCTCAAAGTTGGCCTAGAGCACAAATAATGGGACGCCCTGTAACTTTGGCTCTTCGCAATTTACAATATCCTAAAATTGCCACTGGACAAGCATTGTATGAATTTGATGCGAATGACGTCACACATTGGATGACAGCTGCTTATGGCCATGCAATGGAAGCCTTACAAAACTGGCTTGCTAATCCCAATTGGATAGCTAAAATTTGATATTTATTTTTTAAATAAATACTTTTTTGTTTCAATTTATTTAATTTAGTTATTTGAACTAGACTGACAAATCAGAACTTTATTCACACTCTTATTATTTTACTTATAAAATATATATATTATTATTCACAGTTAAAATAAATAAAAACAGGCTAAAGTTTGAAAAATTGTGATTTTTGAAAATCATTTTTTGTAGCTTTGTAGTTTTGTAGGCTTTGTAGCCAAGACAATATTTATAGGGTACATGACAATTTTCCGCTGACAATTTCCGCCGACAATTTTCCGCCGTCAATTTTCCGCCGCGACAATTTTCCGCCGACAATTTTCCGCCGCGACAATTTTCCGCTGACAATTTTCCGCCGACAATTTTCCGCCGTCAATTTTCCGCCGCGACAATTTTCCGCTGACAATTTCCCGCCGACAATTTTCCGCCGTCAATTTTCCGCCGCGACAATTTTCCGCTGACAATTTCCCGCCGACAATTTTCCGCCGTCAATTTTCCGCCGCGACAATTTACTGCCGACAATTTTCCGCCGCCGTAATTTTAGTGTCTGTTTTCATGCGGTGGTGAATCCACCCGTGGTAAATTTACCCTCCAGGTTTCGAGGTTACAGGTTCAAATACTGGTGGTAGCCGACATTATATTTTCTTGAAGAACAGCCATAATTCGACCAGTGAGCGTGAGGGCTGTGGGTAGAAAAACACCCTACTGCCTTCCCTAAATGGGTATCCACCTCCAAACCCCAAAATTTCGTTTTTAGGTGTAAGAAATTAATATTTTTGTACCTTTACCAGAATCATGTCTTGAAGTTTATAATGCTAAGACAGAGTTGGGAAGCCAAGGTAAACATTATATATAAGTATTCTACCACGTTTTGATCACTGGAACTGGGCAGAAGAGTCTATATACATTTTTAATCAAGAGTGTTGCTCGGAATTATGTCTAAGGTAAGTTAGTGCGCGCATCTCTTACCAAGCAAGCCCTTGCGCCCCCTTCGGGGTGCAGGGGACTTGATTGCTTGGGTTGAGATGCGCACACCCACATACCTTAGACGCAAATCACTCGAAAGTGACTCTGGCATGTTCAATCCCATCTTTTTGGCGTGTCTATGCATCTCTTAGAATAGTTTGCCGTGCTCCTTTTTCGCAAAAAGTCAACTTTTGATAAGGGAACATGTTAGAAAATAGCTTCTCTTATCATTTCAAGCATACAAAAATTACTCGGGAGACGTTTAAACACTATTTTTAAATAAATGAAAAATACGACGCCCCTCCCCCGTGCCGGATGACTGATAGTTGGGATTTTACCCGATATAGGGTGTTTGGAAACATATAAAAAGTTGATATAGGGGCATATCCAAGTAGCGCCAAATAATTTTACACCGAATGGACGACACCTGGTTTGGTTGGTGCTGTATTATCCAGTAAGATTGAGGCTGGATTCGAGGCTTGACTGAGGCTAGAAATTTAAAAATCGGCTTGAATGAGTCGTGAAGCATATTAGTTTTCAAATATAGTACTGGCGGACTATACGGGTTAATAATCGGACAACTTTTTTAGATAGTCGAACCGCACTCTGAGTCCCATTCTAGATTGATTAGCATTATCATAATATCATGTCTATGCTGACGCAAAGATTGTCGTGCAGAGATTACGCATAATTTAAAAAAGAGAAACTGAAATTATGGCAGCGGAAAATGGTCGGCGGAAAATTTGTCGGCGGAAAATTGGTCGGCGGAAAATTTGTCGGCGGGAAATTGTCGGCGGAAAATTGACGGCGCAAAATTGACCGGTACCGATATTTATATGATTATATTATAATTGTTTATATAGTAAAAATTTCCATGATCTCAACCCAAATGATCTCAAAAAATAGTTCTTAGTTTATCTTTAATTCTGCACAGATTTCATTTACCGTATCCTCTCTATTAGTTCACACTCTCTATTAAACCCACCCCCAACTTTGAGGACCTGTATCTCAGCTCAGAGAAAATTTAACAAAGCTGTTTATTGCATTTCTTAACTCCCACGAGTCTTGTCTAGCTGTAGCACCAGAGAAATGTGTTCCACAGAGAAAGTGGACTGTGGCGTTTGGCTGCTGCTATTTTGTTTATTTGCTTCAGTCAACTTCAAGTCAACCACACAGTTACTATGACAGCATAAAGTTAACTATAAATTTTACTCTAATCCTTCCTTCCTTTCGAAAAAATATATAGTTATGATTTATATGATCTTAATATGATAAAACAAACTACACTACTAATTTGACTGTGTTAATTGCTAACTATTGTAAAACAAGCTGACTATGTGATATTGATTAACGATTTAGGATTTGTTGACTATAAAATTTTTTATAACTATAAAAATTTAGTTAATTATGTGCAATGTGTTGACTGGGTTTCACTATATAAATTTTGGTGACTATTTGGAAGACGAGTCAACGTAGATTTACGGCCTGGGCTTTCGGCCGGGCCGCCGAAAGTAGTGCACATGCCTGATTTTAGCTATATTCGGTACCAAAACTTCTGGGAAATTCAAATATTACAAATCTTAAAATTAAAAACGATTACTCGGTGATGAAAACTTATCAGTTTGTGCGCTTTTTAATTCTTTAATCCCTCTTTACTTTAATATACTCTTTAATTTGAGATCTGAATGTTCTTGTTCTCTAGAATTTTGGTACCAAAATGGAGCTGACGTTGAGGGCTGAAATTCGGTACCACAACTTTAATAATTAAAACAATTTAAAGAAATTAGATTTAAAATTAAAAACGCGCTCACTTTGTACACTGTGAACGTAGGCTCAGAAGCCAAAATTGGTGAAACGATACTTTGTGTCTAATAATTACTGTCTATTCTTTTTTTCAAATTTTGTTTTTTTAAAGTCTTAGCATGTCCTTAGCATTTGCATGTTTTTTTGGAATTCGAAGGCCGAAATGGCTCGTAGAATGGAAAATTATTTTTGTCGCCAATATCATTGTGTTTCCCAGAATGTCAGCTTTCGTTTAAAAAAGGTCGTTTGAAATTCGCGTTTTAAGAGGGCATATGACTACTTTTATGAAGGTCATGAGATCATGATCTTAAATTTTCGCTTTAGCTTTCTCTGAAATAAAGATATTTGGCCAAATTACACTTTACCGGGTATGTTCAAATTGGGTTTAAGCATCCTACACACCTTTTTCAGGCTTGAAAACGACGAAAAACATGTTTTCAGGTGTGGGAAAGCACTTTACTAGAAAAAAATTCGACCACCAAAGGGGTATCATGGTTTTTAGTCGAAAAAAAAAATCCTTTTAAATTGGCGCCAAAAGATTTTTTTTAAAAGAATAAGGGCTCTATTGGGGGAAAAAGAAAAGAAAAGGGGGCACTAATCGTAGAGGACCCATTAACAAGAAGATGTTGAACAAAGTTTTGAATACTGGGGCCTACCGCATAAATAACTCTGGTATGCATGCTTTTTCATGCATCAGAGTCACTTTCGAGTGATTTGTGTCTGAGGTATGTGTGTGCGCATTCAACTCCAAGCCCCTGCATCCCCGAAAGGAGCGCAGGGGGCTTGAGAGTTAGAGATGCGCGCACTCACTTACCTTAGACATGTTTCCGAGCAAGACTCTTAATCATAAAATGATATAGAGTCTCTTTTGCTACGCACATGTGAAGAACATGGTAATACGGCCTTAAAACTAGGGTTGTAGCGGTTCGGTTAACCGACTCGGTCGGTTAACCGAACCGGAACGATTTTGGCCAAATAAGCCGGAACCGAAAACCGGGTACGAAAAATCCGGTTAACCGAAAACTGGGTAAAGCAAAATTTCGGTTAATTTACGACAAAAATAACCGAATACCGGTGCAAAACTGAAAAACCGGAACCGAAAACGGGTGCGCGAAAAACCCGGTTAACCGAAAACCGTGTAGGGCCAAATTAACCGAAACCGTACAACCCTACTTAAAACCGGCATAACTTAAAAAAAATTCCCAAAAAGTGCCCATTTACTATTTCCTTTCCTTCCTATACAGCTCATTGGTGAGCTATTGGAAGTCTTTTGGTGAGAATTCTATAACTGGTCGGCAGTTGACCTTCGTTCATTTTTATGGCCTATTTCCCACAATTTGCACTTCTTTTTTTAAAGGGACATTCTCATACCGTAAAACCTGCAATAACCCGATCTTCCTATTTCGATAACCTACGTCTCAGCCAGTGGTCGGAATTTTTTTATGTTGTCTTACTCGTACTCGTACTTCGTACCTTCCTTTTTTAGCTCTCGTACTCGTAGTCGTTTCTCGTAGCTCTTATTTTTGGGTCTCGTGCTTCGTAATCGTACTCGTAGTACGAGCTAAATACGAGTCGTAGTCGTATCGTATTTTTGTCGTACCTTTTTTACTCGTACTTTTGTCGTACCTGGCTTTTTTTACGCGTACTTTTTTCGCAATAGGCTTTTTACTAGTGAATTAGTACCAAAATGAGCCTCAGTCTGTAGCTATCGGAAAACATCATCAGCGCACGTTTGAACAACTATGTTGGCTGAATTGCAGGAAAAACACTACCTATCCTTACCTGCTTTTTGTGCAAAATATTGTTTAGGGTTTCTTTGATTGGGTTGATTTAAATTTCCGACTTTTCTACAAATTATACTAAAGCTGTGATAAAGTCACAATTCATTTCAGTGCGAGCCGAGATTCAAAAAATATCCAATTCCGTGCCATCCTACTCTCCCGACAAACGATTTGGCTCTATATGCATTCGCATCTCTGGAAAAAAAAGATGCCTTGGTCCCCCTTGTTGTTTTTTTTCGAAAAAAAAATTTTTCCCAAAGTCTCAAAAAGTGTTTATGAGCACTTTTAGATTATTTTCACAAAAAAATTGGAGCAAATGTAGTATACACCCCACTCAAGTGTAGTATACACCCACAGGGGGTGTAGTACACACCCGTGTAGTATACACCCCAAGCCACCTGCGCCCCTTCGGGGGCGCAGGGGGCTTGGTTGCATTGCGTTAAGACACACCCACATAGCTTAGACGCAAATCACTCGAAAGTGACTCCGGATGCATGAAATATATACGCATACCATAGCTTTTTATGCGGTAGGCCCCAGTTAACAAAACCATATTCATATCCTGCTATTTAACAAAAAATGCGGAAAAAATCACCTTGGGGGACCAAGGCAAAACAATTTCTGAAAATTTTTTCACAAATAATTATTTTTTTGTGGAAATGATCTAAAGTGCTCATAAACACTTTTTGAGACTTTCGGAAAAAAATTCGGAAAAAATCAACAGGGGGGGGGGGCCAAGGCGTCTTTTTTTCCAGAGATGCGAATGCATATAGAGCCAACGATTTTATCACTGAATTAATCCCTCGCTAGATACCTATTTTTGCGTGTAAATTTGGTGTGGAATCACTCGAAAGTGACTCCGGATGAATTCGGATGAAATATTTGTATCTGATTCCTCGTGGAATTCTGACTTTAAAAATTTTTTGAAGAGAAAAGCAGTTCTGAAAATCGAGTGCTCGATACTTTTTGGACCTAAAAGTGAGTTTACACACTAAAAATGGAGTAAAAAATAAGGTGTGCATGCGTAGGAATTAGAATTCGAAGTATAAAAGGCTCGCAAGCAATAGTTTAGTAACGGTACGATTCGTACTTTGCTTATCGTACTTCGTACTCGTACTTAGTGTTCGTTTTCGTATTCGTACTTTGCCTTGGTCCCCCAAGGTAAGATTTTAAAAAAATTTGAAAAAAAGGGGTAAAAAGGGGGCACTTTTATGAAAACGTTAAAAAGTGAGTAATCACATGTTTTGCTGTATTACCATGTTTTTCAACTGGGCGTAGCAAAAAAGCCTCTGTATGCATTTTATGATCAACAGTACTTCTCGGAATCATGTCTAAGGTAGTGAGTGCGCGCATTTCTAACTCTCAAGCCCCTGCGATCCCGAAGGGGGCACAGGGGCTTGGGGGATTGGAGTTGAGATGCGCACACCCACATACCTCAGACACAAATCACTCGAAAGTGACTCTGGATGCATGAAAAAGCATTGCATACCAGAGTTTATTTATGCGGTAGGCCCCAGTATTCAAAACTATGTTCAACATCTTCTTGTTAGTGGGCCCTGTGTGATAAGTGGCCCCTTTTATTCCCTTCCTCTCCCAATACAGCCTTATTCCCTTTAAAATTCAAAAGGCGCCAATTTAAAAATATTTTTTTCAAATTTTTCTAAATTTTGCCTTGGGGGACCAAGGCAAATCGCAAAAAATTTTTTTTTTCACTTTCACAGGATCTGATGATCATTTCCCGTAAAAATCCGGGTCGACAAACACGAATATACAATCAGTTTTCAAAATTCACCTCGAAAGTGGGTCAGCCGTGGGAGGGCCAAGTAAAGTCTAGCCAATTTTTTTTCTCTCGTACTTCGTATTCGGCTCTAGGTGAATTCATCCACAGGTGAATTTATCCAAAAAAATAAAATTATATTGTTTTACACCAACATTCGACTCTCGATTTAACATACACCCCAGGGACCGACCCAGCCTTATGTTAAATCGGGGCGTAATTTGACGGAGTTTATTATTGAAGGACCGGCCTAGCTGTATGTTAAATCGGGTGTATGTTAAATCGACCCGTATGTTAATCGAGAGTCAACTGTATTCAATTAGTTTTTGCGTAATTTACTGTGTTTAAACAATACATTTAGGGACACGGACGTTCCCCTGCAAAGCTGTTTCCCTGTAAGCCGTTTCCCTGTTAGCTGTTTCCCTGTGAGGGACGTTTTCCTGTAAGGAATGGTTTCTTGTACACAGGAAAAGACTCAATTATCCGATATCACCCTAAATTACCGATATCACATTAAACCGCCCGATATTATCCTAAACCACCCGATATCACCCTAAAACACCCGATATCACTCTAAACAACCCCATATCATCATAACCACTTCAAACACATTCCAAAACACTCTAACTGATTTTTTACATCTGTTTGCTGCTATTCATTCTTTCATGCAATGACTCTTTCACTTTTTGTAGTTTTCATCTAAAAATTTTGCCTGAGACTCGAGTACCGAAATTGCCATTCGGTACTAAAAATACCGATCTCTATATTTAAGGTCGCAGGCAAATTTTTTAGATAAAAATATTTTTTTTGTGGATGAATTCACCTTGGATGAATTCACCTATGGATGAATTCAGCGTTGATGAATCACCTGGATGAATTCACCGTGGATGAATTCACCGTGGATAAATTCACCGTCGCCCTCGTATTCTTATTCCCTTGAAAATCTTTTGGCGCCAATTTAAAAGCGACTTTTTCGACTAAAAAAACCATGATACCCTCCCGAAAAAAAAATTCTCGTAAAAAATGCTTTCCCGCACCTGAAAACATGTTTTTCGTCGTTTTCAGACCTGAAAAAGGCGTTTAAGATGCTTAAGCCCCAATTTTCAGCATACCTGGTAAAATTTAATTCGGCCAAATGTTTGATGTGGTTAAAAATTGATTTATTTTTTACATTTTTATCTCAAACTTTTTTTTAATGCAGCAAAGCCGCCCATAAAATTTTTCGAGTCGAGCGCTTGACTCGACTCGAACACATTTTTTACATTTTTTGGTTGTCGGAAAAAAACATGTTTGAGTCCGACCTAACGTACACTGGCCTATCCTGCTACTAATCAGCAGCCAAAAAAAACAAGAGGCGGACCACGGCATATTTTTTCTCAGTACAGCCACCACATACCTAGCCGATAAATTTATATCAGGATGATATATGTACTTTTTTAAAAAGATTTGTAATTTTTTGGAGACTCCAAATCTTTTATTTTTTCAAAGGACTTTTTAAAAAGATTTGTACTTTTTTTGGAGAGATGTAGTTTTTTGTACTTTTTTTTTTCGAATAGGCGCCGAAAATGTAAGAAAACATTCGAATTTTTTTAAAATTTCGCCTGCTACGCAGTTTTTCATTCGAATTTTCCTAAGCCTAAAAGGCTTTTAGGTCCTGCCTGATTCTTTTCCCACTTTGGAGTCGGCGAGATATTTCTTCGAGAACTGCGGGCTGAATCCTGCGTATTGCTGTCTCCAGCTGCCTTATGATTTTTCTACTTTGATATCAATAGTTCGAAAAGTGTGATCAACTAAATTTCTGAATAGAAAAAGCTGCAAATCAAAAAAGCTGCAAAGTTCGCGGAATTTTGTAACGGTCCTACGTTGTGTTTTTAGTGTTTTGGTTTTCGATTTTTTCGCAACGTTGGTGCTTTAAAACCGTTTTGATTGATCGATTTCATATGGATGAAAATCTTATTCAACATAGAAAACAACAAAAAAACGGTTTAAATGCAACAGAATTGCAAGAAAACTCGAAACCCAAAACGCTAAAAACACAATAGGGACCATTATAAAATTTCCCGAACTTTCGAACAACATAATATTAGGGCGTGTCGAAAAATCTGTAATGATTTAATTACAAGCAATATTTGTGGTACTACGTTTTTTTTGGATTTTTCATCAATTTATCAAAAGTTTACCACTCATTTTGCAGCTCAAAACCTTGGATATGGATTTTTCTGGTGCAAAAAATTTTTTTTGGTGCAAAAAAATTTGGTGCGAAAAAGATTTTTTGGTGCAAATTGATTTTTTTTGGTGCAAAAAAATTTTATTTTTGGTGCAAATCGCCGTGGTGCAAATCGAATTCTTTTTGGTGCAAATGAAATCCTTTTTGGTTCAAATCGTATATTTTTCTGGATAATATTTTTTTGCCCGTATAATACTCGTTTTCGCCCATCGCATATTTCTTTTTGCCTGTAGATTTTGAATGGCCGTAGAATATTCGTTTTTGCCCGTAGATTTCTATTTTTCTAGTTTTTTCTGCCTGTAGATTTAAAATTTCGCGGAAATTTAATTTTATGGTCAGAAAACGACTCGGTTTGCTCATAATCGCACCCCCAGAGTGGCCAAGTTGGTTTTTGGGAGTTTATTAAAGGAGTAAACTTATTGCGGAAATTTGATTGCGCGCATCAAAATTACTTTTCGATTTGCTCAATCTCTTAGGATTCGAATCCACATTAGAACCACCTTTATTATTAATTCAAGGTACCTAAATGCTAGGTATACTAGGTATACTTCAAATGCGCATTGCATAAGTCCCAGGTTGTACTTCCACTGGTTGCACACCTTTTTCTTCTTTTATTTACAAGTTTGTTGTCAAAGTGATCTCACACTTTTGACTATCCAACAAGATTTACAAGGTAGGCTTTCACACCTACTGAAGCTTGTTCTCGGGCTGAAATAGGCTAAATTTCTGAAAATCGACGGTTTTCAGGGTTTTCTATGATCAGTTACATTGAAATTTTTTGATTTTTTCTACAAGTCACACTTTTTATATACAAATTTAATACGCATCATTGTGCATGGTTTATTTCATTCTGATGGTCATTTGCTTCAATTCGCAAAATTGAGGCAGTTTCTGACAGCAAAGCAGTGCTGTTAATGATTTCAATCATGCTATTTCTCGACAGTTTTTGACCCTAGAAGTCAGTGAAATTAATAAAAAAATAATATGTGCGCCTAGCAGAATGAAAACTGTCAATTTAGGCCGATGCGTATATAAAGTGTAACCCCTCCCCCCCCCATTGAGTGCTTCTAAATAGTAGAATTCGGATCCTAAGAGATTGAGCAAATCGAAAAGTAATTTTGATGCGCGCAATCAAATTTCCGCAATAAGTTTACTCCTTTAATAAACTCACAAAAACCAACTTGGCCACTCTGGGGTGCGATTATGAGCAAACCGAGTCGTTTTTCTGACCATAAAAAAATAAATTTCCGCGAAATTTAAAATCTACAGGCAGAAAAACTAGAAAAATAGAAATCTACGGGCAAAAACAAATATTCTACGGCCATTCGAAATCTTCAGGCAAAAAGAAATATGCGATGGGCGAAAACGAGTATTATACGGGCGAAAATATCATTCAGAAAACAATACGATTTGCACCAAAAAGAATTCAATTTGCACCAAAAAGAATTCGATTTGCACCACGGCGATTTGCACCAAAATAAAATCTTTTTGCACCAAAAAAGATCATATTGCACCAAAAAGAAATTTTGTTGCACCAGAAAAAATCCATATCCCAAAATCTTGGCTACAAAATGAGTGGTAAACTTTTAAATAATCGATGAAAAATCTAAGATAAAAACACAATGCCACAAACATTGCTTGTGAAAAAGCGGTCCGATTTTTTGACACGACTTATGGTGCGGAAAAGATACAAAATACCAAAAGTCATACAAAAAATTTGTATGAGTTAATTGTCTATATTATGTCTATAGTAACGAAAATATGATTGAATTGTTTTATCTGTTTGAAAAGTGTTATGTGTTTCATTGGTGTAGAAATAAAAGTTTGAAGGCGCTTTTATTGAGTTTCGGGAATTGTACTTTTTTTGGCCCAAAATCTTTTTTTTGGAAAATGTACTTTTTTCAAAATTTTGAGATATCATCTCTGATTTATATGTTTTGCTAAACTAAATTTCTTAATTCCCGAATTTTTCGGGATTAATAAATATGGGTCGGCTGGATTCAATATTTTCGGTGATTAAACTGAAGGGTCAGGATCGGAATTCCTAAAAATGGATCAATACGGATTCTTGTTCTGCTACTAGCCTACTTTCAGGGAGGCTAACCGATACCCAGTATTATAGCTTAACCGTTAGGGTAAAAATGATAACAGTCCCGATCCTACTACTTATTTCTAACAAATTATTTGGATGTTTCAAGAAAAGCTTTTAGTCAGGCACAGAATGATCAAAAATTTAATGATAGATAAATTTCAAAACACTGCGAAGAAAAAATAAGTAAAGTAGAAACATATTTTTATAACTTCTGTTTGAATTATTCATATCTGCGGCATATTTTTGCCATTCACCTTTAGCATTGCCTTGCTTGCAGTCAAACTTTGCTGTGTCCACACTTCCATTCACTCTTTTTATGGTATTGTATCTGATCTAAAGTAGATTTTATTATTTGGTCATCAAATGAAACTTCCAAGTGAGGTCCAACTTTTTTACTCATATTTTGTTTACACCACAAATTTTTCAATATTAAATCTGCGCTTTACTCAGATCTAAGCAGTGATGGACATGAACTGTCAATAAGGCCGGAAACTGTACTACAGTTGTAAAAGCTGTAGTACAGTTTAGAACTGTACTACACTTTGAAAACTGTAATACAGTTAAAAATGACTGTTTTGAGATAACTGTAGTACTGTTTGAAAAAAACAGTACTACAGTTTTCCCAAAACAGTCATTTTTAACTGTATTACAGTTTTCAAAGTGTAGTACAGTTCTAAACTGTACTACCGTTTTTTCGACATTGCTGACATCACTGGGTTTAAGTACTGTCCGACACCAAGCTGGGATGTATAAGCGCGATGATTTTGCTCTGTCAAAAACAATGTGCAAGCTTGTATATATTATCAAAAAAGGTAGATTATTTAGTTTGCTAAATATGCTTTAAACATCTCATATTGTAGCATTTATCAGTTTATCCATTTACTAGTTTATACATTTGCCTGTAAAAGTTTGAGGTCGTCCTTGTGGATCGAGTCAAAAATTCATTTTTAAGAAGGACTCGAAAATTTTAAATCTGATTCAGCCCGGTCATCTTTATTTAGCAAAAAGTTACACTGAACAGTTTGACGGGTTTTTGAAATTTGGCTTGTCTACTTTCATAGCGGGCTTTTGAAACATGGTTTTGTGCCAACTTTTAAGAGAAAAATAATCAAAACCAGATATCAGTCGCGAAAGATGTCATAAGCGAAAAATTCTACAGTTATACGTACAGTAATGGTCAAAAAATTCAATTAAGACGAAAAACTGTCTTACAAGGATGGTCACCTGATTATTTTGAGTTAGCTTAGATAACTGTATTATTTCTCGTATATTATACAATAAATTCTACGGTTACTAAGTAAGATATATTATATCATACGAGTGATTCTACAATTGTCAACATATAGTTATCCACAAAGCATGTGTCATGCACCCGACTGTAAAAAAATTAGAAACAAACATCAGATGTCGAAAGTCTAATAATCAGATATCATAGACCAGATATCGGCGACAGCCCTGATCTGTGCGAGTGGATTCAGCTAGTGCCGAATGATGTCTTTGGGTTTTGTGACTTCAACATCGAAATATCATGAAAAAATTCTTACATGTGGCAACTGCATGTAGAAAGAGTGGTTCAGACTATCTACTCCCCTGTGATGTAAGTCCTGTTGTGTAGCGTCTCAAACCAACAGCTGATAGCTCCCATGTCCTTCTCCGGCATCATTTTATTTGCAAACAATAAAAAGAGTTGGAAAATTCAAAGCTAAATCCTCTACTCCAAATACGCAAAGGTGGTGCCGCCACGATTGGCTTTTGCATCTTGCTTTGTGCTCATCAAAATAATCCCACAGACTATATCTGAAATTATATCTGACAATGTCTCAAAAATTTCGAACAGTCAATGTTGTTGGGTTCTGGATATGCAATGTCATAAGCAGTAGTAAGCAGAAATATTTTGTGAAAATTTTGTAGGTAGCCTATTGACCCAAATTTCGCTGCAAAATTCAAACCACGAACCAAAAATCAATGCTGGTGTTTAAATACCATTGACAAAAATATGCTCAATTTTACGCACTAAATACAAAAAACTGGTTTTTTAATTTTCTATGGATACTTCTCGTCTAAAAAGTCTGTTTCAAATTCAATTTATCCTATTTAAAGGAGGACATGCTTTTGTATACGCATTGTCTAGGTCATAGGTTTCAAAAACGCCTGGGTGCATACCCTATTTTTCATGTTTTATTTACAAGTTTGGTGTTGAAATGATCTTCGGTCTCTTGGCTATATAACAAGACCATCAGCACAGGGTTTAAGAACAATTCATGACTGAGTTGCGGGCCGAACCCACTTGAAATACCAGGAATTTTTTTGCTAAATCGTCCACTTTCTCGATGAGAACTGCACATTTGGAATAAGTGTGGGTTGCAGTGACGAATCCCCCCCCCCCCCACGGGACTGATCAGGTGGAGGAGATAACTTCATATTCGTGTTTCTCGACCCCGATTTCATGAGAAAGCCGCGCGTTTTTTTGGTTCTGAGAAAAAAATTTTTTTCGAACCACAGGGGGGTTCATGGTTTTTAGTCAAAATTTGAAAAATTTAAATTGGCGCCTTTTGAATTTTAAAGGGAATAAGGGCTGTACTGGGAGTGGAAGGAATAAAAGGGGCCACTTTATGGCAGAACATTATAAATTTGAATATCTATATTCTTCGACTGCCTCACCATGTTTTTCAACTGGGCCGTGGCAAAAAAGACTCTATATGCATTTTATGGTCAAGGTTCTTCTCGGAATCATGTCTAAGGTAAGTGTGTGCGCGCATCTCTAACTCTCAAACCCCCTGCGCCCCCGTAGGGGCGCAGGGGGCTTGGGGGCTTGAGTTGAATGCGCACACCCACATACCTTAGACACAAATCACTCGAAAGTGACTCTGGGTGCATGAAAAAGCATGCATACCAGAGTTTATTTATGCGGTAGGCCCAGTATTCAAAACTATGTTCGACATCTTCTTGTTAGTGGGCCCTGAGTCATTAGTGGCCCCCTTTTATTCCCTTCCCCTCCCTATACAGCCCTTAATCCCTTTAAAATTCAAAAGGCGCCAATTTAAATTTTCAAATTTGACTAAAAAACCATGATACCCCCTGTGGTTCGAAAAAAATTTTTTTCTCAGAACCAAAAAAAACGCGCGGCTTTCTCATGAAATCGGGGTCGAGAAACACGAATATGAAGTTATCTCCTCCACCTGATCAGTCCCCGTGGGGGGGGATTCTGAACTCAAGCCGTACAAAGATTTGAATGTACTCTTTTTCATTTTTATTAACTAGTGAGAGTAAATTAAGATTTTGCCTTGCTGAGTCCATTTGAATTTTTTGTGCCTTCAGCTCAGTTCAGAAATCTATTTGACATTGAAAGAAAGAGTCTTCTTAGCCAGCTCGAAAAAATGAGAGTGAACTTCGATCAGCATGTCGAAATCAATTGTCTTCATGTGCTCTAAGGGAGGATGCCAGGACAAAAATAAAGTTGCAACATGCAGGTTAGCCTTGTGCGAATTGTCTCCAGTACTAGTATTTTATTGCAGAAGTCTTCACTCTCAGCCAATCAGTAAGATGGAAGAGTATGCAGAGTATGTCAGGCGTTTGGCAGCTATCGGCGCAGCTCCACAAAGAGGATTGGAACCTCAAGCAGCTCGTACTCATGCTTTCGGAAATCCTTTTAAAATTGAACAAAAAGAGCATGTTGGTGGATGAGGTTGTGCATGAAATATGCCTTCTACCTGATTATATTTCACTGTTTTGAGATTGTGAAATGAGCGCAGAAAACGCATCGAACAATTCGATAGATGGCAACAAGGAAGCGCGGCAGGAGAGGCGTCCTGATGGCAAAGAGAATCGAATTGGAAGGCGTCGTAGAATGAAAAGAAAGCCTGGACCGCTGCATCCGAATTCTTTGAATTATTGGAAGTGCGTTTTTTTTTGGCCGAATATTTTCTATTTTCGATCTGGTGTGATGTTGATTTTATTTTAATTCTCTAGGAAGCAAGAAGATCAGCGAGCTGCTCGGAACTGGCTCAGAGACGTCTTCCATTTCCTCAGAAATATCAGATCTCTCCTCTGTGGCCGAAGCGGACAATAAGAGTATCGAAAAAGAAGAGTCCATCGATGACGATGAAGACATACTTTGTATTATTTGAACCATTGATCGTTTAAATTTCCTTTACATCGTTGTTATATGTTGTTTCTTGGTTTTGATTAAAATCAAGTTGAAAAACACGTACAGAAGGTCAATGAATAGGAAAATTTTGAACTCCCGGTCACCAGTTCTCATTAGCGTGCGCATGCCCCTTTAAAAAGGTTTGCCAAAAATATTTTGTAGTTGATAAACAAATAACGTATGTACAATGGGGTTCTAGATTTTCGAGTTCAATTTAGCCTTTGGTTCTAACCAATTCCTTTCGACCAATTCCTTTCGCACGATGCAGGGTTATTTGAACAGATTGAAGTGCTTTGTATACCAATGAGAGCGGCGAGTCTGAGAAGAAGCCAGTCGAAAAGCTGAGACCATCGACGGCGGCGTTGCGTTTAAAGCGTCCCAAGCATACTTGCGTTCCCCTTCAGCAAATTTTTTCGTCTCGCTCTCCACTGCGCCAATTCAATCATGTCGCCTCCTCCAAGTTTCTTTTCACTCTTTCGAACTCGGTTGGAATGAGCAACTTTGAATACTGGTACTTTCTGGTTGGAAGCTTGTAAGAAAGACGCATCTTGTTCATCATCTGGTTGAAGAAAGGATTGTCGAGGAAATTGGCTGCGATGTTTCCAGTAGCAAAGGCCTGAAATCAAGAATTTTGTCAGCAAAAAAAAAAGTATGTAGATGGAATTAACCCTTGTCAGCAAAATGTCAATTTCACCTTGCTCCCCATCTGAGACACGATCCATAAAGCTTGCGATACTCGGAGTCGATGATTCAATTCGCTTGGCAATCTTTGATGGAGGCTCACCGTCATCTGCTTGATCCCTGCCAGCTTGTTGATTGTCTTGCGCGCTTCTTCACCAATCTTCTTGCATTGATTCTAAAATAATAATAAGCTGCAACTAAGAAAGATGATAAGCCATGTCTGTTGCGTTTCCATTGTAATGAGCCGGACAGAACTTGCATGTAGCTACGGCTTTCTTTTTGCCATTGACCACTTCTTCACTCGATGTGAAAAATTACCAGCTCCAGGGCTTTGGATTCCCATTGATTAGCCTAAAACACAATTAAATGCAGGAAAAGCAGTCATGTGAGGGTTCCGCCATAAACACGGCTCCTCAAACCAACAAATCGATTAGGCGAAATATCCAGACAAAGGCACGTAAAACCAGAGAAAGAGTGGGTTAAAAAAACCAAGAAAAGCACTCGAAAAAAGAGTTGTTTCGAAGAAAAAATTCATTTTATCCAGTGTGTGCCCATTTTTCAATATCAGTTTTATCTACATCGCTTTTTTCAACTTTGGCATAATTTTGACTAGGTTTGCCAAAGTTGCCAACTTTGGCAAAGTTGGTGCCAAAGTTGAAGTCAACTTTGGCGCCAACTTGGCAATTGGACAACCCTAGTAAAAATTAAGAAATAGATGTAGGTATTAGAGATAAGATTTTGAGTACAGGCTCGATGCAAATCCAGAATTTGTGTTTGGAAACCCAAATTTTGCACTCTTGCAACATTTCTACACCAAAATGTATCTGTTAATCTGCTATATAGACTGGCCGAACAAAATTCGAAAATTTTGGTTATGAATATCAAAATTTGAGGGCATTTTAATAAAAGTCAGACGAAAGTGCAGATTTTAGGTCAAATAATCGGCAAAAAGTTAATATGAAATTCTTTTGCATGTAGATGATAATGAGTTATACACCAAAAGAAAGCTAAACATCTCAACTTTCAAAAAATACATATCAAATTTTAAAATACAAATAATACAAAACTAGAAACCATTTAAAAGTCCGTAACACGTTTTACTAGCCAAACTTGAGGAGTTTTTAATTTCCCGTAAAAAAAATTCAAAAAGGCAAACTGAACGGCTTAGAAAGCCGTAACCCAGTAAAAAAAAAAAAAATTTTAGTTTTTTAGATAATAACTGTTTCAGCAGACCTGCTAACATGAAACACCTCAATATCCTTGTCCAAGCAGACATGTGTGAAGGCTCCAGGTGCATTTATTGCGTCGGTGGTGGATATAGACTGCAAGTAGGACTCATCTAGAGCAGAATGCTTTCCTGTCTCAGTTATTTCAATCAATCTAGTCAAGTTTAGCTCATTCACTAAGAACTCGACCATTGCTCGGAAAGAGAACTCTCCACGAAACCTTTTGACAGTAGAAGTTTAGGCGGTAGTTTGTTGTAGCCAATTTTGTTTCGCGTGCCTACAAAATTTCATGATTACTCTCCGATAATCGACTTTGATATTATTGACAGAATATGTGGTCAGCGAAAGATAGCGCCATTTCAGATTGCTCCACATTTAAATTGCGCTGATGCTGATTGCGCCACTGCGAATTGAGGGCAACCAGACAAAGCAACATCAAAACTATTTTGTCGCGCGACAATGCAAAAAAATGTTGCATTGTCGTATGCTTTTCGTCATGCGACAAAATACCGAAAAATGTTTTTTGTCGCGCGACGAAATAGCAAACAAACGTTTTTTTGTCGCGCGACAATGCAACAAATTTTGCTCTTTGTCGTGAGACATTGCAACAATTTTGCTCTTTTTCGGATTTTTCGAAGGATTTTTTTCAAGATATTTCATTTAGGTGTTCATGGTTAGCGTTCCCGATCAATATGCGCATCTTCAAATTTAGAATTGACTGCTAAATTGTAAATTACTCTCGAGACATTAATGATTTATTTGTTGCACTGTCGCGCGACAAAGAGCAAATTTGTTGCATTGTCGCGCGACAAAAAACGTTCGTTTGCTATTTTGTCGCGCGACAAAATGACAAAAAAATTATTTTGTCGCGCGACAAATGTTCATTTAAAAATATTTTGTCGGGTGACAAAATAGTTCTGATGTTGCTTTGTCTGGTTGCCGAATTGAGCCACATTCAAATTGCGCCACACAGTCAAAGCTCTATATAACGCTCACCCGAAAAGTTCGTTCCCGCCTAGTGTGCGACACTTTTTTAACCCGGTTTTTAAGTATTTAGCCAGTTCTGCTTTGTCAGTCTGGTGCTAATATCGCAAAGATTCCGATTTTGCCGATAGTTTTTCAGAAACCTACAATATTTTGCTAAAAAACAAAATATTATAGGTTTCTAAAAAAACTATCGGCAAAATCGAAATTTTGCGATATTTGGAAGCAGACTCTGAAAAAAGACTGTGAACAAACCAGGTTAAAAAAGTGTCGGACCCTAGGCGAAAAAACCAGCTTTTTGGGTGAGTGTTTAGATAGAAATGTGACTGTATTTAGTGTAATTCGAGTTAGGTAAATGCATTTTTCAATGCTATGATCTCTCAGCCAGAATTTTTTATGTCCAAAAGAGGTCTTCCGCCACCTAAAAACGTTTTTTAAAGGGGCATGCTCGCCGCCGATGGAATATTTCAAAAGGCGGGTACCAGGTCAATTCAAAAAAGAATTATTTTCAAAAACATTTTTGTTGAATATTTGACGGGAATAAGTGATCAAAAAACGGTGGGAGTGTATAATAGCATCAGTGGCCTAGTGGTGAAACAGCGGCGGACTGTGAGAATCGGTCGTCGGTTCGATACCCACTGGAGGTATAGTTCTCCAAAACATCAAATTTGATGCTCAGCATCAAATTTGATGTTTTTGACTTCAAACACATATTTTTCATAGATTTTAATTTCTTATCTCAAATATTTTTACACCACCTTGTAGCTGAGATTTTTCTCTATCGATTGTGTGGTCAAACATTTTAGTTACAAATAATTTTTGGGGAAATCACACCAAATATTTCAAAAGGCGGGTACCAGGTCAAAGTGAGTTAAAAAAACCACTGAAAAAGACTGAGTTAAAAAACCTGGTTTTTACCTCATTTTTGGTGTGATTTCCCCAAAAACTATTTTGACTATGGTGTTTGACCACTCAATCGATAGAAAAAAATCTCAGCTACAAGCTGGTGTAAAAATATTTGAGATAAGAAATCAAAATCTATGAAAAATATGTGTTGAAGCCAAAAACACCGATTTTTAATGCTCAGCATCAAATTTGATGTCTTTGAGAACTATACTGGAGGTTCAATTTTTCCTCAACTTTTCCAAAATTTCGTCAAATTAATTCGCGTTTGAATTGGCGTGGTACCCGCCTTTCAAAATATTCCCATCGGCACTGAGCATGCCCCTTTAAGCACGTTTTTAGGTGGCGGAAAACAAATGATATCAACGAATTCAGTTCCATTTAGGTACTAGTGTAACTTTCGGAAGACTGGAGAAAGTTTAGTGTTTTTTGCTACTGCTAGTCAAGTAAAGTACACTCTTCAGTCATTGCCTTGGTCCTCAAGCTCATTTTTCGGATTTTTCATCAAAATTGTAATTAAATGCGTCTGATAAACTTACTTTTTTGACTTGGTGCTTTTTAACCTGTTTTTAGGTCCTGCATTGATCAATTTTTAGCAAGATGGCCAAAAAACTGCCAGTATTACATAACACAACTTTATTTACATTGTCGCTGACTTTTGCTGCCGAAGTTTTTATTCAAATTAATTGGAAGATATTGTGTTTTAATATACTTGCTGAAGATTGCATTCAAGGAAACTTGGCAGTTCATGTTTGCATGAGATTTAAGATTGGGCTTTTTACATTTTTCCGCTAATTTGGGATATGGATTGAAATTTTCAAAATTTCTGGGATTGGAATCTCAGGATAACAGAAATCCCATTAAAATTAAAATTTTTAAATTAAATAAATGTGAATGAGATTTATACCCTACCGTATTTCTTCTAAAAACTGATCATCTCCAGTTATTTTTCGATGAAGGTGAGTTGTTAGAGACTGTACAGTTATTGGAGACTGCCCAGTTATTCGAAGAAATACGGTATTCTGCAAAGGGGGGGGATTACCTTGGTCCCCACTAACTGTGATTTTTAGGCCTTAGGCTTAGGCGAGGTAGGCCAGCGTATGTTAGGACGGACTCTAACTCATATCCGACTCATGTTCAAGTCCCTCCTAACATACGCCGGCCTACCCTTGCCTGAGCCTGAAAAGTCCCAAAAAACGACAGGGAGACCCACGCATCCCCTCCCCATATTGTGGCCCTTTGGAAAGGTTTGAAACTTTAATACTGTGGCCCTCCGATGGCACAAAAACCAGTTTGAATGGCTCAACAAAAAAAATTCTATTTTTCCAAAATGCAAAACGGCGGAAAATCAGAACAATTTTCCGGTTAATATTAGAAATTTTCCGTGAAATTTCCATTTCACAACTCTAAGAAATATGGTTATGGCCGGGGTATGCCCCTTTAAGGATTAGAGAAAAAACGTGAAACAGTTAATTAAAATTAACTGTTTTTGAAAAGATTCAAAGCCTCAAATGACATGTCGAAGTCGTACAAGTACTTCTGCTGGTCAATTATTTTGAGAGCTTCTACATCATTAGCTCCTGCAAACCACCTGCAACTTTTTAGTAGTCTCTTTCACAACTACTGATTATTCAGCACAGGCTCATGCTCAAATGACTCACTTGTATATTTGGACTAGTTGCTGTTGGTTTTCAGCGCATGTCGTGGTTCTCAAATGCTTAGGTTTTTAAAGCCTCAAATTTTAGGACGAAAACATTTCCACCTGCATTAACACCAAATATTCCCAGTGCTTGTTCTTGTCAACCAACCAATTCATGTATTGCAGTTGGCGTTGGTCATGTTGTGCCCTTGACTGCTCATTTCGTACTCCTTTTCGCCCACTATCACATTTAGAAAACAGCTGGCCAGTGCTCTCATCTTCTGCTTGAACTTTGCATCAGATTTGGCATCGAGGGAGAAACAGTACCAGTTTTGAGGAGCGTAACTTCCAGCCAATTGCATCTCAATCAGTCTGTAGTCCTTAATTTTGGAATGTTAGTGCCGAAATGTGGACCATGAAGATTAAGTTCAGGGTGCATAGTTCGTAGATTTGCTGACTCCACACCTCTATTTTGGCCAAGTATTTATCATATGAGACAGTATTCCTTCAAAACTGAATAAATTTCAAAACGGAAATGTAACGGAAACGCCCTCCGGTCATTTTGCTTTGGTTTTGCCTGTGGAGTCCAAAAATACCAAATCTTCAATTTTTGTTTCAGGTGATTTTATTTTTCATTACTAGTTAAAAAAAATTACACCGAAATTCGATATTTCGCCGTTAAAGACCAAGGCAAAGGTTATGTAATTTAAGGATCGGTATTTTAAAAGCGAACTGGCCCAGGAAATTAATTCAAACATTCTAATTGCAAAAACGTATTTTTCTAAGTTGACAAATGAGAAATCCCGCTTGGCAAAAAGGCAATTACTAGGGCTAGATCCCTATAATATGAGAATAAAAACAGGAAATCACTTACGAAAAGAAAGTCCTCTTAAGTATATCTAAGAAAGAGTCTAAAAAGTATTTCCTTGTATAGAAAAGGTTTATCGCTCAGACTACCGGATTCTTTCCTTTTGGTTATGAATGATTTGTATTATTAAAATATTAACAAAAAAAACTAAAAAAATAAAAAATAATAGAATATTATATGACCCTTGATCAGTTAACGTATTCCGGTGCATGGACTGGCTTTTTCTAATATAGCATTGAATACGGCGGTTATGATAAAAAGCTAGATTTTACTCAAGCTACTTTTTTCCATAACTGTTCTGAACTTAGAGACCTTAAGTCTGGTAGCTAGTCTAAATATATGTTCATCTTCAAAAAATTTTAGTTATATGATTGCTTAAATAGACAATAAAATAACTTGGGCTTCGAAAAGAAATAATTTTAATTTACTTAGGTCTGATTCAGAAATTAATTGGGTTAAAGTTATTAGGATAGTTCGGAAATTTACTTAGGCTTCAAAAAGAAATATATCAAAGATATTCTTTAGGCTTCGGCGTATTTTGAAAAATTGTTAAAATCCTCTATCTTTGTAAATAATAAGATTCTCACAATAAGAAATCCGTCATAACATTCACAGTTTTAAAGTATAGAATTCAAATACTTGCAAGAGAAAAGAAGAATGTCTGAAAAGCTTTCAGGTTTATAACTCAAAATGTTGTAAAAAATTTTTAAGTATCAATATTTATCGATACCCTTCTCCAGCTACCCGGACAAAAGGGGGTACTAGACTACTAGGGGACACTAAATGAAAGGCTACTGCATTGATTTTTAAACCGTTATCCCCTCGTCAGAAATTTCTGGCTACGCCTCTGCAGATGGCAAGCCTTTTAAATTTGCCGATTTTCGGTAAGTTATACGGGTTATGGCCGGTTACCAATAACATTTGGTAAGTATTTCTTATGGTGGATGTATTATTTTGGTGTCGATAAAGTTCGTTGCTGAATCAAGATTAGATATAGATCTAAAAACAAGCACTATTTAACGAATGTTGACCATATTTTATTCTTCTCTAATTTTCCGAATCCTAATCCCACCCTGTAGACCTTTAGACTATAGACATTTAGACTTAGACCTTTATAGACTTCTTTCCTGTTCAAAATCGTGTTCTTGTCATTGCAATTTGACCCACTTTTTGTAACAGCTCTCAAGCAAAATATACTTCATTATGTAGCCAGTGAGAAGAGCTACAAAATATGAGGTGACTTGCTGAGAGAAATTTTCAATAAATCGGCCACAAACACGTTTTTCCAATTCATGAAGGTTTATAATTAGAGAAATACGGTGTGTCCGAACATTTGAAATTTATTTTCTATTTTCTCTTCTGCAAACTAACCCTAAAAACAGCTCTCAAAAAAGCTATAGGAAATTTTTTTCTTCAATAGAAGCTGGCTGAGCCGCATAAAAGTTCCTGTCATATATGGATTCACAGTCTATAGCTAGATCAGGTTCTTCAGTTTCCACAGTTCTATTGGATTTTAAGGAGGCCATGTAGTCAGTGTCATCAGCTAATACTCTAGCACAATTTATGTGAGCTGTGCTGGCAAGGGGTTTAAATAACGGAGTTGTGGATTTGTTGCTTTCAAGTAATGGGTTGGGCGATGTGCACGGCTTGGTGAATATGTCACTGTTGGTGAATGGTAACCCAAATAATGCTACAGTTAACCAAATAATTAGGCGACTAATACAAACAAACTTGATAAAGCATAAAAAGAAGTCAGATTTGCTGATATTATTTACAAACATTTTATCAACTATTTACAGCTAATTCAATTAATAATTTATTGGAGTTTTGAGTGGTGAGGATGTATAACAAAAGTCTGTGACTAGTCTGACCATGTGAAAATGATGACTAGACTGCCGGAAATGATCTTTATGCAAATAGTTACTAACCGGAAAATTTTTAATGATTTATATAAAATGAAACTTTCTGTAGATTATATTTGTGAACACTTGAACTTTTAAGCAGCAATACTCACCCAAACCATTTAGGCTACGTTAACGATGTAGTGGCAAAGTGAGCGACTTCTAAGGTCTAGATCAATTTTTTCTTGACGTTTCAAAGCACAAAATGTTGCCCTGAGTATCAGCAAGGCATGTGCATAGGCCGGCCCGTTTCAAATCCCCCATGGGCCAATCCTGCCCGGATAAGCCCAAAATTTTTTTTACTATTTATTATTAGCTAGAACATGTAAAGTTTATTGATTTTTGACTGTGTGAATTGTTAACTATGTAAAACAAGTTGACTATGTGAAACTGGTTAACTATTTAAGATTTGTAGACTAAAAATTTTATTAACTATGAAAATTTAGTTAATTATGTGCAATGTGTTGACTGGATTGACTACATAAAATTCGGTGACTATTTGGAAGACGAGTGAGCGTGAGTTTACGGCCTGGGCTTTTGGCCCGGGCCGCCAAAAGTACGACCTGTGCACATGCCTGATTTCAGTTACCTTTCGGTACCGAAAATTCTGAGAAATTTAAGAAATTTCAAATTTTAGCAAACTTAGCAGATAAAATTGGTGAAACTTTCTGACTGACAGTTGCTGTCTATTGTTTTTCAATTTTTTTGTTTTTTTTTATTAAGTCTTATATAGTATTTGGCATGTGTGGGTAACGCTTTTTTTTACTTTAAAAGCCAAAATGGCTCGTAGAATGGAAAATCATTTTGTCGCTAATACCGTCTTGTTCCCCGGAATGTCAGCTTTCGTTTGAAAAGGATCTGTTGAAAATTCGCGTTTTAAGAGGGGCATATGCATACTTTTAGGAAGGTCATGAGATTGGGATCAAGAAAATCCGACTAAGTTCAAAACATTTTCGTCTCGGGAGGAATTTAAAATGTACAGTCAAGTTCCAAGGCATATTTTTTGGGGAACCCTCGAACACATATAGAGCCACGGTCCCGATCCTGCTAGTTATTTCTAACAAATTATTTTGGACGTTTCAAGAAAAGCTTTTAGTCAGGCACAGAATGATCAAAATTCAATGATAGATAAATTTCAAAACACTGCGAAGAAAAAATAAGTAAAGTAGAAACATATTTTTATAACTTCTGTTTGAATTATTCATATCTGCGGCATATTTTTGCCATTCACCTTTAGCATTGCCTTGCTTGCAGTCAAACTTTGCTGTGTCCACACTTCCATTCACTCTTTTTATGGTATTGTATCTGATCTAAAGTAGATTTTATTATTTGGTCATCAAATGAAACTTCCAAGTGAGGTCCAACTTTTTTACTCATATTTTGTTTACACCACAAATTTTTCAATATTAAATCTGCGCTTTACTCAATTCCAAGTATTGTCCGACTCCAAGATGGAATGTAAAAGCGGGAATATTTTGCTCTGTCAACGTACAATTTGCAAGCTTGTTCATGTCCAAAGAAATTATGAAGAAAAGTTTAAAAAGGTAGATTCTTTAGTTTGCTAAACATGCTTTAAACATCTCATATTGTAGCATTTATCACTAGTTACCTATGAAACTTTATCCATTTACCTGTAAAAGGTATTTTCAAGAAGTGCTCGAAAAAGTTTAAATCTGGTTCAGCCCGGGTTATCTTTATTTAGCAAACAGTTACAATGAACAGTTTAACGGGCTTTCTGGATTTGGCCTGTCGACTTTCATGGGCTTTTGAAACATGGTTCTGTGCCAGGGCTGCATCCAACTTTTAAGAGAAAAATAATCAAAACCAGATATCAGTCGCGAAACATGTCATAAGTGAAAAATTCTACAGTTATACGTACAGTTATCGACAAGAAAAAAACTGACTTGCAAGGATGGTCACCTGCATACCGTATTTACTGTATTAACTGCCCACCCTCTAATAACTCCCCACCCTCTAATAAGTCCCCACCCTACGGACCTTATATCTCAGCCTAGAGCGAACATTTCGCAAATCTGTTTTTTGCGTTTTCTTAGTTGCCGCGAGTTTACCTGATTACACTTTCCAGATTTTGGTTGAGCACCCAAAAATATCAAAATCGAAATATTTTTTTTCCAATTTTTTAAGGGTTGAAAAATAACTCCCCATGGGGACTTAATACAGTAAATACGGTACTTGCACGGGCGCCGGCCGCGCCCTTGGTGACGAGCACCAGACGCCCAAGGTCGGCGCCGTCGCCGATTTTTTGAATTGTGGAAAAATTTGACTGTCACCAACAATAAAAAATAGACAAAATTTGGTTAAATTTGGTCCAGTCAATGCATACAGTCGAACAATTAGAGTCAAATCTATAGCTAACTTTATTCTTTCATAGTTAACTGTATGGTTGACTTGAAGTTAACTGTGAAATCTTAAATTACCTAAATTTGACGTTTATTCCAGTCAAAACCATTAATTTTCGTGTTTTTCAGGTATCAGAACTGAAATTTTTTACTTTTATAACAGAAATGTAAAAGTCTATGTCGAAAAATTTGGGTCAGGATTGAAAGAATTAGATTCTTAAATAAGATTGAAAAAGAGGCAAAATGTCAGCGCTGTTAGAGAACATAATGTGAGTTAGACTAGATGAAATATTTGATGAAAGTGGGTCGCTCTTAGTTTTTTATGCTACGTGCGTAGGTATTTTTTAGGGGTGTGCTCTCTTTGCTTCTTTTTTCCTTGTCGGTAACGTGATGAAAATTGTGTGTATGAGAAATAGTTTTCTTGCTGTTTCGAAACTACAACGAATTTTACGATTTTTATTTCAATCGACGAGACAACAACACCAATAACAAAAGTGAATGACTCTAGTCAATATTTTGTCTCAAGAATAGCGCGGTCTTTCGATCCACAATAATTCGATCTATTCGATCTACAATGATCTACAATACAAGCCCGGCGCTCTTGCGTTTTTGAAGCTGGCGCTGGCGCCCGAGATTTGCGGATTGGCGCCGACTTTGTCACAATATTTGTAGCGACGCTATTTTTTTCGAAATTTTTGAAAAATATTTTTTTGCCTAGTTTTCTTGAATTTTCTCCTTAAAGGGGCATGATCGTGCCCGATGAGGAGAAAAGGCGCGAACCAGCAGTTCTTTTCTTTCTCGATAAATTTTTAAATTCGTTCTTGTCTAGATTTTTTAAGTTTTCTGTCTAGTTTTTAAAAGCAGTATAAGGTCATCTATATTAGATTTGACGTAGGACGAGTGAAAAATGGGACCATTCGAAAAAAATCGAAAAAAACTGCTGGTTCGCGCCTTAACGCACGGGCATGCCCTTTTAATTGAGTATTATTAAGATTAAATAATACATTTTTATTATTAAAACTTAATTTACGAACAAAAATACCGGAGCCGGCACGCTTATCATAGCCTGCCGCTCGATGTCGAAATTTTAAAATATCCTGGTGCCGGGGTGAAATCGAGGTACATCGGCCGCCACGTTTGGAAGAGCCTGGCGCCAACGCCCTATTTTCCGAAACGTGCAAGTATGGTCACCTGATTATTTTGAGTTAGCTTAGATAACTGTATTATTTCTCGTATATTATACAATAAATTCTACGGTTACTAAGTAAGATATATTATATCATACGAGTGATTCTACAATTGTCAACATATAGTTATCCACAAAGCATGTGTCATGCACCCGACTGTAAAAAAATTAGAAACAAACATCAGATGTCGAAAGTCTAATAATCAGATATCATAGACCAGATATCGGCGACAGCCCTGATCTGTGCCGAGTGGATTCAGCTAGTGCCGAATGATGTCTTTGGGTTTTGTGACTTCAACATCGAAATATCATGAAAAAATTCTTACATGTGGCAACTGCATGTAGAAAGAGTGGTTCAGACTATCTACTCCCCTGTTGATGTAAGTCCTGTTGTGTAGCGTCTCAAACCAACAGCTGATAGCTCCCATGTCCTTCTCCGGCATCATTTTATTTGCAAACAAATAAAAAGAGTTGGAAAACTCAAAAGCTAAATCTTCTACTCCAAAAACGCAGAGTTCGTGCCGCCACAATTGGCTTCTGCATCTCGCCTTGTTCTCTTTGAATTTTTCCCACAAGCTATATCTGAAAATAGGCAATGTGGTCAAGTAGTGGAAATATCCCGGGCTGATATTGATTTGGTAGGCAAAAAGACTGAAATATGCCACGAAAAAAATTATTTCTGCCACGAAAAATGACATGCTGCGAAAAGGCTGAAATATGCCATAAAAGGCTAAAACGAGCCGCGAAATTTTTTTGCCACCATAAGCTGTTTTGTACCACTTAAGGACGAGTCTGATCAACTTCTTTTAATATTTTTTGTTACAGGTCGGAAAATTCATTGACTTTTCGTACAAGAATACAGTCTCTTTTCCTGAAAAGGGTCTCATATGTTGGGTTTTTGCGTACTCAGGTTACTCAGTTACCCTGGGTGAATTTTCCGACCTGGGTACAAGGAATATTGAAAAAAGAAGTCGGTCAGATTGCTCCTTACATGGTACATAACAGACTTTAGTGACAGAAAAAAATTTATGTGGCACATTTCAGCCTTTTCGCAAACCAAATTAGTTAATGCCAGGGTACGTAACTCAAATTTTTGAAAAAAGTACATTTGGTCAAAAAAGTACAATTGGGTCATTTTTCGTCAAAACGTACCATTTTATGCAGTGCTTATTGATTTTTGAGCGCCAAAAAAAGATTTTGACTGAAAACTTCGAAATAAATAAGATTTTGGGTCCTGAAAAAATTACAAATCTTTTTAAAAAGTACAGTTACGTTCCCTGGTTTATGCCAATATTCCGTAAGTAGCCTTTTGGTGAGGGCGTAATTGGCCAAAAGCTTTTTGGTCAAACTTAGTTTTAGAACTAATTCGGTTTGGAAAAAGGCACCCGTGCATTAGGAGGCCTCTTTTTGGCAAACTTTGAAGAAACGCCTGTTAAATAGTTTTTATACGTCACAGTGTTTTCTACAGTGTTTTCTAGCGATTCCTTTACTAAAAAATCACGTTTTAAACAAATTCGGTTACTAAAGGTTTCCCAATCGCCTTGGTCCCTCAATTTAATAAATTTATAGAGGTTATACTGTTCGGTGGTGTTTTGGATAATTCGCCGAAACATCATAAAAAATTTTATTTGAAGTTGATAAGTTCTTGTTGCCAAACTGATCTGACAGTCATTTCAAGTAAAAACATTTTTACTAGAAAAATGTAAAACCTTTTACTAAATCAAAGCGATTTATGACCGTTTCCTTACACGTGTTCCGGTAAAATGTGGTGGATCATATAACCTAAGACAGAGAAATGTATAAATGTACCCAGTTAAGGTTATCCTTATAAATGTACCACAGTAGTGGTACCGAAAAAAGCACCCAGGTGATAGTACTTACACTTAGATGGTGGTGCCCGGGTAGTGGTACGTAAGTGGTGTTACTCAGATGGTGGTACCCAGGTAGTAGTATCCAGATGGTTGTACCCTGATGGTGATACCCAGATAGTGTTACACAGGTGTTAGCACTCAGCAGTGATTTGTGATTTCTCGAAGATGAGGGTACCCACATAATGGTTCTTATATGGGGATACTCATCTAGTGATACCCAAATAGGGGTTCCAAATAAGGGTAATGGTTACCTCTATACATAAGCGAACAAGGGGCTAAAAGAGTGAAAAATCCTGATGGGAGGAGGTATATCAAGGCTAACCCGACTCTGGGTACGTTTATGCCTCTATGTAGGTGTCCAAGTGGTTGTACCCGGGTGATGGTGCTGAGTTAAGCGAACCTACTCGGTAGTACCCTGATGTAGTATTCGAATAAGGTTTAGCTAGGTGGTACCCTGATAGGGTACCAGATGGTGCTACCCAAATAATTTTACTCATACATGGGTTTACAGATAGAGGAATCCAAGTGATAATTTCATAATTATTTCAAAGTATCCTTAAGGCGCCAGATAGTTTTTGGTAACAGGTAGTAGGATAGAACCCAGTTTTTATTAATAAAAAACTGTTTTAGCTGACCTGCTAACATGAAACACCTCAATATCCTTGTCCAAGCAGACATGTGTGAAGGCTCCAGGTGCATTTATTGCGTCGGTGGTGGATATAGACTGCAAGTAAGATTCATCTAGAGCATAATGCTTTCCTTTTTCAGTTATATCAATCAATCTAGTCAAGTTTAGCTCATTCACTAAGAACTCGACCATTGCTCGGGAAAGAGAACTCTCCACAAAACCTTTTGACAGTAGCAGTTTAGGCGGTAGTTTGTTGTAGCCAATCTTATTTCGCGTGCCTAAATTTTCCGTTTATTTTCTGATAATCGCCCCTCTTAAAAGTGACAGAAGGTATTTCTAGTGATGATTCTAACTTTCGACCATCGTCTAAATCAAGCTAATTAGAGCTTTTTAAAATTTCCTTAAACTTTCTGAAAATTGCATCGATGTTCCTGCTGTTTTTTTTAAATTCTGAGTATCAAAATCTGGCTCACATTCAGGGCTACAATTTCGCAACATACAGTAGCGATCATAAAAAATGGAACAGCATTTTTAAAGGAATTTTAAAGCACTTTTTCTCAGCTACAATTTGGTAGGTCAGTCTTTTTTTAGATTATTCTAGAAAAAGTTATGATCATAAATATAAAAGTGTAGATTTCTAGTCAAAATCAGAGTAAATCTAAAGAAAATGGATGTTTGACTGCATGAATAGTAGCCTTTATATGTATTTATTGTATCAAAAGTTTTCAACTAATGCATTATTTAAAAGCTTTTCAATTTCCCTACAAAATGACATGAATTTTTCAGGCTTAGGAATTAGGCTTAGCCCTTAGGCTTTGGGCCTTAGGCATTAGGCTCAGGGACAACACGTAATAATTTCACCACTTTTCTAAAAAAAAGTATGGTTTTTGGGGTACAGTCAAACCTCGATAATCCGCCACCCTTTTTTAAAAATAGGGTGGCGGTTTATCGAGGTTTTGCTCTGTTAGAGAATTTTTTTTATAATTATGAAAAACGATCGTCAAAATCGGAATCCTCACGATATTTGCGACCAGACTGTCAAAACAGAACTAGCAAAAATATTCAGAAATCGGGGTAAAAAAAGTGTCGGACCCTAGGCGGGAACGAACTTTTTGGGGTGGCGGATTATCGAGGTTTGACTGTACCTGAAAAGTTATTGGGGTAGCGGGGGGGGTATATTACAGTAGCTTTTTCGGTGGTGGAGAAGGGGGTATATGACAGTAGCGTCAAAAGCTGTTTTCTAACACTTTTCCACATAAAAAAGCAATTTTTGGCAAAAAAATTTTGACGAAAATTTGACCAGAAACTTGGTTTGCCTTGGTCCCCCAAGGCAAAAAATCAAACATTGAGCAAATTTTTTTAAATAGATTTTTTATGTAGAAAGGTGTTACAAATGGCTTTTTATCGAAAATTTTTATTGAAAATTACTTAGGAATAGGAATTAGGAATTCTTTAAACACGATTTACAAAAATTTACAAAATGCGCAGTCAACAAAACGCGAAGATTTATACAGTCAACCCTCGAAATAACGGCCTCCTGGGACCATCCTTTGTGTGACGCTAAATCGAGTGTGACGTTGAATCGTGGGTTGACTGTAGAAAACGTTAGATGAGTATGAGAAACGGTCGGAGCAGAAAAAAACCTGCAAAGAAACATTTTAAAGCTGTTTTCAACTGTTAAAGAAATGAGCACATGAAAAAAATTGTCTAAGCCTCAGTTTAGTCTTACTCCGTAAAGATGAAAATTGTTTAAAAATATTGATTATATTTCTATTTTTTCTCGAAAATTTTCTAATGTTTCGGCAAATTCTTGGTTTCTAATTATTCGGAAAATTTCACGACTTCAAAAAGACACGATTAGGTCCATTTAAGGAAATGAAATTAACTGTTTTCAAATTAATTAAATTAACTGTTTTTGAACAGATTCAAAGCCTCAAATGACATATCAAAGTCGTACAAGTACTTCTGCTGGTCAATTATTTTGAGAGCTTCTACATCATTAGCTCCTGCAAACCACCTGCAACTTTTTAGTAGTCTCTTTCACAGCGTACTGATTATTCAGCACAGGCTCATGCTCAAATGACTCACTTGTATATTTGGACTAGCTGCTGGTTGGTTTTCAGCGCAATGTCGTGGTTCTCAAATGCTTAGGTTTTTAAAGCCTCAAATTTTAGGACGAAAATATTCCAACCTGCATCAACACCATGTATTCCCAGTGCTTGTTCTTGTCCACCAACAAATTCATACATTGCAGTTGAGAATTGGTCATGTTGTGCCCTCGACTGCTCATTTCGTACTCCTTTTCGCCCACTATCACATTTAGAAAACAGCTGGCCAGTGCTCTCATCTTCTGCTTGAACTTTGCATCAGATTTGGCATCGAGGGAGAAACAGTACCAGTTTTGAGGAGCGTAACTTCCAGCCAATTGCATCTCAATTAGTCTGTAGTCCTTAATTTTGCGTTATTTTGGGATTTTTCGCCAAAATTTGGTCAAGAAGGTTTAGATTTAGGCTCCTGTAGTTCGTAAATTTGCTGGACCCACGCCTTAACTGTGTGCCAACCCTAGAAATAAGGGCTGTATTGGGAGAGGAAGGAAAAAAAGAGACCACTTTATGTCAAAATGATGAAAAAATAGATGATTGTATTTTTCGACTGTCTTACCATGTTCTTCAACCGGGTTATGGCAAAAAAAACTCTTTGTGCATTTTATGATCAAGAGTACTTCTCGGAATCATGTCTAAGGGAATCATGTCTAATCTCTCACTCTCAGAGAAACATGGTAAGACAGTCAAGAAATACAATCATCTATTTTTTTATCATTTTGACATAAAGTGGCCTTTTTTTTCGTCCTCTCCTAATACAGCCCTTATTTCCTTTAAAACTCGAAATTTGCGAATTTAAATAATAAATTTTTGACCAAAAAAACCGACGATACCCCTCTGTGGGTCCCAATTTTTTTCTCAAAAGGGCTTTCCCAATCTTAAAAATTTGTTTTCTGTCGTTCTAAGCATGTTTTATTGTCTTAGAAGTAGTATAAACGCGATTTCTTGAGAAGGTCACATTGTGCACTTTGGCCTTATCATCTGAGACAGTATTGCTTCAAAAGTGAAAAATTTCAAAACGGATATGTAACGGAAATGCCACCGCAACCCCCCCCCCCCACCTTCCTCTATCTAGTCATCACGGTATAATTTTGAGTAGCTGTTTTGGGCGGAGTAGGTGGTAAAATTTACCGGAAGGGCAAGGCAAAAGTTCAAGTGCTCTGTTTAGGGTATTTTCGCTGGCAAACTAAATATTTTTAAAAGCGGAGGGAGCTGACCTAGCTTAATAACAATCTGAATTCAAACATTCTAATTTGCATTTAAGACACTGTATTTTCTTTGAGGAGCGTAACTTCCAGCCAATTGCATCTCAATCAGTCTGTAGTCCTTAATTTTGGAATGTTAGTGCCGAAATGTGGACCATGAAGATTAAGTTCAGGGTTGCATAGTTCGTAGATTTGCTGACTCCACACCTCTATTTTGGCCAAGTATTTATCATATGAGACAGTATTCCTTCAAAACTGAATAAATTTCAAAACGGAAATGTAACGGAAACACCCTCCGGTCATTTTGCTTTGGTTTTGCTTGTGGAGTCCAAAAATACCAAATCTTCAATTTTTGTTTCAGGTGATTTTTATTTTTCATTACTAGTTAAAAAAATTACTCCGAAATTCGATATTTCGCCGTTAAAGACCAAGGCAAAGGTTATGTAATTTAAGGTAGGATCGTTGGCAAACTAAATATTTTTAAAAGCGGGGGAAACTCCCGGGGCGAACTGGCCCAGCTTAATGAAATTCCAAATTCAAACATTCTAATTTGCATTTAGGATACCGTATTTTCTCTAGAGTTGACAAATGAGAAATTTCCCGCTTGGCTTATTATAAGGCTTTTTTTATTACCGAGGGCTAGGGGGACACTAAATGAAAGGCTACTGCATTGATTTTTAAACCGTTATCCCCTCGTCAGAAATTTCTGGCTACGCCTCTGCAGATGGCAAGCCTTTTAAATTTGCCGATTTTCGGTAAGTTATACGGGTTATGGCCGGTTACCAATAACATTTGGTAAGTATTTCTTATGGTGGATGTATTATTTTGGTGTCGATAAAGTTCGTTGCTGAATCAAGATTAGATATAGATCTAAAAACAAGCACTATTTAACGAATGTTGACCATATTTTTATTCTTCTCTAATTTTCCGAATCCTAATCCCACCCTGTAGACCTTTAGACTATAGACATTTAGACTTAGACCTTTATAGACTTCTTTCCTGTTCAAAATCGTGTTCTTGTCATTGCAATTTGACCCACTTTTTGTAAACAGCTCTCAAGCAAAATATACTTCATTATGTAGCCAGTGAGAAGAGCTACAAAATATGAGGTGACTTGCTGAGAGAAATTTTCAATAAATCGGCCACAAACACGTTTTTCCAATTCATGAAGGTTTATAATTAGAGAAATACGGTGTGTCCGAACATTTGAAATTTATTTTCTATTTTCTCTTCTGCAAACTAACCCTAAAAACAGCTCTCGAAAAAGCTATAGGAAATTTTTTTTCTTCAATAGAAGCTGGCTGAGCCGCATAAAAGTTCCTGTCATATATGGATTCACAGTCTATAGCTAGATCAGGTTCTTCAGTTTCTACAGTTCTATTGGATTTTAAGGTGGCCATGTAGTCAGTGTCATCAGCTAATACTCTAGCACAATTTATGTGAGCTGTGCTGGCAAGGGGTTTAAAAAACGGAGTTGTGGATTTGTTGCTTTCAAGTAATGGGTTGGGCGATGTGCACGGCTTGGTGAATATGTCACTGTTGGTGAATGGTAACCCAAATAATGCTACAGTTAACCAAATAATTAGGCGACTAATACAAACAAACTTGATAAAGCATAAAAAGAAGTCAGATTTGCTGATATTATTTACAAACATTTTATCAACTATTTACAGCTAATTCAATTAATAATTTATTGGAGTTTTGAGTGGTGAGGATGTATAACAAAAGTCTGTGACTAGTCTGACCATGTGAAAATGATGACTAGACTGCCGGAAATGATCTTTATGCAAATAGTTACTAACCGGAAAATTTTTAATGATTTTATATAAAATGAAACTTTGTGTAGATCACATTAAGGCAGCAATTGCTCAGGCCATAATTACTGTAAAATTGACTGTATAGTTACATAATGGCAAATTTTGCCTATTTTCTCACCTGAACCCAGATTTTAGGTGTTTTTCTGCAAATTAAATAGTCTGCTTTCACAATTCCACAAAGCATAAAGTTAACTATAGATTTGACTCTAATTGTTCGACTGTATGCATCGACTGTACCAAATTTAACCAAATGTTGTAAATTTTCATTGTTGGTGACAGTCTAATTTTTCCACAATTCAGATATCAAAAAATCTATCAATAATGCACAACAATGCTAATAGTCAACTATTGGAGGAGTTCGATGTGAAGATAGCTCAGAACCAACCTACCAAACACCTGAAAAAATGTTGTATTCTAAAGACTTTAATTTTCACGGTTGTGGTGATTATCTTCTGTTGTGTGGCCGCCTACAACTCTTTCAACTCTTCTGGTGTAGAGTCCCACAAAAGAAACAAATCGAGAAGAGGTTTACCATCTAACGCTTTTCCACAAGCTCCACCTAGACCTGCAGCTTCGAATGCGGGCTATTCGATTAGAAATCAGAAATGAGAAATGAAATCATAAATGAGTCGAGGAAGCGCTCGTGATTTCTCAACCTTTTTGGTGATAATGGTGGTCATCTTTTGGTCATCAGAGAGAATGTTTTGTTTCCTTTTTATTTTTTTTAATAACAAAAAAGCTTAGATTCTAAGTTGTATTTTACATAAGAAATTACGGTATTAATGTGACAAAAATGTATATAACAGCACAAAAGTTAGAAGCTGGTCGAAGTACCTCAACCTGGATCTTAACCACCCTACTCATCACATTTCCTTTTGTCACATTGATGAAATAATTTCTGATGTGAAAGGTAGCTCAGAATCTGAGCTTTCATTTGGTATATTGGTACAGTCGACCTTCGATAGTACGTACTCCCTGGGGTCCGGGACTAGGGGTACGTACTATCAGGGGCACCAATTGCCTTATTTAACGTAAATCCAACCAAACAAACCGCTTTCAAGGAGTACGTACTATCGAAGGTCAACTGTATAACAAAAACTTTCAAAAATTCTTTCTGGTTATCAAAAAGGTTGAAAAAACACGAGCTCTACCTCGACTTGCCTATGTAAGCACCACGTCACACCATTTAGGCAACGTTCACAAAGTAGAGGCAAAGTGAGCGCCTACTAATTTTTTAGATCTATTGTTTTGAATATTTTTTTTCCATCAAAACAGGGAGGGTTGAAAGCTGTTAAGAAGCTAGTCTTGACACAGAACTATTAATCCTACTTTTTTTTAAATTTGGTTTTAGGGCCATATTTTGTCGACAGCTCGGTATTGCAATTACAAAAAACTTTGTGCAAAATTAAAAGTTGCATCGGCATCATTCATATCAGAATTTTTAATTCTTTCTAAAAACGCCCGAAAAATCGAATTGGAAGAGGGAAAAAAACCCATTAACAAATTTTCGATTAGTCTTCTAATGCATTTGGATTTTTACTGCAAATTTCGGAAAAATTAAGAAATTCTGATATTTATGATGCTGATTCAATTATAAATTCTGCACAGGTTTGTCTGAGATCGCACTATCGAGTTATCGACGAAATATGGCTCTGAAACAACATTTAAAAAAATGAGACTAATCATTTCGTGTCAAGACTATTCATTTGATAGCTTTTAAACCCTCTCTCAGAACAATAAATATTTTATATATATTTTAATTTTTTATAAGCATCAACAAGAGAAGTGCCCGGCGAATAACTTTCTTCTAATTACATCCGTTTGAATTCCTTGTTTTATTTGAAAATTAATAAAACAAAAAGAAATAAAAACATTTTATAATTAAAATTTTGCTCAAGTTTGCCTTTTCCAAGTCCGCAGGATATTCAGCCATATTTTTTGATGATACTTTATGAGTAATATCCCGTAAAATTTCCAGAATTTTAAAGCTCTCCTAACTTTTTTCGTAAACTGTTTTTTTCGATAAATCGCTTTTTCAACAGTTGTAAAAAACCTATTTTGTGAATAATTTCGAAAACATGACTTTGCTTAAGTACCTATATGATTAAGGCAATTCCAAAAAAAGATAAAGCTTTTTAAAAAAATCCATATGAAAGCTCTGCCCACAAATCTAAAAATAATTTATTTTCACCTTTTTGGAAAAAAACGACTTGGACCCCTAAGCTAATTTTTAAATATAGTCAACCGAATAGTTAAAGGGCCTGACCTCTTCCTACTCGGTGGTCCCCGCCAATTCAAAAATTTCCCTTGATCATTGGACTTCTGTACGGATTTTTTCGCCACGTTTCTAACAAAACTAGGCCTGAAATCAAATTTTAGGCTTAGTTTTGTTAGAAACCTAGCGGAAAAATCCGTACAGAAGTTCAATGATCAAGGGAAAATTTTTGAATTGGCGGGGGACCACCGAGTAGGAAGAGGTCAGGCCCTTTAACTACGGCGATTTTATGTACATTCAACTTTAAATACTTAACTACAACGAGTTTATGTATAGTCAACTTTAAATAGTTAACTACAACGACTTTATGCAAAGTGTACTTTAAATAGTTAACTACAACGACTTTATGCAAAGTGTACTTTAAATAGTTAACTACAACGACTTTATGCAAAGTGTACTTTAAATAGTTAACTACAACGACTTTATGCATAGTGTACTTTAAATAGTTAACTACAACGACTTTATGCAAAGTGTACTTTAAATAGTTAACTACAACGACTTTATGCAAAGTGTACTTTAAATAGTTAACTACAACGACTTTATGCAAAGTGTACTTTAAATAGTTAACTACAACGACTTTATGCATAGTGTACTTTAAATAGTTAACTACAACGAGTTTATGCATAGTCAACTTTAAATAGTTAACTACTACGAGTTTATGTATAGTCAACTTAAAATAGTTAACTACAACGACTTTATGCATAGTGTACTTTAAATAGTTAACTACAACGAGTTTATGTATAGTCAACTTTAAATAGTTAACTACAACGACTTTATGCAAAGTGTACTTTAAATAGTTAACTACAACGAGTTTATGCATAGTCAACTTTAAATAGTTAACTACTACGAGTTTATGTATAGTCAACTTAAAATAGTTAACTACAACGACTTTATGCATAGTGTACTTTAAATAGTTAACTACAACGAGTTTATGCATAGTCAACTTTAAATAGTTAACTACAACGACTTTATGCATAGTGTACTTAAAATAGTTAACTACAACGAGTTTATGTATAGTCAACTTTAAATAGTTAACTACAACGAGTTTATGTATAGTCAACTTTAAATAGTTAACTACAACGACTTTATGCATAGTGTACTTAAAATAGTTAACTACAACGAGTTTATGTATAGTCAACTTTAAATAGTTAACTACAACGAGTTTATGCATAGTCAACTTTAAATAGTTAACTACAACGACTTTATGCATAGTGTACTTAAAATAGTTAACTACAACGAGTTTATGTATAGTCAACTTTAAATAGTTAACTACTACGAGTTTATGTATAGTCAACTTTAAATAGTTAACTACAACGACTTTATGCAAAGTGTACTTAAAATAGTTAACTACAACGACTTTATGCATAGTGTACTTAAAATAGTTAACTACAACGAGTTTATGTATAGTCAACTTTAAATACTTAACTACAACGAGTTTATGTATAGTCAACTTTAAATACTTAACTACTACGAGTTTATGTATAGTCAACTTTAAATAGTTAACTACAACGAGTTTATGTATAGTCAACTTTAAATAGTTAACTACTACGAGTTTATGTATAGTCACTTTAAATAGTTAACTACAACGACTTTATGCAAAGTGTACTTAAAATAGTTAACTACAACGACTTTATGCATAGTGTACTTAAAAGTTAACTACTACGAGTTTATGTATAGTCAACTTTAAATAGTTACTACAACGACTTTATGCAAAGTGTACTTAAAATAGTTAACTACAACGACTTTATGCATAGTGTACTTAAAATAGTTAACTACAACGAGTTTATGTATAGTCAACTTTAAATAGTTAACTACTACGAGTTTATGTATAGTCAACTTTAAATAGTTTACTACAACGACTTTATGCATAGTGTACTTAAATAGTTAACTACAACGACTTTATGCATAGTGTACTTAAAATAGTTAACTACAACGACTTTATGCAAAGTGTACTTTAAATAGTTAACTACAACGACTTTATGCATAGTGTACTTTAAATAGTTAACTACAACGAGTTTATGCATAGTCAACTTAAAATAGTTAACTACAACGACTTTATGCATAGTTGTTGTGTTGTCGTATAAATCGTCTATTGTCTCACGACGATTTATCACTGTAAACAGTATATAAGGATCTGAACGGATGTGTTCAGATCAGTCGTTAGTGGAATAAAGAATAAAGCTAGTTGTGTGCTTTTCTCTCTCTCTTGTTGGTTCAATCTCTCTACTTCCTTTCCACCAGGACTCAACAGTGGCGCAGTCGCAATGGATATGGACAGCTCAAACAAATTCTGGCAGCTCAGCAACAGCAACATCAAGAAGCAATGGCACAACAGCAGCAAACAATGGCTCAAATGGTGGCTCTCCTTCAACAGCGAAATGGTGGTGGTGACAATGCGCTGCCTGCTCCAATTGCTCCGCCTGCTATCTCGACGTTGCCTCAATTACCAGATATGGAAATCTTCACAGCTGATGACAGTGACTCTTTCAAATTCGACAGCTGGATACAGTGCTTCACTTTCTCTCTGGAATGCACAGCTCCGTCTATGGATGACCAAGCCCGTGTGAAACTTCTGATGACCAAGGTATCGTCCGAAGCTTCTCCGAATATAAGAAAAGCTGCCTTCCAAATGATGTGGTGGATTTCAATTATGCCGCAACTATCAGCAAGCTCTCAAAGCTCTTCTCTTCTATCCTCTCTCTGGTAATTTATCGCTACGAATGCTTCCGAATCGCCAAAGATAATGTGAGGACTTCCGGCATTACTTCAATCGTCTCAAAGAACAGTTCCGTCTATTCAAGTTTAGTGAGCTCAAAAAAGATCAGTTCAAATGTTTGGTTCTCCTCCTCGGCTCAAATCTCAAAAGATGCTGCATTGCGAACTCGTCTCCTCCATCGCCTTGATGGATTGGGAAATGCCGTCAAGTTTGAAACTACTCTGGAAGAAACGGTGGCCTACCTGTCTGCAATCGTTGAGTCCAAGCATCTGGAACGCTCTCAAGTCTACTCAGCCGGGATATATGCAGTCAAAGCTACAAGCAGCAACCTCAAAAGAAAGTGAATTCCGATCACAAAAAGAAGCCTTCCGCTCCTTACTCCGTTGTAGTCAGCTTCATTGGTCAAGGGAATGTCAGTTTCGCAGTCATCAATGTTCCAAATGTCAAAAAATGGGGCACCTGGAAAAACAATGCGAAATCTTCCGTCAGTACAACAAAGCCCAAGCCTTTCCGAAAAGTCACGCTCTGATGGTGCCTTCCGTTCAGATCAACAGTCTCAGTGGTTTCCTCCTTCATCAAATCAGAAATCTCAGTGGTGGTCAAATTGTCACCTTCATTCTGAAAGCACGACAATCTGACCTATGGATCGGATTCCATGTTTCTCAAAACAGTTAAAAGGTTGATTTTGAGGGTTTTTGGGCTGCGTGGTACAGTGTACTCCTGTCCCAATTTTTCGCTTTTTGAAAAGTCGTGGCGGTGTATTTGGAGGTATACAACAGCGTATATTTCTACAATCACCTAGTTTCAGAAGCCGACCACGAGCCAGTCAATTGCAATACTAGAAATTGTCAATACAACTTGGCTATTTGGCTACTAACGCCTTATTCAAAAAAGCAGAAACAGTCAAAAATGATCTAGGCGTAGGATCATCAACTTCACAATTCAATATAGACATGCTTCTAATGAATGGCACAGAAGCTAATATCAATGAACAGCTTGTGTTTGAAACTATAACTGATATGCGAAATTTTATTGAACAAAACACTTTATCAAGGCAGTCGCTAAAAAGTAGAAACGCCCAAAATTTTCAATTGAACGATTTAATTGAGTGGTTTCCAACATTTCAAACTCATATGGAAAAAGTTACTGATTGTAGATTCAGGATTTTGAGTCATTTGTTGTGAAATTTTTTAGTTTTGAGTCCATAGAGGAAAGTTCTGATTTAAGTGGATGTTGGGATGCGATTTACAAAAAAGGAATTATTTTAATCGCACAAAATAGCCAAATTTTTGAACACGAGAATTATTTCTAAATGCAAATTTGTCATTTTATACAAAAAGCTATACACCGTGTCGAAATCGAAGTCGACCACGTTTGTAGGACATCAGCCCATTACCACTGAGCTACCCATATTATTAGATTAACGCCGCGCTTTCATAACTTATTGCGTTTTACAGAATAAAAAAAATTGCGTTTAAAAATAATTTTCGTTTGAATATGGCTGGTCCCCGCCTTTTGCAAATTTGAAATTGACGGTGTAACGCGCTGGTATGCCCCTTTAACCCGTTTATGCGCACTGGTACCTACAGGGTACCAAAAATTGCCTTGGTCTCCCTATGGATTTTTTTTAAATTTTGTGGGAATTTTTTCCCATAAACATGATTTGATTATTATTTGTGTAAGCAGATGTTGTTAGGCGCCGACTATCGCCTCTCGCTAAAAATATGGATAAACATCAATAACTATCGCGTCTCGAACAAGTCCAAGAAGTGGTGGTTCTCTTGCTTCTCGTTCTGTCTGGACTCTGCTATCCATAATGCCTGCAGCTGCATCGAAAAAACGGAGGGTGTTTTGACTATCTTGGTTTCCGGCGTTATGTTACGACCTCTTACCTAAGATCAGATGCCGAGGCTCCATCTCCACGCGGGCGTGAATCAACTGAACCTGTCGCAAAGCGATCAAAGAGGGTGAACGATTCAATTCGATACGATGGCTTCAATCATTGGTTGTTAGACACGGATTCGAGACCACGATGCGCTCTGTGTGACGGAAGCGCAAGAAAGATGTGCTCAAAATGTAAAGTGGGCCTCTGCACGAAATGCTTTCAAGAGTTCACCAAAGAAAAGTTTCAACCGGAAAAGTGTTAAATATTTTGAAGATGAAACCTAAATATCCAAAATACAATATTAGAATAACTGCAAACTGAATGTCTTGAGTTAACTAATAGTATATACATATAAAATAAAAACATTAATTTTTTGAGACAGCTGTGAAATAACTGATTTAGATGCTTGGCTTGATCTTCAAGCGTCTGGTGGGATTCGAGAGCGGGATTTGAAATTTTCGGGATCCGGAATTGAGTGTTTCGATTAGTTATTCCCTACAAGGTACTCAACTAAAACTTATTTTAAAATAATTCTTGTTTGAATCGCCTTGGTGCCCATCTTTCAAAATATTTCCATCGGCGGTGAGCATGCCCCTTTAACTTTTAAATAATCAAGAGTCTTTAAGGCTAGAGTGCTAAAAACACAACAGGTACACATTATGACTAGGCACCACGAGTGAGTAAAAAAGCAAGTCTGGGAGCCAAGACTTTCTTTAGAAACTATTGGAATTGTATGATTTTGTTTGTATTTATCTTGTGCTTAGGCGCTAAAACAAGATTCGATGTTTGGTTGGTTAGTTCAATCGATTATAGGTGAAAAGATAAGAATGTTTTGGTAAATAATAATTATAAATTATTAGAAAAGGTAAAGCTGTTGTTCCTTGTTGAATTTTCAAAACATACTTAAAGGGCATGCTCGCCGCCGATGGGAATATTTTAAAACGCGGGTACCAGGTCAATTCAAACGAGAAATATTTTAAATAAATTTCACAAGGGTAAAATGATCGGAATAGTAGGAATATTGGATTGCTTGATATGTGCATTTTGGCTGATGTTATTTGATGAAATAAAGAAAATTTGGAAAAATCATTCGAGAAAGAATTTTAACGAAATATGGAAAAATAATACATTTCTGATGTCAGATTCGTACTCAGCGTAAAATTTTGGGTCGAAAAAGTGTTTATGAGAAAAAAAAATTTAGTTTAAAAAAAAATTTTAGCTCTTTGTTAAATAGTATATGTTAAATAAGATGATGGTATACCTTACATCTTTCTCAAAACAGTGCTGAATTTCTAACCAAACCTATCACGGAAATCTTTAGGTACTCTATGATGAGTGGTACTATTCCAGATATTTGGAAGATGTCCTTTGTCAACCCCATTTTCAAAAAATGATATAAACACGATCCCTCGAATTACCGACCTATTAGTCTGACTTGTTCATTATCAAAATTTTGGAGAAAATCGTGAAGAAAATAAGTGTACTGACGTTTGTTATTTTGACATTCCAAAGGCCTTTGACACGATCTCACACTCTACTCTTCTCAGAAAATTGCAAAAAGCTGGTGTACATGGAGCATTGTTGAAATGGATCAGAAATTTTCTTGTTTCAAGGTACTTTATGGTAAAAATCCAAGATTCGTTTTCTGAACCAACCTTCCAAACAAGTGGTGTTCCTCAAGGATCTGTATTGGGCCCTCTACTTTTTATTTTCTACTTTCGGAGTTCTCATCTTCTTGTCAAGTCTCAGGAGTGCAGCTGAAGCTATATGCCGACGATTTGAAAGCTTATGTTAGCTTTGATAGAGAGACTTATCCCAAAAACCTGCAAGTTTTCATACAAGAATTTTTCGAATGGTGTTGTGAAAACGAGCTTAAAATCTCCCCTGAAAAGTGCCAAGTTTTACTCCTTGGAAAAAAGAACCCTCACCATATATACTATCTGAATGCCAATCAAATAGCTCCTGTTACAAATTCAATTAAGGATTTAGGCATAGTTCTTACCCCTAACTTAAAATGGAATGCCCAGTTAGAAAATATATGCAAATCCGCTTACTCTCGCTATTCACTCTCTTTAAGGCTGTTCGCTCAACAGATTACAAGTTCCTCATACAATTATACATGACATAAGTTAGACCCATAATCGAAACTCCTTCTGTAGTGTATAATCCTTATTTAAAAAAAGATATTAAGAAAAGAGAGCGGATTCAGAAAATTGCCCTTTATCAAATATACTTCAGATCACTTAAGAATAAATATCCTGATAAACCTGATTATGAAAAACTCTTAAAAATTATTCAAAATGGAAACTCTTCGAAAAAGACGACTTATAGCTGACCTTATTTTCTATCACAAAATAATTTTGAAAAAATCGACATTAATCTAAATATTTCGTCTTTTCAGTCATCCTATAACTTCCGAAAACATAAAGCTATTGTACCCTTTTCCAAATTCGATTTCCGATTCCACTCTTTCTTTGTTCGGACACCAAAAATTTATTATGCTCTTCCTGCTGAAATTGTTGCTTCCCCTACTATAATACTTTTCAGGAAAAAAACTCAAAGAATGTGATCTAAACGCTTTTGTATTGTAATTATTTTTAAGGAAATATGTATTTGTTTTCGTCGCGCACTTGTTGCGTAAACAATAAATAAATAAATAAATATCCGGGTCGAACCGGATTTTAATTTTTTAAGCCCAGCTTGGTATCGGACAGTGCTTACATCTGAGAAAAGCCATAATTAATATAAAAAAAGTTGTAATCGAAACAAATGTGGGTGAAAAAAAGTATTATTTTGTTAGCTCTGTCAATTCAGCCCTTATGTCTCAGTCAATTTTATCATGTTAAAGATAAAAGATGACATGTCGAGCACAAAAATTAAGAATCAAAAATGGTTCTGCGGTGCCCTCAAAGTGCATTGGCTTTTTTTCTGGGACATCCTGTAGTTGAAAATTGAAACATTCAAATTTTTTAATTCCCTGTCATCCTGCCCTACTCCTAACCCTCGAACTAAGTGAGCTTTCCACATTTTCTATTTTTCCGTTTTTTGTTCGATCGGAGATATAGGCAGAGAATTACAGGAGAATCCTCTGGAGAATTCTCCATTTCACAATTCTAGTAGATACCCATGTAAGGGAAATACCAGGTGGTTTTTTAATTATTTTACGACTTCGTGGTCCCTTACAAGTATTTTAGTCAAGAAAAATAATTTTTGCTACCACCAGGATTCGAACCTGCAACCCTACAAAATTGGAGGGGCTGTACCGAAAAAGGTAAAGGAATATTTGGTAAAAGGCACATTTGGTAAAAAAAACTTTTTGGTAAAAAAAATTTGGTAAAAGCACATTTGGTAAAGGCGCATTTGGTAAAAAAATTTTGGTAAAGGCACATTTGGTAAAATTTCTTTTGGTAAAGGCACATGTGGTGAGAAAACTTTTCCGTGGATATTTTCGGGTGGTATATCTTTTTGGTCATAAAGTTCTTGTTTTTGGCCATAGATCTTATTTCGACGCGGAATTGGCTGTTTGGTCACAGAGACACCGTTTTCGGAGGGCATAGACGTTTCCCCAATCATCTAAAAGCACTTTATGCTCTCCGAACCCCGTCAAGCACCTAGTGACCAGGACATGAATCGAGGTCCTCTACTCAGACAATTGCACCCAGAGGGGTTTGAACCAGCGACCTTGGTGATGAGTGCATGGACTTCTACACCACTCAAATACTCAAAATCATGATAAAAAATAAGGTATGCGTCCAGGTGGATTCGAACCAGCAAGCTCTACATCACCACTTATAATCGCTCAGAACTCCATCCAGAGGGACGAACCAAACCAAGTGGTCGTCCACTTGGATCCAAAATGCTTTTCACGTTTCCGGGTTCTAAAACATTATTTCTGCACTGATTCGAGTATGCTGAAGATGGTTTGACAGTGGTAAAACCACGTTTTACAAGAAATTTTGGCGCTACTAGCGAATACCCCCCCAAGCATCCGACCTTTAAAAATTGCTGTAACTACCCTTGCAAACAACAAGTTTAGGCTTAGCCCTTAGGCTTGGGGGTAGGCCAGCGTACGGAAGTTGTGACTAATGAAGAGTTTGCGCACATTTTCCGGGGTCTGGGACATATATTTGGGTACTTTTTACTAAAGTAAAAAAAGTGAAAATCGTTGGGGGGGGGTATTCGCTAGTAGGGTCGAAATTTTTAAGTTATTGCTAATTGTTGATTTATCAAAATCAATCGTTAGCAATAACTCAAAAATTTCTCGGTGAAACGTGATTTTACCACTGTCAAACCATCTTCAGGATGCTCGAATTAGTGCAGAAAAGTTGTTTTGAAACCCGAAAACGTGAAAAAAAAAATTTGATCCAAGTGGACGACCACTTGGTTTGGTCACACTGCATGATGGGGTTGTTAGTAATTCTAAGGGTTGATTTAGGTCGCTGGTTCGAATCCACCTGAGCGCATACCTTTTTTTTACCATAATGAAAGATGTAAAAGCAGGCATTTGACTTTTCAGGTCGTTTGGGTGAATTTACCCTACTCTGGAGTTACCTGGATATCAACCTGTCCAGGTAGTAGCCACCCCAGGTTTGGAGTTGGGTAGGTAAAATCGCACTTTTGGTCTTAACAAGCCGAATTCCTCACAACAATTTTAAGTAATAAAAATGGTTTATTTCTTATTCTAAAGAAATTTTAATTTTGTAGGCCATCCAGGTGGACATCCATCTGACCAGGAGGTAACCACCGCACGTTTTGGGGTTTGCGTGGGTGAAATATTGATTTCGGTCCTAACAAACCTAATAAATCATAATTTTAAGTTAGAAAAAATGAGTATAATTAAGAAGAATTTTACTGGGAGAATATAGATATAGAAACCTGGAGAAAGAAAGGGAAAGAGAAGAAAAAGTTGGAATAAGAAGGTCTTTGACACAAAACAACTACAAAGTGCCTTACTAAAAGAAAATTTACCAAATGTGCCTTTACCAAAAACTTTTTTACCAATGTGCCTTTACCAAAAATTTTTTTACCAAATGTGCCTTTACCAAAAAAATTTTACCAAATGTGCCTTTACCAAAAAATTGTTACCAAATGTGCTCTTACCAAAAAATTTTTTACCAAAAAGTTTTTTTACCAAATGTGCCTTTTACCAAATATTTCTTTACCTTTTTCGGTACAGCCAATTGGAGGATCAAGAAACATTTCGTGTCGGGACAAATTTTTGTGGATAAATTTGGTGTGGATGAATTCGGCATAAATAGTGATGCTACCAACTGGTGTTTTGAAAATGGTGTTAAATGTTGTTTGTTAACACAATTATCATCACTAATTTTTCGGTGCAGTTTTCTAGTCAGATGCTAAATTTTTTACACTCCAGAGAATCGTTTATTTTTCTATTCTTTATTTCTTTCCAAATAGGCACTGTTTCTTTCAAAGCATTAATAGCTCTAGCAATAGCTTCATCTAAATATTCGTTGGCTTTTCTGTAGAGAATGAGGCAATGTTCAAGTCTTTGTATGGGTATTCAGCGTTTAGTAGGTTGGTGGAATAGTCATCATTACTAGGGTAGTCTTCCAAGTATTCCGTCACTCTTTTGTCAATAAGGTCTTAAAATTAAATATAATATGTTTTATATAAAATAAGTATGAATTTTACTCTTAGAGTATACCATTCCCCTGAAAATACGTATAATTGTATTTATATAAAATATTTTATACCATTCCCATTTCCCAATTTTATCAACAGGTGCCCATTCCAATAGTTTGACAAACCCGATCTCTTTGAAGTCTACAAACAACTTAGATCTTAAATGTAAAGACATCCGAGCTATCCACGCTTGATTCCCATCTTGAGCATTATTCACATGGTCCCCAGAGATTCCGCAATAGATTATCGAAAATTTAGATTTCATTGCAGTGGACCTGGCAAATTATTAAGTAAGGCAATTATTAAGTTTTTTAGGAGTGCTCTCTTTGCTTCTTTTTCCTTGTCTGACGTGATGAAAATTATATGTGTGTATCAGAAATATTCTAGAAAATAGTCTGGCAATATTTCTATTAATATTTAAAATGATAAAATATTCGCAGTAGGTGACCACCCACCACTTTTTGCAAGATACACTTTTTACAAGATGCCTAAAATTAAAATAGAAAGAAAAAATAGGCAAAAAGTTTAGATTGGGAGACCAAGGAGAATTTGATATAGCAGGCAAAAAATTTAAACCCATTTAAATAACAAAAAAATGGCTTGACCCTTCTCAAATGCGTCTTATGTGACGTAACAATAGTCAGAAGTCGGAGAAAATAAGTCAGATCATGTTGCAAATGAAAAAATACCATATTGATACACGGGCAAATGAGCTGGAGCCCAAATGAGGCGGCCAAATGGGGGAGATCAAATGAGGGAGCCCAAGTGAGTAGTAACCGTTTTATTTCCAATATTTCAGACGTACAACTTAAATGAAGGCTGGAGTTTAGAATGTGACCTTTTTCTAAAAATGGTCAAAATCAGTTTTTTAGTTGTGTAACATTGTAAAAAATGCTCAGCATTCATTTTTATTGTTGGGAAAGCCAATTTTCAACGCCTAAGCGGTACTTATGCGGTCCCCCCCCATATCGAAATTTTCCCAAAAACAGGTTTTAACCATTTCTAAGCAATTCTTACACGTTAAAACCGATAAAAACGTTGTTTCCGACCACATAAAAATACAGAAAAGGTTTTTTCCATCAGACATTTTGACTTTTTCACATTTTTTACCTGCCTGCCTTCGGCAGGCACCCTAATTCAATAGGAAGCCCCTTTGGGGTACATTGTTCGGGCCAAGGGCTGACCCTTTATACACACCTGCCTGCCTTCGGCAGGCACCCTAATTCAATAGGAAGCCCCTTAATTTCGATATGGGGGGGGGGGAACCGCATAAGTACCGCTTAGGCGTTGAAAAATTGGCTTTCCCAACAATAAAAATGAATGCTGAGCATTTTTTACAATGTTACACAACTAAAAAAACTGATTTTGACCATTTTTAGAAAAAGGTCACATTCTAAACTTTAGCCTAAATGAATAGGTAAAGGTAACATAAGGGTAACATAATGAGATTACTGTTGTTTTCCTGAGGCATTCTTTCCGGAGATGTTCAGTCGTCTGGCACGAGAGAAATGGCGAGCTTAAAAAACAATTGTTAGAACTGTAGAAAAATCAAGAAGAATGGGTCATTATATGGATCATGGTTACTAGCTGCAGATGGTTATTACGAAAATACAGTCAACTCACTCCATAATGTCCGTCCTAGGCCACCACTCTACAGCGACAAATACATTCAGCTAGCCACAAAGAGTTATTTGTACTAGGGCTGCGTGTACTTAGCTGAGGCTCACTGAATTTCTCTGTTAAGAAATTCGGTTCTTGGTCTGAAAAAAACTGCGGTACCGCCCTTTTGCTGGTGCGCTATAAAAAGTAGCACACTTTTCACTGCATTAGTTGTTTCACTGCACTAATAGATTAGAAAATTCAAGCACTAGAACTATATCCCTTGCAAATCAATAGATTCCGAGACTAGAGCCTAATTTTTCCATTGTGCATATGACTAAAAGTGTGATGATGTCAAACTTGATACTTTATGTTTCAGAAATCTTTGCTAAAAATATGGTAAAGCGCAAATGCGTTGTTTATGAAAGCAAATCAAGTATAAAGGTGTTTTTAAGTAGTCTTATTTATGCTCTCAGTATGACTCTGAGATATTTCAGTAGGGTTGTCGACGCGTCGAAATTTTCGACGCGTCGAGTCGAGTCGAAAGTCGAAATTTTCGACGCGTCGAGTCAAAAGTCGAAAATTTTTCTACACGTAAAATTGAAGGTCAAAAATTTTTCTGAACTGTCAGGTATATACTCCAACCACTACCCTAACTATAAATTCTTACAACTACAACAAATTACAAAAACTTTCTGATTGACAAGCTTACTTAACTGTACCGAAATGGTAGTATTCAGATATTCTACCGGTCAGTGGCGCGTGGAGCTAGTTCTGAGTCCGGTGCCAAAATATGCCTTAATCTCACTTTTGATTTTTCATCAAAAATTGCATGGTATGCCAGAAGAGTCAGTAGGGGTACCAGGTGAGTGAGTAGAGGTTACTGGAAAGTAGGTAGTGGGTCAGGAGAGTGGGTACTACTCACTCAGTAGGTATGCCAGGAGAGTGAGTAGGAGTACCAGGTGAGAGGGTAGAGGTGAGGGAGTAGTTGTACCTGGAAAGTGGCAGGTGATCCGAGAGAGTAGGTATGAGAGCCTAGAGAGTGAGTAGGTTCACCAGACGAGTGAGTAGGTGTGCCGAGAACGCAAGTGAGACATTCAGTAAGGGAAGGTGAGCAACGAGCATGAATAGGTGAGCCAGGACAGCGAATAGGTGAGCCAGAAAAGTGGCTAGATGGGCAAGATGTGTATGTAGGTATACCAGAATAGTCAGCAAGTGTGCCAGAAGCGCAGGTAGTGATGCCCTGAGAATAGGTAGGTTGGCCATGAGAGTGACTAGGGGTGCCAGGTAAGTGAGAGGTATACTCGGCAACCGGACATTTGTCATAATTTTCGGTATGATTCGGGCAAAACAACCGAATCATACCGAAAAATTATGCCAAATGTCCGGTTGCCGGTATACTCAGGCAGGAGAGTAAGAAGGGAGTTCCGAAAGTGGGTAGATCAGCCAGGAGAGTAGATAGGTGAGAAGAGAATTTAGCAGCTTGATTAATAAATTTAATTAGCGGCTTGACCAAGGCGAAGAAAAACCTTGTTTTGGAAAGTTATAAATTTCACGTGTCGAGACAAAAGGCAACGTGTCACAATCTTCGAATCGACGCGTCGGGTCGAACGTCGAAATTTTCGACGCGTCGAGTCGAGTCGAACGTCGAAAATTTTCGACTTTTCAACGTGAAAAGTCGAATTCGACGCGTCGAGTCGACAACCCTATATTTCAGATTGAGAAATTTCAGGAAATTTCAAATTCTGACTCTGAGAATTTTTTTCTTTTGTTAGAAGAGCTTATTAAGTTTCCAGCTCAAAAAATGTGTTATTGATCATCTCCTTGATTTAGGGATCTGGTCGTTGTTTCTTGCATTTTATTATCCTGTTTCGGAGTTAGGCAGCTTTCACACTTCAGAAAAATAAAAGTTTCACCAACTTGAGATTAGAAAAATTACACAGCTCTAATCATCTAATTTAATATGATTTTAGTAAATACGGTAGGCTCAAAGCTTGCAGCCAACCTATGTCAACATATCCCCGAAGACATCCCAAAGACCATAAGCACCCGTCCTGCTGCCTTGCAACGTTCTTTGTCTAGAAACGTGAATGGCATTTAACAAAATACCTCTCAACATCTCATTTATCAGCATCCTTTATCGAATAATGCAATGCAACAATATTTGAATGTACACAAAATGAGAGGTATCCATAAAAGTTGACAATCATGGCATTTCTTCCTTCTTGACCGTCCTTTTCGTGCCGGCCAAGCACATTCTAGACGAGGAATCGATGTTTTCCAAGCGCTTAACAAGACGTTCTCGCAAAGCCGTGTGGGGGACCAGAGTCAAATCCAACTGAAAACACAAGCCAGCTAAACATTTGAGAGACAACTTTCAGAAACGGAACTTACATCAAGACAGTCCAGTAAATCTTCGGCATTTATCGGCTCTTTGGCTGGTAGACATATTGCTAGAGCACTGGACGAGGTATTCTGACCAAGAAGATCAGCCCTGAATATAAAGATAAGGATTTTCGGCGCTAGTAGCAAATGGCGTAGGTGATTTTGTCCCTTTTTTCATTTGTGGAAAAAACGGGACAAACGCCTTACGTAAGGTTTTTTGAATTCGCGCCTTTCTCATATTAATTATTTGGCCGCTGTTTCATTTTTCTTTAACGTTTTTCAATCTTAGTCAAACTCTTAGGCACAGGGTAAGCCAGCGCCAGTCCATTCCCAACCAACTTTAACCATCCAAAATGGGGTAGATGGAGTAGGTGTCTCCTATTCAGTAGGGTTGGCCTCCCTCGCTCCCTCCCCTCATTCTTGAAAAAAATGTTCCAGGCTTTCCAAGGGACTGATACTTCCCCACTTTCTGCATTTCCTTTAAACATACTCCTAAATTGGAGAACCTATTAAACCCAGAGAAAATATTTGTAAGCAAGAAAGTATCGGTCGTTTTAAAACTCATTGGTTTTTAACTTATCCTTTTTCACAGCGCCACAAAAATTTCGAGTTTTCCCGGTCCATTGTCGTTTAATCAGCACCTATTTTCTTGCACATACAATTTGCAAAGAAAAAGTTAGTAAACTCAAGTCTGGATCCTGTGTTTTGAAAACTAGCGGAATAGCGTATCTGCTCTAATTATAAGCCACTCTCTAATTATACGCCACCTTTTTGCCGATTTCGACTGCCGAAATCAACGTTTTTGCCCGTTTTGTCAAAATTTTAGGAGGTTGAACAATTTTACGCCATATATAGCTTATGATTATTATTATGAGCGGATACGGTAAGTAAAAATGTTTTAGTTAAATTTTAACATTTTCACGATTTGCCTTTGCTTGTTAACGGTGTTCAACTCTGTATGTAGCGACAAAAACAGCCAGGAACTTACGCTGTACGAGGATTCGTCTTCTGAATTCCAAAGGAGTGAACGAACCCAGATTCGGAGCAGACAAAGCTTCTCGACATCTTCAGAACCTGAAAATAAGACTTAGTCTGAATGGTCGCAAAAATATTGGAACAGCCTACTGATTCCAACATATTCGCCACCATTGTCTGAAAACCACATGACTAGATCAAAAATTTTGGAAATGGAACCTACTTTGACGTGAGTTTGAATGAAGGGAGCGACGTCCTTATCCATTTCTTCCGTGAATCCATAGTCCAGTGAGATGATGAAGCCCAAGGAATATATCATATTTTTTGTCGGTAGATATCCAGTGGCTGCCCGCGTGTTGACGTTCTGACTGTTCAATTCGGCTTCGGTGGAGCAAAAGGTTGCGGCTAAAACAAAAAAAATAGGGTAACGCTAGCTGAATGATAGTTCTCAATCCACTTAATTATTGCAACTTACATCAAAGGCTGCAACCACAGAGAGTAGAAATTTCGTGTGAAGTTCGATTGGAATCAACTGAAATGGATAGGGTAAATTTTGCTTTTTGGTGCCCGGTGAACCTTTTGTGCCCGGTGATCAAATGCTTCCAATGTGATTCTATTGGCTGAAAGTTGAAAAATGATTATTGGAATTAATATCATCTGAGTCATTACTTAGCCATTGTCGAAGAAGGTTCATGTAATCAGCTGAATTTGCAGGAACACAAGCTTGAATCTGCTTTTGGATAGAGAGCAATTTGTCCATTTGTCTAAGTCGGCTTTTGCTGAAATTGATAATAAAAATTACAGTTGTCAATTACGATTTGTGAGAAGGCTGAAGAACGTAATTTTTCTGAATTTAGGCGAACTTTTATGGTGCAGGATAGGCCTCCATATATAATTTACCGTGTGAACCGAACTGCGAAAACCTAACACTGATCTAGCTTGCTTATCTCCACAGAAAAAGAATAAAATTAGATTTCCAACGTGCTGTAAAAAGGAAACTGCGTTTGTCCACTTTTCCCCATTTTTTTGAAATCGCGCCTTCTTAATGTAACTTTTTTCCTCTGTTTTTCGTATTTTTTACAACTTTTTAAGTTAAACGCAGGGTAGGTAGGGGCTGGCTTAAATTTATAGAAATAAATTAAGAACTTTTGTGAATTCGAAAAAACAGATAAAAATACAGAAACGCCCACGCATTATGAATTGATGAAAAGCCTAAGAAGACCCCAACCTTTCAAAAATATCTATTATTTTATAAATGGCTGTAAGTACTTTCCCCCGTCAAATTATTCTTGGCTGTAGGTGAAAACACCCCTCAAAATATGTAAATCCCCCCTCAAATTTCAAATTTACCCCCTCAAATTTGCATTTTTAGTGAAATAATGCAGTAAATTCTGCGGAAATCCGAATATTATACAGTCAACTCTCGATAATCCGTCACCCCTTGGAACCGGCCGTGGGTTGACGGATAATCAAGAGTGACGGATTAGCCTTATTTATTTAAGGCAAAACCAAACAAAGTGTCACGAAGGTGACGGATTAGCGAGTGACGGATTATCGAGAGTTGACTGTAGTTAAATAGAACTTGGATCGCTCAGAATTCCACCCTGGAGCGGCCAGAAGCCCCTGAAAGTTGGTTTTTCGGGGTTTACTATAGGAGGGTAAACTTTTTGCGAAAATTCGATTGAGCGGATCAGAATTCCAGTCCGATGGGCTTAATCGTTTAGAATTCCAGGCTTTTGGTGGTTTTGAGTAATTCAGGGTGGAATTCTCAGCGATTTAGCCGATCGAACTGGAATTCTGATCCGCCCAATCGAATTTTCGCAAAAAATTACCCCCTTTAGTAAACCCCAAAAAACCGATTTTCAGGGGCTTCTGGCCGCTCCAGGGTGGAATTCTGAGCGATACAAGTCTTTTTTGACTATAAAATTTGGATTCTCGCAAAATTTACTGCAGTATTTTATTAAAAATGCAAATTTGAGGGGGTAAATTTCAAATTTGAGGGGGCAAATTTGAAATTTAAGGGTGATTTACACATTTTTGTGCGAAATTCAAATTTGAGGGGTATCAAATAAATTTGAGGGGGTATTTACATATTCTGAGGGTGTTTTCAATTTGAGCCATTATTCTTTTACCCCGTCAAATTGTAAAAATATTATCTCTTGGGTATCTTTTAACTTTTTTTCTCGAATTTTTTTAAAGTTTTTACATCAAAATGTAGCCTTGGATCTCGGCTTTCTAACAAGCTATCGACTGAATATCTGAGATTTCAAAAGTTGAACAAAAAAGTCTTCGTATGGACCAAATTTTTTGAAAAATTTGCTCCATACGAAGACTTTTTTCTCCAACTTTTTGAAATCTCAGAAATTCAGTCGATAGCTTGTTAGAAGCCGAGATCCAGGGCTACATTTTGGGGCAGCCGACGATTGCGCAAAATCAAATTGCGCAAATTCACATTGCGCAATGTTCAAATTGCGCAAATGCAAACTGCGCAAATGCGAATTGCGCCAAAATCAAATTGCGCAAATGCAGATTGCGCAAATTCAAATTGCGCCAAATTCTTGATAAGGCTTAACATTCCTAGAAATATTGTTAGACCATAAATTCTCAATCAAAACCGTGATGCTATTTTCATTTGCGTTTTGTTTTCTGTAAAAATCCGAGATGGTGGTTTTTAAGAAGAAATGTGGTAAGCTGATTTTAGCGCAATTTACATTTGCGCAATTTGATTTTGGCGCAATTTAAATTTGCGCAATTTGCGTTTGCGCAATTTGCATTTGCGCAATTTGAACATTGCGCAATGTGAATTTGCGCAATTTGATTTTGCGCAATCGTCGGCTGCCCACATTTTGATGTAAAATGATGAAAAAAATTAAAAAACTTTTGGAGATAAAAACACATTTTTGCGATTTGGCAAGGTAAAAGAATAATTTGACGGGGTAAAACAATTTGAGCCTTTTATAAATTTCGAAAATTTAGTTTTAGCGCGATTTAGCACATTTTTCACTTTCTCTGTAGTTTATCAATTTGAATTGATTCATGCTCAATTGGGTATAGTTCTAAAAATCTAGAGAAGGAGTTCACCTCGTTTTCTGGGCCGCGAATTAATTAAACTTTCGAACCGTGATTCGTGGCCCTAAGCTCCAAAGAGCATATAGATGCCCCAACCCGGTCGCTATAGCAACTCGATGTCACGGTTTTAGGGTCGATATCCCTAAACAATATGATATATAACGTGTGATTCCAACATTTTTCTGGTTGACAACGAAAATACACTAGTTAATCATTTCATCCTAGTTTAAATCATATAGCAATTGTGTGATTTATTTTGATGAATTTGAAGTTTTCTCACTCATAATTGGCAAATTACGAAAGACTCAAAAAAAGAAATTTGGCGCTACTGTAATATACCCCCCCCCCAAAATCGACCTACTGTCATATAAGCCCCCCCCCCCAAAAATCGACCTACTGTCATATACCCCCCCCCCCAAAAACCGACTTTTTTAGGGATGGTAAAAAACCATTTTTACACAATAATTTCGCCATAAAAGGACCAGAAAAGCAATTTAAATGGGATTGCGGGCTGTATTGGGAGGGGAAGGAATAATACAGGGGCCACTTCTCGAGATGGTTGGGATCCTTAGAGTAATAATTCTCTGAGCGTCTAAGGGTGCTTTCAAACCCAGGAACTTGTGGTGCAGGCATAAGTATAAGTACTTTTCATGGACCAAGCCGATCAGCGCGGTGGACCTTGCGGGTTTACTCATGGGTCAGCACTTTTTGAGTGCTAGGCTGATTTTGGATGCTGGGCCTCTGGCCCGGCCTTGTAGAACTAGGGGAAATGCTCTTCGGCGAAAAAATAAAGATGTTGAAGATAGTTTTGAGTACTGGGGCCTACCGCATAAATAACTCTGGTATGCATGTTTTTCATGCATCCAGAGTCGCTTTCGAGTGATTTGTGTCTAAGGTATGTGGGTGTGCGCATCTCAACTCCAAGCCCCTGCGCCCCCGAAGGCGGCGCAGGGAGCTTGAGAGTTAGAGATGCGCGCACACACTTACCTTAGACATGATTCCGAGAAGTACACTTGATCATAAAATGCATATAGAGTCTATTTTTGCCACGGCCCGAGTTGAAAAACATGGTAAAGCAGCTAAAAAAAAGTGGCCCTGTATTATTCCCTTCCCCTCCCAATACAGCCCATAATCCCTTTTAAACTGCTTTTCTGGTCCCTTTATGGCAAAATTATTGCATAAAAATGGTTTTAGACACTCCCAAAAAAGTCGGTTTTTGGGGGGGGTATATGACAGTAGGTTCGATTTTGGCGGCGGGGGGGGGGTATATTACAGTAGCGTCAGAAATTTATTAGATATTCACTACAAAGAATTTAAGTTATATCTTCTAGCTAGAATGACAGTGGAAAGTTCACACCGAAGGCAATTAAAATTATCATGAAAGCATATGAAAGTCTCGAATTTCACATCTATCAAAGCTAAACACAAATAAATACACCAAAAGATTGTCATAGTAAAACTCTATTCAACAATTGTTTGAGAAATTCCACAGAGGCAGCAAACTGAGTCCACCAGTAAGCCACTTGTCCTTGCATTCGAGCTGAGTAAAAGTCGCCAATATACCTGAATTTCAGAAAATGGATTTTTTGCAGAAAAATGGCTGAATGTTTACTGAATGGTGGACAGAAGGTTGGGTGGATTTGCTTGCAATAAGACGAACACGAGCACGGGTAGTAGGTCATCCGCGGATGCTGTACCTCGCTCAGAAGACAGAGCTATTAGGTTCTGAAAATGAAATTTGGTCGCGTTCTGGGGTGTTACTGCAAGAAACGACACGCAGGAATGTTTTTTAAAAGTTTAGGTGGAAAAAAAATCAGCTCAAACTACCGTATTTTCTATAATTATAGACCCCACCCTCCGCCTCTAAATTAAAAAAACGTGTTTGTGGAAATGTTTTTTTACTGACTTTTTGAATACTTTTCTCAGGTAAGTTACCCCAATTTTGTAGCTCATCTCACTGGCTACAAAATGAGGAGTAATATGCTCAAGAGAAACATTCAAAAAGTGGGTCGAAAATTCAATGCCAAGAACACGATTTTGAACAGCAGAGGGGGGGGGTCATAATTAAAGAAAACACGGTAGTTTTGCAGCTTGAAAAAGTACAGAATGTCTCAAGAATTTCTGACACTTTGAAAGGCCATAACTTTTTCTGGGATCGAATTCCTAAAATCTTTAAACAGAAATTGACTCACAAAATGGATTTGCTTGCTCCTGGATTTGGTTGCTGGTTTGGTTGCTTGGGGACGAAAGCTATCAAAAAACATGACTTCCCTTCAAGACAAAAAATACCCTGGAAAACATACCCCAAATAACCCCCTGAAATAACCCGGTTACTTCAGGGGGGTTATTTGAGGGGGGGGGGTTATTTTCAGGGTCATGTCCACTTCAACCAGGTATATCGTTTTTCTCCTACGTCACTTTTTTTATTTCCTACGTCTATCTGAAAGAGGAGTTTCAAGGCTACATTTGGTACCAAAACTATGTCGATAAATACTAGTTTTTGATGTTTTCATACTCAATTAAGTTTGCTTAAATCCTTGAGAAAGTGGCTGCAAAATTCGGTATTTTTATCACCAATCGATGTTAAAACAATGAGAAGTGTGTTCTAGAAATAAAATTTTCGAATTCCTCGCGTTTTTTTAGTCTAGGAGTTCCCTTTCCGGCAAAAAAAATAAAAATAAATCAAAGACGCCACCGGCGGGAATCGAACTCGAGTCCCTTTTTGGTCACAAGCAAGAGTTTTACCACTACACCACCAAATCCAATACAATTGACTCAACTGCATGTTTTGAAAGCCCGTGAGTGCGAGACGAGAAAGAACTGTCCCGCGCGGATTCAAACATTTGAAATTCTCGTTGTCGGGGACGGCTATGGTCCTTTAAACACAGGGATGATATATGTACTTTTTAAAAAGATTTGTACTTTTTTTGGAGAAATGTACTTTTTTGTACTTTTTTTTTTCGAATAGGCGCCGAAAATGTAAGAAAACATTCGAATTTTTAAAAAATTTCGCCTGCTGCACAGTTTTAATTCGAATTTTGCTGAGCCTAAAAGGCTTTTAGGTCCTGCCTGATTCTTTTCCCACTTTCGGAGTTGGCGAGATATTTCTCTGAGAACTGCAGGCTGAATCCTGCGTATTGCTGTCTCCAGCTGCCTTATGATTTTCTACTTTGATATCAATAGTTCTAAAAGTGTGATCAACTAAATTTCTAAATAGAAAAAGCTGCAAATCTAAATATTAGGTTGTTAGGAAAGTTCGCGGAATTTCGTAACGGTCCCCCGTTGTGTTTTTAGTGTTTTGGTTTTCGATTTTTTTTGCAACGTTGTTGCTTTAAAACCGTTTTGATTTGATCGATTTCATATGGATGAAAATCTTATTCGACATAAAAAAACAACAAAAAGAAACGGTTTAAATGCAACAGAATTGCAAGAAAACTCGAAAACCAAAACGCTAAAAACACAATAGGGATCATTACAAAATTCCGCGAACTTTCCGAACAACCTAATATTAGGGCGTGTCGAAAAATCCGTACTGATTTAATTACAAGCACTATTTGTGGCACTACGTTTTTTTTTGGATTTTCATCAATTTATCAAAAGTTTACCACTCATTTTGCAGCTCAAAATCTTGGCTACAAAATGAGTGGTAAACTTTAAAAAAATTTATGAAAAATCTGAGGTAAAAACACAATACCACAAACATCGCTTGTGAAAAAAACGGCCCGAACTTTTGACACGACCTTATGGTGCGGAAAAGATACAAAATACCAAAAGTCATACAAAAATTTTGTATGAGTTAATTTAGATTTCATATGTCTATAGTAACAGAAATATGATTGAATTGTTTTATTTGTTTGAAAAGTGTTATGTGTTTCATTGGTGTAGAAATAAAAAGTTTGAAGGCGCTTTATTGAGTTTCGGGAATTGTACTTTTTTTTGGCCCCAAAATCTTTTTTTTTTTGGAAAATGTACTTTTTTTCAAAATTTTGAGATATCATCCCTGTTTAAACATGAAAACTTGCTGTCAAATTTTAAATTCCGCTCAAGATAAAAATCATTTGAATTTCAAAAAATTGAATTTGGATATTTTTTCTTGAGCGGAATTTGAAATTTGACAGCAAGTTTTATGTTTAAGGGTAGTTTCATAAACTGTTAACTTACCTCTATAGTCTCACAACATCTAACAACGCAAGCCATTTTGTCGCAGGGAGATTTATAAGCATTTATTATAGCTATTTCCGCCTGTGCTGAAGGCCAGGGAGTTTCACCGTGAAATTTCTGTGAAAAACAACACTTGTGTGTAAAATTCTTTTTTGTTTGGAATAAATTACTTTCGGGATGCCCAACTCTGTGTGATTCACATTGATTATGGTGGACAGCTTTTGCATGGATTTGTGAAACACTCTGAAAGAAGTATTCAATACGAATCATAGTTTTGGATTGAACTTACTCATCCCTGCAGTGGTCAGCTTCCCCATTAGGAAACAGGGCGAAATTGTATACATGAGCCATCAGGGATCTTTCCTGAAATGCTACAGTTGGAAAATACAGTTGGTTTGAGATGATGATTTACTAATGATTTTCGAGCATATTCAATGTTATCAGGGGTCGCAAATCTCCACATAGGCTCCACAAACAATCTCTCATACAAATAGCGAAGTGCTCTGTCCACTGCATCTGTTTTCTCATCCTGTTGAAATTCATAAGTATTGATTCAAAATGTCCCGATTTTTTGGAGGTTTGAAAATAGACGGTCTTTTTAATAGAAAAATGTGATAAAATTTAAAAGTATTTATTAAAAAGCAGAAAATTACCTGCGCTTTGAGTAGTTGAAAGTCTTGAATAAACTGGCGCAGAAATAGATCTTTGTTCTCCAAAAAAAATCTGACCAAATTTCTATGAGGCACTCGGCTGATAGGGATTTCTCTCTAGAAATTACCAAAAAATTAGCAAAGTTAATAAACAAAGGCTGTAAGTACTTTCACCCGCCTAATTATTCTTTCACCCCGCCAAATCATTCATTTATCCCCCAAATCGTAAAAATTAGTATTTCTCGGTGTTTTTAAGTCGTAAATTTTTTTTAAATCATTATGTAGCCCTGGGCGCTATTTCAGCTAACAGATAAGTGATAAGTGAAAAGTGAAAAGTTTATCATGATATGTGTGATGTGTGTTTCAGCTATACTTATCACGATAAGTTTGATGAGTGATAATTGAAAGCGATAAGTTTACTTGAAACACGTATCGCACATATCATGATAAACTTTTCACATAACACTTATCGACTTGTCACTTATCAACTTAACACATATCACTTATCACATAATTTAAGCATTGAACTGTCATATGTAATTCGCCACAAATTCAATTTTTTATTTACAGTAACTTTATTTCGACAAATGAATGTAGGTGTTACTACTGCTGTTACTACTGCTTAAAAATCAGCAAAACAATCTTCGCTTTTAAAACATTATAATGTCTGACAAGCGGTAAAATGAATAAACAATGCTATATAAATAATCAAAAATGGTGTTAAGTATGTAATTTAAAGTTCAAGACCCCTTTTCATGAACTTATCTAACTTATCATATTTTCTTGATACGTCAAAATAGACATATCAAAATCATCATGATATATGTTGATAAATTTGTCAACTTATCAGATTTTTTGCTGAAACACACATCACTTATCATGTCGCTTATCATGATACATTTATCGCGTATCACTCATCGTTTAGCATGCTGATAAGTGCCAGCTGAAACACTTAACACACTTAACATGATAAGCTTATCGCTTTTCACTAATCAACTTTTCACTTATCGGACTAATCATGACAAGTTTGATAAGTTTATCAACTTTTTACTTGTCACTTATCAACTTATCACACTCATCAGTTAGCTGAAATACCACCCTGAATCTCTAGTTTCTCATAAGCTATCAACTGACTTCTTGTTGTAGTGAAAAGTTTGAGAAATACATGTTTTTATGAAACAATTCCTCTTTCATAAAGATGGATATTTCTCAATTTTTTTCAATAACAAGGAGTCAGTTTAATGGCTCATCAAAAACTAGAGATTTAGGGCTACATGATGATCGAAGGAAAAAAATTTTACGACATAAGAACACCGAGAAATACTCATTTTTACGATTTGGCGGGGTAAAAGAATAATTTGGAAGGCAAAACAATTTTAGCCATAAACAAAAAAGGTAGTAATAGATTGGGGCATTTCAGATTGGGCGAATATATCGGTTGTGTTCCGTTCCACGGCAAAACAACCCATGGAAATCATGAATCAATTTGCTGTTAATCCATAAAATGAAACTAGACCAATTCGAACAGGCCTAATTTGAAATGGCACAATCTCTCGCTGCTCCATAAAAGAAGAGAACAGCTGTTTAGATTTGAAAATTCGGTCTCGGTGGTGCAGTGGATAAGAGTTTGTGTTTTATGGCCCAAAATGGTGCGCAAGTTTAATCCCACCTGGTGGCACGCTATTTATTTTGTAAAACCCCGAGAGACGAAACCATCGAAAGAGTATTTTTCTCTAAGCCTACTATTTTCGGTTCCCTTGATTATTTTTCACCCCAATCCATTGCAATGTGGAGTGTGCTGGTCTTTGGCCGCAAAGCGGCCAAAAACCCTTGATTTTGTCGGCGCAAAAGGTGAGAAATAGGTGAAAAGTGAAAAAAAGCTAACTTAGAAAAAAATACTCTTTGCAAGGAGGGAGGTGCACTTGGGGTGCTGTTTATTTATTTTGGCTTGTTTACCAATTAATCGGTGTAATTCTACATTTAGCGCCAAATTTAGAACTGGCGACCCCAATTACCCTTAGACATTGGTTAAACAAGCCAAAATAAATAGCGTACAACCAGGTGGGATCGAACCTGCGCATGATTTCAGGCCATTAAACACAAATGCTCACCCACTGCGCCACCAAGTTCGAATTTTCAAATCTGAACAGCTTTTTCCTCTCCTATAAAATTACCTCTGAATTCTAATTTTAGTGCGAAACAGGTAGTAGTTCAATTGCAATAGGGTCAATCTAAAAAAAGTTTAAGTTTATACTTGAGAAATCGGGACTTTTTATGTGATGATCCAATTTTAATTTGGCCTTGTTCATGCTTTTTCATATTTTCGGTTTGTGTTTAAAGAACCATAAATCTTGCATTCACAGCAGGGTTGCATCAGGTATCCGACATTCGAAAAAAGTGTCTAATTTTTGGATAAAGCTTATAAGCATAGGCTATTTTAATTTTTTAAAAATTTATCGAAAATAGCCGAAATCAGGAATCCCATTTAGGATATTTTTCATATCCGATGCAGCCTTGATTTGCGAAGAGACCACCCTGATTATGACAGAATATATTAAAATAATTTTTTGTTTGCATAAAAAATTTCAAAATTTCGAACAACCGACTGGTCGAGCATAAGCCAATGTTTTAGAAATTTTTCATTTGTTGAGAGTTTTTTTTTAAAAAATTTGAGCCCCTCCGTTATTACACTGGTCAATCCTGCTCCTAAAAACAATAAAAAGAAAACAAAACGGTTTTATATGACAACAAAGCACCCACACCCTTGAACAAGCCGAAAAAGCTAGAACAACCTCCAGGCTGGATAACGCCATAGATAATCAAGTTTTTAGCAAGTTTACCTCGAGTTTTGCAGGTATAACAGGTAAGATGTTCTTTTGCGATGCTCATTTTTTAAAGTTCTCAGCAACTTGCGAACCCTAAATTTCTTTTTGGAGTTTAGAAATTACTAGAAAATTTCTTTTAAAATATTGACCCTTTGTTGTCGAACATGGTTAGACAGCGCTGTACTTCTCGGATCTGGGCCGAAAATGTCCTCTCCCGACTGTTGATGGACTCAGCAAGAAGAATTTTCAGGAAATCGTTGAGTCTTTTGGATTCATACTCACTAATGTTTGGGAATATGACTTTTTCGGGTGCAAATTTTTTTGAACCATACCTCTGACTGGAGGTGGATGTGTTGTTGATGGTCACAATGGAATTGATGCCATCCAGACTAACTCCAGTGCTAGTCTGACCACAAGTCATGGAAACATTGGATGCAGAGCTGAGCACCAGTCTGAACAAAGCAAATACAATTGGAAATTGTGCAACAAAAGATGTGGTCAGATTTTTGGCACTAGTCAGTTTTTTCAATCTCAGCTTTTAGTTACAAATTTTCTGTTTTCTTTAGGCCGGTTATCCTCCAGAGACCAATGTTCGCTTTTGGGAGTTTTGTCGTCTCGGTTGTCTGTTGGCTTTCCGTTTAGTTTGCCTTGGATATCTAAGGCGAAAAGTCAAATTATGGTAATATTTTTATTTGAAAACCTGCTTTTTGGCTGAGAAAGTGTCGGAGAACATTTTTATCGTTTTTAGTGCATAAAATTACGTAGGAGATAATTAAATATGATTCACAGTTAACCTAAAAACCTAGAATTTTTTTGAGCCTTTGGCTCAAAACTCGAAGATTGAAAAAAAGTCGAGCTTCGAGCCGAAAGCTCGATTTCCAGCCCTCGGCTCGACAACCCTAGACACAACTGACTGATTAATAGGGATAGGATTTTTATGCACTAAAAATCCCGAAATATGCGCATAAAATATGCACTGAAAACCTAAAAATATGCAGTAAAATATGCACTAAAAATTGAAAATATACACAAAAATAAAAAAATATGCAGCAAATTTTATACAATAAAAAGCAATAACAAACACAACTTTTTCTCAAAATTCATAACAATTGCAAATAATATACATTTCCAACGCTTCTGGAGTAAATCTGTTCCTATTGTCAGCCAAAATTGTTTTATATACACTGAAGCTTCTTTCAACATCGCAGGACTGAATTGGAGCAAATTTGTAGGCCGCAATTACGTCTGGAGCAAGGTTTACTTCATCAAGAATTTCACCGTTTAGCATTCTGTCGATTTTCTAAAAACAACCTTTCAGTTTTATCGTAAATTTTTTTAAAGTACCATTAATTTTGCAAGTCCTCGATTTTTCTCCAAAACACTTTTCATTTTATCGTTGACGACTGCTCCCATTTCACCCGGCACGTTTTCCAAAGACTCCACGACTTCGTACAGAACCGCCAGCGCACTGTTGAGTGTCATGTTTTGCTCTTCCAACTTCTTGATTGCCACTGGTAGAATTGAGAAATGAGCTTGAACACACGCGAGACATTGAGAAATGCTGTTATCCTCGAAAGCCTTCTTTGATAAATGAATTGAGCTAGCATCCTCCGAATCAAGACCTCCCACAACCTTAAACCCATAAAAAAAATTAATATAAACTAGGTATGTTACCTCTTTGACAACATTGAAATTGGTGCAATAATAATTAGCTGCTTCTAGCCATGTACCCCATCTTGTAAGAACCGGTTTTGGAGGCAGAGGCATTCCAGGACACAATTTTTTGAACTTGACAATTCTCGATGGAGCTTTGCGAAAGACCTAAAATCACTCTTTGAGAGGAGCATAGAATGCAGAAAACAAAAAAACCTTCTTTGTTTGATTAATCAGTTGGTCGACATTTGGAAACTGTATTCGAACAAATTCACAAACTCGATTTAATCCGTGGCAAACGCATGTAACGTGAATCATATTAGGATAAAAAACACTCAAAGCCTAAATTTATTCTTAGTTAATAGTTGCTTGAAATAGAAGTAGAAGTAGAAATAGAGGTACCTCTCCTGCTTTCAACATATATGCAACACCGTCAGTAACCAGCAAAAGTAATTGATCAGAAGATATGAATTCTCCTTAACATTGAGAAATTAACATAAGAATTAATTAATACTTACTAAGACTGTCATTCACGAAACGAGCAATTGTTGAGTTGTTTACTTTCTCCAGAAACTTTGTTGCTACGAGATGAGGCTTTTGGTCTTCTTCATTCATTGTTCCGATAAGAAGATTGGTAGCATGTCGGCCTTGAGAATCGGTTGTTTCATCGACAGATGCCCACACATACTTGCCGTCCACCTTTGCTTTGATTGAATCAATAACCTTAAATATATAAATAATTAAAACATGTTCAATTTATAAACAACCTGATTGAAAATAGCCTTCAGATAATTCTTTCGCAAAGTTGATTCGTCAGGAACATTTCGCTTGCAATTCTTTTCCAAAAAGCTTTGAAGATAGGATGATTGACTTTGTACAGCGGAATATTAGCAGAGACAAGTGCAAAACATAGATCAGCTGCAAACGGATCAGGCGCGTCGACTTTTAAAAATTGTTGCTTGGCAGCTTGCTGAAGAAAACGAACGACATTTGCTGCATGCTTCTCACCTTTGTTGTGTTGCTCGAGCTGGAACAATCGTGAACACTCGACCTAAAACATTACTTCTAGAAAATGTGCAAAAAGAAAAAGAAACTCAACAACGATACCTGTTTTTGACAAGCTTGACAATATATCACTTTTCCGTCAATTGAGTAGACTTTTTCGCCATTGTTAAACTTCGAAATCCACTGACGATAGAGAGACGCTTGAGACGACTTGAGCTTCGGCATGATTCCTAGATATACAATTATACGTAAAGTGACACAAACATATAAAAATTAGCAATTGTGATAGAAAAATGCACGAATTATGCACGAAAAACCCAAAATATGCACGATTTTTGAAATTTGGCAAAATATGCAAAAAATATGCACTTATAGAATTAAAAGGAGATTTGTTCCAACCAAAAGTCGCACTGTTTCTATGCATAAAAAGGCTTTCTAAGTTTGCAGAAAAATATGCAATTTCATAAAAATCCTATCCCTACTGATTAAATAATGCGAAAAGTGGTCGATGTAAATTGAAGAAAAAAATTGTTGGGTCCATGGCAGAAACGAACTTGAGAGGATTTTGCTTTATGGAGACTCGGCTGTGAAGCCAAAAATTATAGGTGCTATTACCTCAGTTTGCGTTTGGCATCCGAAAAGGCTTTGCATTGTTCGAGATTCTCAGGGTCATAATACTTGTTTGGAGATTCCTGAATAAAATTAACCAGATATAAAATCTTTTTACCGAATCCATATGGACCAAGCTAACCGTGGAACTAGTGGTTGGTGTAGATTGGAGGAAATTATTATTGGCTGCACCAGCAGCAGTATTGGAAGCACTTAGAGCTGAAGACGTGGAAGGAGGGTTGCTGATGGATGGATGCAGGGATTAGCCATGTTTCTGGTGCCCGAAAAGTAGTGCTGAGGTTGTTGAAGTAGGGCTAGCATAGGTGGCATTTCACTCCGAGATTCACTAGATTAGAATTTTTGTTACAAAAAATGTTTCTTTCTTCCGATAGGCAGAAGAAGCATTAGATTCGGTTTCATATTGCGTTCCGAGAATCACAAATCCAGCCTGGTTACTCTTCGGTCCACTACGAAATTTTGGCCGGACTACGGTCGTATTGGAAACAATCCGGTCTCTCTCTGACTTCAGTATAAATCGCTGCTCAACTTGTCAACCAACTGTCTAATCAGTTGAACTCCACCTGCTTATACAGGTGATTGATTTTTGGGAACAACCAAAATTACCTCAAGCCCTCATTGTCCGAGGCGACCACATCTGTGGACCAGCTGTCACTGACCAGAGAGTAAGTTTCGTCACCTGCAAATAGCTTTTAATAAGTAAAAAAATTTCTGAATCAAATTAACCTACGATATTTGGAGGGTTCAGCTGGTGGAAGTCCAAATTTCCCAAACTTTTCCTCTAAGCCTTCATGATTTTGTTTGCGCACTGTAACTGGAAGGGTCTGAAATTGCCAAATATAGCATAGAATTTTTGCGGGTTATTAAACTACCGGAAGATTTCTCCTATTCTCTACAGGAATAGCCACTCCAGGTGCATTGGAAAAGGATGAACCGGCTCCGAGAGGATCTTAAATTTGATGAAAATAGTTTTAAAGTTAAAGTTTATCTTTTTAGTTAAACTGGAATATATGGGATATATTTTGGGACAGAAAACAGTAAATTTTGAGACTGAAACAGCGTAGGTAACACAAAATTTGAAAAAAAAAATGTTTCAAGAAAGTACAATTCTGAAAAAAAATACAAGAAAAGTACAATTAAGTTACTGAAAATCAGGTCAATTAACAGCTCAATTAACCGACCGAAGAAAATTGAAAAAACCGGAACCGAAAACCGGCTCTGAAAAAAACCGGTTTTTTAACCGGCCAATCCAAAAAATCCTAATAAAAACCATTACAAGTGGCAGTTTTTGGTGAGGTCCTGATAACGGAAAAGAACCAATTTGTTGGGGCTGGGCTTTCTACTGGAATTTCACCCGAATCTCAGCCTTTCCCAGCCAAAATCCAATAATTCCATTTTCGGGGTTGGACAGACTTGCGGACAACATTTTGCGGACACAACGCATTCGGACCAAATTTTGCGGACGCGAAATTTGTGGACGAAAATTTGCGAACAAAGATTTGCGGACGAGACTTTGCGGACCGAATTTCGCGGATGCAACATTTGCGGACGAACATTTGCGGACCGACTTTTGCGGATAAACCGATGTTTGGCAGAAAAGGAGCAGAAAAAAGAAGGTATCTCAAGCCGGAGTGAAGGATGACAGTATTTAAAACTAAGTTAGCCGAAACTGTGACTTATATGCGATGCTTATATGAAGTTCGCAAATGTTCGTCCGCAAATCTTGCGTCCGCAAGATTTGATCCGCAAAAGTTGAGGCGCAAAACCTCATTCGCAAAGCTTTGTCCGCAATAATGACGTCCGAAAACACGCATCCGCAAAATATTGTCCGCAAGTCTGGCCAACCCTATTTTTGCACCATATATTTTACTGAACACACAACTTTGACTTATTGTACCATCCTTTCTTACCAGATCTCACTCTATATGTTATATTCAACTTAAAAAAGTCAAAAATTTAGACAGATCTACTCACCATTTTGTTCTGCAGCACCAGAAAATGGAGTATCACGGCCAGAATTTCTTTCACCACTTATACTAAAAATATCACAATTATCACATCAAACCAGCCCGACGCAAATTTGGTCATTTTCCCATCCCGGATCCCCGTCCCGGAAAATTTTTTGACCTTGTCGTGTGTTTTCGTCAATGTTTTCGGAAAATTTAAGAAAACATTCAGAAAATGACTTTTATAGGGTAGAAAAGGAATACGTAACTAATGAAACTACCTTAAAGGCGATCCCCTACCAGACACATTAGCAGAAATAGGGACTACGTCTATGTCACTGAAATTATCGGGTAGGGTGGATATGTCTTCGGCTTCATCGTCTTCTTCCCCTTCAGCATTGGCCATTGGATTGTCGTTGGAGGAACAGGAAGCTGAAGAGGCACCCTCGGCTTCCTCTTCGTCACTGGCCACATCTGTGGTCCTGTCGGACACTGGAATATAGTGGAGGGTATTCGGGTTGGATGGTACGATATCCTTACCAACACTTCCAGAAGCAGCCACAAAAGCCACTTTGTTCTTTTTGTCAGTGTCTTGTGAGTCCTTGTGCTTGCGAGAAGAATACATCCGCGCAAAAGATTGCATAATGGCTTCCTCACTGGCTAATCCCAAAGGAACGTCATTGTCCACTAGCGGCAGAATAAACACCTGAACAAAGGAGTTGCTGCACTATATACTAAAATTTTGGTTTTATGAAACATCCAGCAGGTTGTAAAATATTTTTTATTTCCGGTATAGATCACAAGAGACACAGACAAAAATTTTAGATTGCTGTTTTTTTTCAATTGGGAAATTCAGCAGTTGTCCAATACTCTTTTTTTGCCTGATAGCCGATTCTCACAGAGTTTAGGTCGATGCATTTATTATTGAAGTGTTTTTCGAATATGAAACACCGGGCAGTATCACGCACCGCATGATCAAAGCTCTAAAATTACCGTATTCTCTCTAATAGAGCGGCATGCCGCTCTATTTTCAACCTCCGAAAAATTTTTGGATTCACCTTAAAAATTCAGTAAAACGTGGTTTACCCCCTAATTTCGGCCTTGAACCCTATTAGAGAGTGCTGATCTATTAGAGAGAATACGGTATATGGCCCAATTAATGCAAAATGCTCAACATTCTATCATGACCAAAAATTGAAATCTGAAATTTTTGCCCAAATTGAGAAATAATTGCCAGTAAAAGTATCAAGTTCGACCCCCACTCGGGCGTGACACTTTTTACCTCGATTTTCCAAGAGTTTTGGAAGTTGATTCCGGCCAATGTTGGCAAGTTGTAACTATTCCAATTTTGCCAGTAAGTTTTGTACGGAGTAAGACCCGGGGATCACAATTCAATTTTTTTAAATCTGGTCATGTTTAGAAATTACCGGTAAAATCGAGATCCCTGCGATGTTTTTTATAAACTTGCGGATTGATTTCGACAGAAGACTTTGAAAATTGAGCTAAAAACGTGTCGGATCCAGCTGAAGGTTGAACTTAAAAAGGCGGGCGACATTTATTAAGACTCGTCTATAAAAAATAATCTATCTGAACAAATGTTCCTGTGCTTAAATGTCAAAACATTGAAAGACTCTCCAATCCTAGGTAGTAACAAATTTACTTCTGCTCTAGCATCTTTAGGGTCAACCATTGAGTTAGGACTGTCACTAGTTTTGTCCGAAAACAGGTCATTCATCTGCTGGAAATTTGAGGAAAGGCTCTGAGTGATGCGCTGGTGTATTCTGGACGTTGAATTGGAGTTGTGCATGAACCTCTGGTGGGACTGGGACACTTTGGTTTGCACTGAAAAGGTGAAATGTCCATTGAAAATATACAATACCAAAACCAGACGAACCCTTGTCAGCCAAATGCCTCAATTTGCCTGAAGAGTTGGACCTAGATGGACTGCTGGCAGTGAAAGATGAAGAGTCGCTTTGCTTGATGTCTCCGTTGCCCTTCAAACATCCGGATTCGTTATGCAAGCACTGCAGCTCCATGGGCATCTTTTTGAGCATGTTGCTGAGGTTTTTGCGAAGTGGAGCGTCGTTTATTTCGTTGAGAGCAGGCGATTTCAGGTAGAAATGCTGAAAAAATATACTTGGTACCGTATTTACTCTAATTGTAGCCCCCCTCCCTCTAATAGTAGCCCCTCCTTAGGAGGAGGGTTGAAAAATAGTAGCCCCGTGAAAAGCGTCCTATTTAGGCCGATTTCGCCCCCCTCTCATTGTAGCCCGGAGAGGATGATTTTTTATATTTGTCCAATTTACTTACAATGACATTTACTTCTCCAAGTGTTCCTACGCAGGCCTTCCGACAGTACACTAGAAAAATATCTCAGTGAAAAAGTTCCATTTTCTGTCTATCATACCTTCATTTCCATCAGCATCAGAGACCGCATTGGGGAATACAGACTCGAGGGAAACTGAGTCGGAGTTCAGAATGGTTCTCACTATTTCTGGCATCACACGCTGAAAAACAAATTGTTCAATTAGACAAATAAAGATTTCAATACAGTCAAAACTCGCTAGGCGGCCATCTCCTTAGGCGAGCACAGCCTGGTCGCTAGTCCTGTGGACCGTTTATTAAAGTCTATCGAGTGAAAAAGCAACCAAATCAGACTCACGCTGGCCACTTTTCGGGCTTGGGCTATCCGATTATTTGCCACTTATAGAGTTGGACCCTAGCAAGATACGACTATTGAATCAATGCCTACCTGGTCAAATCTGTTCAGCAACTCGCCCATGTAGGAGGCAGGCTGTTCATAAGGCAATAGGGCCAGACTTTGCAGTATTTGACCAACTTGGATTAGATTGAACCTAGCGATATGACTGATTGGAGTGTCTGATATAATGCCAAGCTGAAATCCAGGGAACATATAAAAAGTTATACCTTCAAATGCCTACTGGTTCAGGATTGATGATGGCGGAGCAGAGAAAATAGGTGAATATCATGTCTGTACAAATCAGGGCTGCCTGTAAAAAAATTAGCAACGCTTATTTCGTAAAATTTTGAGATGAAGACCTCTTCCTTGGTGACATGTGATTTTTTTTCGATCAGACTGGTGTGCAATTGGCGAACCAGCCAGGTTAAACTGGATGGAAAACAAGACATTGCATTCTGGATAGCTTAAACAAGTAGTTATTACAATTTGGAGGGAATGCAGAACACAGGCTCGTCTTGAACAGCTTTCAAAAATTTCAAATTAGTACCTGGTGCAAGTTCGGTTTTTGCCAAAAAGATTACGGCTCTTTCGGGTCTGCTCCATTTTACTAGGGTTTTGGAATTGCTAACTGGTCAGAGAAGTTGGCCGATCAGCGAAAATTGGCTAATTGCGCATCCCAAAAATTCTGATCTTTGAATTAAATTTTGCGATTTCGTGAAATTTTGTTGAAATTTTATTGAAAAATATGTAGTTGAAATCATGACTTTGAAAATAGACCTAGACTTGCTTAATTTTCGCATCAAATTGTCTAGCTCTTGGTTTTGCCGGTATTTAATACCATGCTTTTAAATCACGCTTTTCGGCTCAGTTTTGTTAATCGCAAGTGTGCTTCTTCAAGTCATAGCCATGCATGTCAAAAATGAATTTAAAAAAGTCTGCCGACCCGACAGCAGCTCAAGTTCCCGCCCCTCCTTCAAAAAGCATTTTTCTCTAAGCCAACTTTTTTTCATTTTTAACCTATTTCACATCTTTTGCACCTACAATACCAAGGGTATTGGGCCGATTCACAGCCAAGGACCAGCACACTCCACATTGCAATGGATTGGGATGAAAAAAACCCAGGGAACTGAAAAAAGTAGGCTAAGAGAAAAATATTCTTTGGAGAGGGCGGGCTTTATGGCCGACGCAACAAGTGGTGAAATTCGAGAATGTCATTAGACCGCGGTCTTACATTTTAAGAAGCGATTTCCAATGACCACCAGCTTGTCAACTATGACTTGTCGGTGTCTTGCCACCCTGTCCTTGTACAACTTGGAAGTTTCATCAGGTCCGAATCTCCGAGCTCGCTCGGTTGCTAAAAAAATGCCATTGCATTTTTTAAGCTAAAACTAGTAAAATTTTCAACCTGGAAATCGAATAGGAGACTTTGACGGATCAATATCCAGAAAAAGTTCGTCCTGACTCAGGAGGAACATCACTGGTTCATGCAAGGCTGCAGTCAGAAATATCTGCAAACGAGCCGATATTTTTAAAGTCGAAATAATAATAAGTTACCTTTGCAGAAAAGAGCTCTTCAGAGAAAAATTTGTACATCTGAGAAAATGTGGAAGACCCTTTTCTTAGCAGCCTCCGTGGATCGGAATTGGTGACCAGCTGGAGAGATATTAGATGGCCAAGCAAATCCACCATGCCTGTAAATTTGTCAGGTTTGAGTTATGTTCCCTTTTTTCTATGTCCGATTTGCGGTTCCATTTCCAGCCCGGGTTTTAGGGCAAGATTTTTACTCCAAAATAATACAGCGCATGGTTTTTAGATTGCGCAGAGTGGGTTTCAGGGCAATGTTTTGCTACTATATGTTTTACTTCTACTACTATACTATTACTACTATTTACTCAGCCGGGTGAGTTATTTTTCGGATCCCTGAAAAACGGAAAAATTCAATGTGTGTTTGTGCGCATCTTAACTCCAAGACCCCAAGTCCCACCGGGGCGCAGGAGGCTTGAGAGTTAGAGATGTGCACACTTAATTACCTTAGACTTGATTCCGAGCAAGACTCATGAAAATGCAATAGATGCTCTTTTTGCGAAGCTCCAGTGACTAAAACGGGGTAAAATACCAAACAATGACTATAACCATAGGGTGGACCAAGGCAAAAATTGACTAAAAAAACCAGGGGAGACCAAGGCAGTCGATTTTTTTTGAATAATGGCCTTCCCACACTGTTTTTGTCGTTTCTATCGGTTTAGGGCATAAAAAATACTTAAACCTCAAGAAAACGCACTTTCAGCTCTGGCTAAATAGTTTGCTCCTGCCCAAAGCTTAAATTGAGACATGTTACAAATCAGTAAGTGACCAACTGAAACCCCATTCAATAAGTGTTGATAAAAAAAGCCCCTGGGCTTAATATAATCACTGAACATAAGAAATAGACCACCGATTGAACGCCTTTCGAGAGACTGTTCCGACTAAGGCCGTTCTCTTTAACATATTTATACCCTTTTCATCGGTCGGAAATACACAAGAGCCATAGAGCAGGTTGAAAATTGCGCGATTCAGCTCATCCATGGGTATCTACAGCAATAACTGTAAAAGTAAGATTGGGAAATGACGAGAAATATTACGTCAGAGTCAAGCTTTTGAGCAGCATTCAGGAATTCAGCTACAGCTCTCGGAGCTAAAATTGAAATAATATTTTGGGAAGAAAACAATTTCGGGCTTACACTCTAGCAAATACTTAAGAATCTGACAGGTAGCAGTGATGTGATGGCCTAGCCCTTTGTACCCCTCCAGAAATTTGGAAGAGTTGATAGCAGCCATCAGCTGACAGGAATTGTCAGGAGATACTGAGGGGTCGGAGTTTATCAGACGATGCAGAGCCACCTGTATAAATAATTGAATTCTAAAAAGGCTCAAATTGCTTTGTAGCTCAATCTATAATGCAGACATGGGACGGAATTTCCAATGCGGTGTTTTCCCGAGGGTTTTTCGTTCTGATTTCAACTTTCCAAAAAATAAAAAACATTTTAGAGAAAAAATTCTAATCTGTATATTCATTATTTTGACGTGAAACTTTTTTCTCCTTAGTCAAACCCGAAATTCCGACACCGGATGCGGGCATAGTCGATTTTACTATGAGACTAGGGTTGTCGGGTACCCGGAATTTCCGGGTACCCGAACCGAACCGGAACCGAAATTTTCGGGTACCCGAACCGATATCCGAAAAAACCGAATTTACAGAAAAAGGCTTCCTGCATACACGCGGTCAACTATGAAGTCGGTTACCTCACTTTTCAACATTCTTACAAACGATATCTGGAAGGACAATACTTTTTTGGCGCAAATGTTTCTTTTGCGTAATTAGATTGAAAATGTTCACCTTTTTCAAAAAGTTTTAACACTATAATGTAGCCCTGAAATTATGGTTTCCAGTGTTAGGAATTTTCGAATTTCTCGTCCTCGTCCTTGTACTTCGTATCAAAAATTTTCGGGACCGTACTTCGTACTCGTCCTTGTACCAATTTTTTCAAATCGCTCGTACTCGTAGTACTTCTCATTCTTTTCGCTCGAACTCGTCTTCGTCCTCGCAGTACGAGGCTAAAATTGACTCGTACTCGTCTTCGTCCTCTTTTTTTTCTCGTCCTTTGTGTTTTCACTCGTACTTTGCTCGTACTTCATACTTAAAAGCCAAAAAGTAAGTTTAAAAAAAATTACACCTTTGCTTGAAGCTAGTATATCTTGTTGTTAAATTATAACAGAACACGATTTCTTCAAAGTAATTTCAAGATTTGACTTTTCATTAAAAAAAACTACAAAATAGGTACACTGCAATTTTTCTCGCCGACTGTGAAGTGAGATCAGTGTTTTCAAAAATCACAGTCACACCAGAAAGTCACAGTGAACCTCCCAATCACACTAAAATCACACTCACACTTGATGTAAGGGTAAATCGATTATTAATACGGGCCCAGGTTGACACAAGCAAACAAATTGTTGCAAATCTTTGATCCCACTGTTTGAAATCGTGTCTCCGACTTTCGGATACCCGAACCGATACCGAAACCCGAAATTTTCGGGTACCCGGACCGAACCGATACCCGAAACCCGAAATTTTAGGGTACCCGGACCGAACCCGAAATACCCGAAACCCGGAAAAAACCGGGTTTCGGTTCCAATTACCCGAAAACGGGTACCCGAACCGACAACCCTATATAAGACAAAGACTACTTTTTAAATTATAATAGAAGCTCTAGCACTTGTTCAATGCTTGTTGTCTCGAGCGGAATTTAAAATTTGACAGCGGCTTTACAATTATAAAAAGTTTTTTGTAAGCAAATCGAGTATGGTGAAGATGAATCCGATGTTAAATTCCAGATTTGAGTAGCCATCAGGGTTCGACAAATGTGCCCTAAAGGGCACATTTCAGGCACATCGTATTTTTGAAAAATTATGTGCCCTCGAAAAGGCACAATGTGCCCTTTGTAGGGCACATTTTTTTCGCGCCATATTTATGTGCCCTACAAAGGGCACAATGTGCCCTTTGTAGGGCACATTTTTTTTGGCCTTAATTTATGTGCCCTTTTTAGGCACATCGGTCAGAAAATGTGCCCTTTTCAAGGAAAAATGTGCCCTTTTCTTTTTCAAAATTTTTGTCACTTTTTTGTCACTTTTTTTTTAATTTTTTGTGTTTTTTACAGATTTTATTCATATTTCGGCCTATACATGTTTATTATAGTTTACAATATAAATACTTAAAAAAATCACGGTAAATACCAGTGTTTTGCATGTAAATTGAGCATTCTCATTTCTAGATTTATATTTCTCTGCTTTAAAGCGGCTCTTTTCTTAGCAGCATGTCGCATGCGGTTGCGAATGCACATCCATAGAGCAATTAACAAGGCCATGTGGATAATCATGCCACCTAAGCCATAAGTCAGCCAACCAACAAGGGTTGCGTTTGAGTTAAGCCATGCCTTTAGTTGTGGAAAGCCACTCCACACGGCCCAACTCGCAATACCAGTGCCAACAGAGGATACTCCACCAGATATGAAAGCCTTGACAGTTCCCTTGTTCTTGCTGTCAGGCTTGGTGCCTTCACTGACACTGTCTCCAGATACTGATCACCGATCATTTGAGTTTCCATCACTAGAGGCACTGCCTCCATTGTTACCACGACCGCCACCTCTACCTGCTCTACGTTTTGCTCTAACCAGAGCATTGTTTTCTGAAAAATTGCCATCTTTACTTAATTCATTAAGGTCAAAACGGGAAAGCCGTCCTTTAGCTGAAAAGGAAATTTTTACTGTAACTAGAATTTCGGTAACTCATAAAAACACATTATATTACAGAAACTTTTTTATTAGCTTTGTAGACTAACTGTTCTTATACAAAATGGTATATAACAATCCTTCTTAGCGGAACTGGGTGTAGCGTATGTCGCCCGGTGCCGAAAAAAGCATCGGCACAAGTGCGGCACCGGGCGTGCGGCACCGGGCAGTTCATCTATAAAACGACCCTAAAATACCCTTTAATATGCTCATATGCAAAATATATCAGCACTATTCTGTAGCGGAGAAATTTCTCTACGAAATGATGTATCATCCATATCTGTGTAACGATTTCAAGTAAATTAAATCGCTGTCGGTGCCAAAAAAACGCAAAAACATCGATTTGCAACACTGGTCAGAACATACTTTACAGTGTTTTTTGATAATTTGTTTAAATATCTGGCACTATTCAACTTTTTTCTCTCAAACAAAAAATATGGCTTTTCAGCTAAAGGACGGCTTTCCAGTTTTGACCTTAATGAATTAAGTAAAGATGGAAATTTTTTCAGAAAACAATGCTCTGGTTAGAGCAAAACGTAGAGCAGGTAGAGGTGGCGGTCGTGGTAACAATGGAGGCAGTGCCTCTAGTGATGGAAACTCAAATGATCGGTGATCAGTATCTGGAGACAGTGTCAGTGAAGGCACCAAGCCTGACAGCAAGAACAAGGGAACTGTCAAGGCTTTCATATCTGGTGGAGTATCCTCTGTTGGCACTGGTATTGCGAGTTGGGCCGTGTGGAGTGGCTTTCCACAACTAAAGGCATGGCTTAACTCAAACGCAACCCTTGTTGGTTGGCTGACTTATGGCTTAGGTGGCATGATTATCCACATGGCCTTGTTAATTGCTCTATGGATGTGCATTCGCAACCGCATGCGACATGCTGCTAAGAAAAGAGCCGCTTTAAAGCAGAGAAATATAAATCTAGAAATGAGAATGCTCAATTTACATGCAAAACACTGGTATTTACCGTGATTTTTTCAAGTATTTATATTGTAAACTATAATAAACATGTATAGGCCGAAATATGAATAAAATCTGTAAAAAACACAAAAAATTAAAAAAAAGTGACAAAAAAGTGACAAAAATTTTGAAAAAGAAAAGGGCACATTTTTCCTTGAAAAGGGCACATTTTCTGACCGATGTGCCCTAAAAAGGGCACATAAATTAAGGCCAAAAAAAATGTGCCCTACAAAGGGCACATTGTGCCCTTTGTAGGGCACATATTTTTTCCAACTGTGAAAATTAAAAAAAAGGGCACATTGTGCCCTGAAAGGGCACATTTGTCGAACCCTGGTAGCCATCAAAAAGTTTTACGTCAAAATATTAATTTTAAAACAATTATCTGATTTTTGTGGACTTTTCGATATAACTATGTCAATGTCTTTTAAATGTCTTTTTTATGTTACTTCGAAGCATTATTTGATGCAGTTTTTCTTATTCTATCGAAGGGTATGCTCTTTTAACTAAACAAGCGGCTGTAATCTCACACTCATAAGAGGAGATATGGCCAACAACAGCTTGGACAATTCAAATTGGGACAATGACGATCGAGACAAAATCATCGGTCTTCTTCGGCAAATATTTACCGAATAAGACCGATGATTTTTTCTCAATAGTCATTGTCTCAATTTGAACTGTCCTAAGCTGTAGCTTGCCGGAGATATGGGTGGTCATTTTGACATATTACACGCAAGGTTGCTTCATGAAAAGCTTTCTGAAAAACTTTCCGAACAGGAAATTTTCTAAAAAATGGAAAGAAACAAAAGAAACTGTACCGTATAACCTCTATTAACCCTCTTTTGCCGGCGTCTCGTACATTCTTCTTTTTCAATAAATTTTTGCATTTTCATAAGACAACCAGGGAAGAAAATCACAATGGCCGAAAAAAAATTCCAGAAAAGTTGAATTCTGAACTGGCCAAATTTTGGCCAACCGGCTCGAAGCGGTAAAAATAGTTATGGCGCCGATTTGAAAACTGACGCTATTTCGAAGACAATTATTTGAATTTTTTTTAGAATTTCGCAATCGCTCCCATACAAACCATCAAATGACTCGAAAAACTAGATGTGAAGTGGTATTTCACAGTTTTTGCACGTCACTGAGCAGTGATTTCTACATTCCGAGCATCTAACGCGCAAAACGCTTGATTTTACAAAATTTGTTTTCTAACTCGTTTCCTACTATGGCTAACTTAATTTTCGCATTTATTTCCCTTTGAAAAAATAACTATGTGGTGAACAGAACGAAAATTCACCACAAAGAGTAATGAAAAATCGATAAATGGATAAATAAATCAATGGCTTACATAGTTTTTTTTAAATGCCGCTTTGGGCCGGTTGGCCAAAATATGGCCACGATTATAATTGCTTCAAAAATCTTACTTTTATATTTCTGTACTTGCAATTAAAAATGCTTTGTTATCTGCAGGAATAGTGCTTTTATATTGCACAAGTAAAAGGCATGGTGAAAATGATATTCGTGGTTTACTAAACCAAATAAAGTTATAAAATCATATAAAATACAACTTTTGATTGAATTTTTAGAAATTTTTGTTTGTCTTCTGTTCAGTGTTTTTATCACTAAAATGTTTGCCAACTTTTTCTCTATTTTTTTCAAAAAAAATCACGTCTGAATGTAAGAAATTAGTCCTATTTTTTTTTATGAATTTTCGAACTGGCCAAAATATGGCCAACCGGCAAAAGAGGGTTAAACGGGCACCCCTACAGTTAACGTTTTTCAAATTTGCTTTGCTTTTTTAACCCCGATATTATTTATTTTTCGAAACGGACGACCACTCATTTTTTAGAGCTTCACAAACTCTACAAAATGAGTGGTCGTCCGTTTCGAAAAATAAACAATATTGGGGTTTAAAAAGCAAAGCAAATCTGAAAAACGTTAATTGTAGGGTGACCGTTTAATAGAGGTTATACGGTATATTAATAAGTGTTAAATTTCTTGTATGATGTGTCACAATTTCTACAGTCATAAACGTGAATTTATCAAATATATTCTAAGTCATACGACAAATTCAACATTTATCTATGAATTATCATAACTGAATGATTTTTTGTATAATTTATAAAATACTCGATAACTGTACGTTGAAAACTGTGGAATTTTACTGAAAAATTTTACAGTTATCGAACATAGTTTGTATGATTCCTTGTAATTTCTGTCCGATTTCTCACTGCCTAACTTTCCGCTATTTTTTATTTCTGCGATTTTTTTGCGGACAGGAAAGCGATCCTGTGGCATGCTGGGGATAACAGAAATCTAGGGAAGAGCAACGCAAACCAAAAAAAAAGCATTAATTTTTTATACCCGATATTTGAGGTCAGAAGTATTATTTACCCTTTCATGTCGACATATCCAGATCAACTTGTATAGCTCCGACAGTTCAGATTGTACTTTGGAATTCAAATTTTGCAAGATGGTTTGTTCATTGTTGACCAACAACCGTTCCGATCTAAGCCGCTCACACAACACAGAAAAGTTTTCCGTTTGTGCCATCTGAAACAAAAAATGCTTAAATTAAAGCTAAGGATAGATTATCAAGAAATCTGATTGGATTTTCGCCGTTATTATATGAACTTCCGCCTTTTCAATTTATTTCCACTGTTTTTTTCAACTTTAAAGGGCCATTGCCACCTGTTTTGCATTGTCCCCGCCAATTCAAATTTTTTCGCCTAATCATTTAACTTCCGTACGGATTTTTCAGCTTGGTTTCTACCAAAAGAATGCCTAGAATTTAATTTTAGGTTAAGCTTTACTGAAACCAAATTAAAGAATCCGTACATAGGTTCAATGATTAGGAAATTTTTTTGAATTGGCGGGGACAACCGTTGTCGGAGACGGCAATGGCCCTTTAAAATTAAGTGACAGAAATTCATCTGGAATTTGACCTCGGCTTTTGACTAACTTGCTTACTTTAGACAATACCGGGTGTCCCGAAAATACCCGACGCATTTTTAAACGGCTTTTTTAAGATGATTCTTGCATCCAAAATTATTTCAATGATGTCATTTTGTAGCTCTTTCCTTATTCTTTCGAATGGTATATGAAGTTTCATTAGAATATTTCAAAAAAGCCATTATTTGGCTACAAACACATGTGAGGTCATTTTAGGATGTTAATAGGCATTTTTATCACTTTAACTGATCAAAATTTTCATTGGAAGTTCAAAGCCACAGCAAAATAAGAGAACCGTGATGTAGCGCAGTTCAAGAGCTACAAAACCCACTTTACACAGTAGCTTTTAAAAATCTGGGTGTTGAGATATGGCTTTTTTGAAAAAATTAATATCTTGAAATATGACCAAAATCAAATCTTCTCCAAATTTTTTGGAATTTTAGTCATTTTTTCAAGATATTAATTTTTTCAAAAAGCCATATCTCAACACCCAGATTTTTTAAAAGCTACTGTATAAAGTGGGTTCTGTAGCTCTTGAACTGCGCTACATCACGGTGCTCTTATTTTGCTGTAGCCTTGAACTTCCAATAAAAATTTTGATCAGTTAAACTGATAAGAATGCCTATCAACATCCTAAAATGACCTCACATGTGTTTGTAGCCAAATAATGGCTTTTTTGAAATATTCTAATGAAACTTCATATACCATTCGAAAGAAGAAAGAAAGAGCTGCAAAATGATATGATTGAAATAATTTTTGGATGCAAGAATGATCTTGAAAAGGCCGTTTAAAAATCCGTCGGGTATTTTCGGGACACCCGGTAGTTCAGTATAATTATAGCCATAAAGCGGGGTTGAAAAAAAAAGCGGCATTGAAATAATTTCACGGCGGTACTCCTTCGGAATGGTCATCCCGTACTTTTTTCGATTTTTTTGTTTTTTTCGAATTTTTTTTGTAAAATTACCCGCAAATCCATGTTCTTGGGATGGCAATAGAATTTTTTGTTTTTTTGTCTACAACTCGGTGTTGCAATGTCAGACGAAGTTGTGCAGAATTGAAAGTTTGATAAGCATCAGCAATATCAGAAAATCGGAATCCCAAAGTAGGATTTATTAACATGATTTATTACATATCATATACGATGGAATACCAGACAATTATTTGTTCATAAAATTCCATAAACTTCTCTTACTTGCTTCCAGAAATAATAAAGACCGTCCTCACAGCCACAAGAACTCATCCACAAGAACTCCAGAATGAATCGCTGGAAAAGTTCGCCTCTTTGCGTCCCATAGCAACCCGGTTTGCATGTTTGAACTTCTGCCACGTGCTTTCGATTGTCTGCGTGTGTAAGAGCGGGTCATCCGGATCAACGAAATGCAGCGAGTGGTTAATCTGAAAAAAGCAGTACACAAAAGACACCTATCGTTGAACAAAGAAAAAACATGAAATCCCCACAAATGCAAAAAGCTACACTCAAATGCGTATATTCAAGAAATCCTTTTAAAAAAATCTTCTATAAGCCGACCATCCGTCAGAAACGACGATTGAACCAGGCAAGACAAAGCGCTCGACAAGGCCGAGGATACTTGAGACGTTTCTCACAGCAACCGGAATGATAAAGCACTCATCGCAGTTTCCTTGTTCAACTCCACCGAAATACCTTAAATTTGGCGCTTATTTACTTCGGGAACTTCTACAAACCCGGCAGTAATAGTTTTAAATATATACCATTGTTGATTGCCAGACTGTTGATCAATTGGAACGCGCCCTCTGTTGTACTTGCGCCGAGTCAAAACCGTCTCATCGATTTCTACGATCTTGCCAGGGCCGCCCAATTTCACAGGATGACGGATGAAGAATTCGACGCAAATGTTCCGAAACCACCTGCAATAGTGTGCCCTGCTTTCAGACGAAACGGTTGAACCGTCATTGCGACGCATTTCAAGCTGAATAAGCACATCTGTAGCCATTTGATGCACCCAGAAATATGAGAACAAAAATATCTAAAAGCTAACAGTAAAAAGCGTCCAGACGGATAATTGAAATAAACCTCTTTATGATTGATCTAGCTTAGCATTTTCAAAGATGGTTCCATGGAAGAAACCGATTTGACATCTAGGGACATTTTTCAAAAACGACACTTTTCAAATGTAGTTTTTTCAAAACGACATTTTTCCAAACGACCTTTTTCCAGAACCTCGTTATTCTATACCCATACAACCAGACAGACATTAAACAGACACAAATAAACCCCAACTTCGTCCACCAATCATGCTTTATTAAAAAAAGAAACCGAGAACAATAATAATACTACACTTCAAACAAAACCATTTCAGACTCCATCAATGTTCACATCTTCTAAATTCATCCCGTCGATTGCGTTTGCCATTCGGGCCATGCTGTTTCCCATCTCCTCCGCATTGAACGCTGCGAAAACCTCTTTGATTCCCTCGATCTTTCGCTTCTGAGCCGCAGTGCTTGTCTCGACCAGACCAGAAACGTTAATCAATTCACCAAAAGCTATCAATTTGGTTATCTTAGACCCTTGGAAATATTTCGTTTTGGAAAAATGTTGTTTGGAAAAATGTTGTTTGGAAAAGTGTCGTTTTGGAAAAGTGTCGTTTTGGAAAAATATCGTTTGGAAAAATGTCGTCTTGGAAAAGTGTCGTTTGGGAAAATGTCGTTTTGAAAAGTGTCGTTTGAAAGAATGTCATTTTTGAAAAATGTCGTTTTTGAAAAATGTTTCCTAGCCGATTTGACGCTTGCATTTCTTAACACCACATTGAAAGATTTGCTTGCCGTTGGATCGCTTGCATAATTTCATTTCCTTGCCACAGACGCACAGAGGATTCAGATGCAGAACACCGATCATCTGAAGCATTGCTGGAATTGCTCATCGGATCTCTCACTCACAAGCGGCATTACTGGAAAGAGATTGAGCCCGCGCAAAGTTTCCATTTGAAATTCTGTGTAAGCCCAAGACAAGAATAAGAAGGGGAAAAAAAGTGTTGATGTACAATAGACCCAAAATAATAATCACCAAATTTTCTATTGCCATCCCAAGGACATGGATTTGCGGGTAATTTTACAAAAAAAATTCGAAAAAAAACAAAAAAAAATTCGAAAAAAGTAGGGGATGACCATTCTGAAGGAGTACCCATTGAAATAATTTTTGGATGCAAGAATGATCTTGAAAAGGCCGTTTAAAAATACGTCGGGTATTTTCGGGACACCCGGTAGTTAAGTATAATTATAGCCATAAAGCGGGGTCTCAACAAATTCGGATTCAGCCAATTATTTTTTAAGTAAAAATTCCTTTCCAGCAACTTTGTTTTACTTGAAGTTGATAATTTTTTAGATAGGTGATGGAAATCAACTAAAAAGGCGCAAAAAAGAAATATCAGATTTTCAGCTACAGTTATCGTCAAATAGTCGGGCTCTATCTCACTATCTGGTGCCGAAAAACGCTTTCATGCCCCCTGTTTCATTTTCTTGAAAAATGCATTGGTCCCAGCTGTTCATTATGATAACACTGTGATTATTGCCATAAAAGTGATTATGGTTAGCATGATCACTTTAAAAACAACAAGGGGGACGAAGGCATATTTTGGCACCAGATGATGGTTTAGAACCAATAGTTGGACTTGATGATTTGCACTCAAGCAACTAAATTAAACAAGTTGAAATCACAGATTTATAAAGCCGCCAAGCATTTTTGTTTGAGCGCCAATTTGAGTGTTAAAATTGTAAGTTGGTATCAGAAATACTCGCCTGTTGACCGAAAGCCGAAAATGAGAACAAAAGAGAAAATACCAGAGCGCAAGGATGACAGCTGGAACCAAGTAGAAATCCAGAATGTTTCACCGATGGCTGGAAAACTGCTGATGAAGAACAAAAAAAGGTTCCAGGAGAAGAAAAATGTGTTTTAATATTTGGTGTTTTTTTTTATTTTTCGCAATACAGTCGAGTCTTGATATAAGTTGCACCTGGGCCAGTCCCAATTTAAATTAACCCGTTACGTTAGCCTAGATACGAGATACTTCTGGTCCGGTCCCGAGGGTGGGCTCTATATATGTTCGAGGGACCCCCGGAAAAAATATGCCTTGGTCCCCCCTGTTGTTTATTTTCGTGATTTTAAAGGCTAAGGTTTAGGCAAGTTTTCTTGTTTTTTTTGAGTCTACAAATTGATCTTGCGGTACTTATGCTGTTTGGGACCGACCATCATTTTTTACCTTGGTCCCCCCTGTTGTTTTTTCTTGAAAAATGGCTTGGTCCCCCCTGTTGTTTAATGACGGTCGGTCCCAAATAGCATAAGTACCGATCTTGCTTTAGACTTATGAGTAAAAACCTATTTTTGAGTTCGTCCTAACATACGGTGTTCAACTCTTGCCCAAATCTAACGAGGGAACATCTCGAGCTGTTTTTTCAGATAGGCATGATTTTAACTAGTGATCGACACACGGTTTTTTACAAGTTGTAGGGGATCTTATGACTAGTGCCAATAAGCAAAAAAATGAAAAATTTCTTATACGGCGTGCAAAGTTGTTGAGTCAGAAACCTCAGCTATGGCCAACTTTCAACTATTTTTAAGTTCTATCTCACAAACAATCATTAGTGAATGCTTTTTGGAAATACATATTTTGTAGAGCACATTCCGGCCCACAAAATGAGTATGAACATGCATAATCAGAAGTTTGTTATAAAAGCAAATAAAATCCAAAACAGTTACTAGGAGTTAAAAAGCCTCCCAAAACAGCCACCCAATTCAAAGCTTCAAAGCATTGAGATGTTTGTAGGGTTTTTTTCACCTCTGCGGCTGTTTTGAACTGTATCTGCGTCTAGAACAAACGTCTCATTACCGTATTTTCTCTAATTAGCCGACATGTCGGTCTATTTTTCAACCCTTCAAAAATCGTGAAAATTTTGGGTCGATCTCGACATTTTCGGGTGAAGATCCAAAATCGAAAAAGCGGAATCGATAGAGCTCGTGGGAGCTAAGCAAACGCAATAATAAACAGCGATGTAAATTTTTTTCTTTGGATTGAGATACGGACCCTCAAAGTAGGCTAATTAAAGAAAATACTGTATGATAGCCAGAGAAGGTGCGTTATGCACCACTGGTTTCAAGATCACTTTCGGCTCACAAATATTATAAAATTTTTAAATATTCGCTCTTGCTCTGAGTTTTTAAAAATTTGGCTCCCTTCTGGCTTTAAACTTTTTAAATATGTGCTTGGGCTTCAGATGCGACTTTTCGATCCGGCGCGTTATACAGCACTGCAAGTCTCCGCAGAACACTCTAAAAATCGGGTTCTTGATTAGGCTTAATAAAGAGGCATGCGGGACCACATAGATTTTGTCAATAATGTTTTCGAATTATTCTTTTATTTGCATTTTAAATTTAAAAGGTTATGTTCTATTCGATATAATGTCACCTAATGACAGTGACAGTTGTGGAGCAGTGCAAGTCGGATAAGTTGTCCGATCTGGCACTGTCAAGCGACGTTGGGCTCGACTAGTGAACGGTTCTAAGTTCTGAACAAATTTTCAAATTTATTTATTATTATTTATTTTTAAACAATTAGCGCAAATAAAAAATAATTCGGCATTATTATTGGCAAAATGTGTGTGGTCCCGCGCGCATTCAAACCTTTCAAATTGCCATGATAAGGAAGAGACAGGGTCCTTTAAAGATGTGATTTTATGTTTTTAAAATATGAGTAAAAACTTGGCCAAATCGTTTTTGATATTCGTAAGTAAACGACCAATAGATTAAGCATAATCATATGCCATTGCAAATTTTCTCAATTTATTAGACTTCTTTTTAATATTTTCTTCATCTCGCTCTCTTGCTGCCTTCATTGATTCATATTCAGCATTCCGCACACGTTCCCTTTCAGCTCTCTCCTCAGCTAACTTTTGCCGTGCAATTCTTTCTCCATTTTCTTGCTGCTTCTGCTTCAATTTTTCTGCAGCCTTTGCTTGTTTCTCAGCTTCTTCGGTCTTTCTTTTACTTTCAGCAAGTTTTTTTTCCAGCTCTTCTACCGCTTTCTTGGCGACATATTTTGCCTCTGCCAATTTATTTTTCAGGGATGAGTTGATTAATATTGCCATTTTTACTGACAGTAGTCCACCTCTTTTTCTTTTTGATTGGAATATTTGCGTGCTGCTAACAGAGCATCTTGAAAATCGTTTGTTTCTTTTGCCTGCTTTTCGGCCATCTTCTTAGTCAGTAGCGCATAAAGTGATATAAAGTTGCCATATGTGTTTGCAGTTTCTGCCAGATCAGTTTGGTTGTATTCAAGTTGTTCTGTAGCCTCATGTGCTTTTTTTTTCTGCTTCTGCGACTTCTTTTTTTCATTTTTTCATATTCCGCCTTGTCGCCAATCAGATTAGTTCTGATTTTTCTTTCGCACTTTGGATAATTCTGTCGCTACGGTCAAGGTCTTGTCTGGTAGCTTTTATGTTTGTATTGATTGCTGACATATAAGCGCCTTCTTCTTCTTTTTTCGCTATCTTGAGATGAGCCAGCGCTTTTATTAGCTTAAGTTGCAGTGATGCAGGCTGATTTTCTAGCTTTTCACTGCTTTGGTTCAGCAGATGTTTGGCTTCTTCAGCAGCTCGTTGAGCCTTCTCTAGTTTTGATTTCGCTTTCTCATAATTCGCAGCCCCAAGATTTTTTTCTAACTGTGTTAAAAATCTTGACTCTAGCTCTTCTTTTGCCACTGCATCTTCAGCCTCTGCTTTGGCATCGTTAGCAGCATTCTTGGCATCCTTGACAAGAGCTAGAGCTTCTCTATAGCGTAGATCAGCAGCTTCCAGTTCTGGTAAATCATTCGCCATTGAGTGTTGAACTATTTCATCACCTGATTTTGCTAAATAATGCTCAGCCTCTACTAGTTGACTATTTTAAGTTCAGCTTCTCCTTTGGCTGCAGATGCTTTTTTGTTTAGAAGCTCAAGATTTGTGCGAGCTTTTTCAATCTGCTGCTCATCTATAAAAAAGTGGTTACTGAAAAGTGTAGAGTTCGATTTTGATACAAGTAATAATAGAAGCAATTTTTTCATTGCGAATCTATTTTAAAGGCAGTTTTTTGTGTCACAGTTACCGTATTGATTCTATTAAACGGCCACACTTGCGTTTAAGACCGTGTTGTTGGCATTGTAATCCTGACAATTTTTCAGTAACTTTTCTCAGGCAAGTTAGCACTCATGTTGTAACCAGTGAGTTGAGCTACCAAATGAGTGGTAACTTTCCTGAATGGAGTTTAAAAAAAATGGGTCGAAAACAGAATGACAACCACGTTTTTTAAATTTAGGCTGAGAAAGGGGGAGGGGGAGCGTTCAATAGAGTGAATAGTAGAGTTGGACAATGTTCTCAATACTATTATCATTATCGATATTTATCCTGGCTTCAATATTGGGTTTCTATCGATGAAAAACCGGACATGGAAAGTCAGTTTTTAAAATTGGATGATAACGTTTTGTTAAAAGAGGATTATAAAAAAATAGTTAAAAATTCAAGTTTCTTGTACGATATGTATGCGTGAATGGTGTGAATACGTGAATGGTACATGATACTATGCGAATATTGAAATTTTTAACTTTTCGGAATTTTTTTGCGTTGGTCTTCTTTCTAATTATTTGGTAATAAAATACCGAAAAATACCGTTTAAAGTTATCTATACCGGAGAATTAAATACCGGTATTGTCCCAACCCTAGTAAATACGGTATTTGGAATATTTTAGAATTGTCGTCATTAGGCTTCAACTAATTCGTGCCGATGTGTATCGAAACGGTGAAAAAAGCTGCGTTACTATTGTTTTTGGTTCACAAGTACATAAAAATTGTACATCACCAATTATTGTGTAGCTAGTGAGATAAGGGACCTCGAGTACTTTAAAAGGGCCATTGATTTTTTTGGCTCACCCTGAGACTGACAAAAAATTTTCTGACATCAATTGATTCTATCAAAAAGTCTTTCTGACATAAATTCAAACTGACAATAATTTGTCTTGACACGATTTCTTTAAAATAAAACTTATATTAGCAAAAACTGTTTCGAAATTAATGATTCTGATGAAAAATGGTATTGTCTTGACTACGGCTAGTTTTTTGGCTGTATTTGGTTTCGATATTATTATTTTCGAAATATGACTAAGCAACTAACCCACTTTAACCCTTCCAGTCTCCAGAAGCAGTTGGATGGTCTTAAAACAAAATTGACTCAGATTCAAAAACAAATCGTATTATCATACGTAAAATCGGGTGGAGAATTGGGTTTGATAAGACCAAAACCCCAATTTCACCTACTTAATCACAAAACCCGAAATGAGTACCCTGGTCCAGGTGGATATCTATTTACGAGCGTTAAGCAAATTGATCCATACCGAATTGATCCATACCGAATAGGTCCACACACGAATTGGCCCACATTTGAATTGGTCAAAACTTTTCGAATTCGTTGAAATTTTTTTTGGGAATTTAAATTTTTTAGTCTGAACCAACCAAACCAAGTGGTCGTCCACTTGAAGCAATTTTTTTACTTTTCGGGTTCTGAAACATATTTTCTGGACTAATTAGAACATGCCGAAGATGGTTTGATAGTTGTTAAATGCCCTTTTGTAGGGTATTTTTTGAGTTTCAGTAAAATCGAATTTTGGCAAAATCAATTATTTTGCAAAATTAAAAAATAACCACACAAAAAGACTTTTTACCACTATCGAACCATCTTCAGCATGCCCAAAATCAGTCCGGAAAACAGGTTTCGGAACATGAAAAACGAAAAAGAAATCGCAGCAAGTGGACGACCACTTGGTTTGGTTGGTTCAGACTGAAAAATTTAAATGCCCGCAAAATTTTTCAATTTTAAAAAATTTCAAATTATTTGGAAAGTGTGGGTCAATTCATGTGCGGACCAATTCTGGATCAATCGCTTAACGCCTGTAAATGGATATCCAACTGACCAGAAGGTACCTTTTCGGGTTTTGGGGTCTGGTTGTGTGAAATTGGGATTTTGGTCTTATCAAACCTTATTCACGTCACAGTTTTACTTTTGATAGCAAGGTTTGATTTTGATTTAGTTTTTTTTTATTTTCAGGTTATTCAGGTGGGTATTCACCTGGACCAGTTGTTCCTACCCTGATTTTGGAGTTCGGGTGGGTGAAAGTGGGATTTCGGTTTTATCAAACCTAATTCCTTACACGTTTTTACATATGATAGCATGGATTGTAGCAATGGATTTTTATAGATCGAAAATTATTTTTTCAGGTTTTCCAGCTGGATATCCACCTCGTTAGGTAGTACCTAACCCAGGTTTTAGGGTTTTGGTGGGGAAAATCGTGAATTTGGTCTGAACAAACCCAACTCCCCTCACAATTTTGCATATGATAGGATGGTTTGTTTTTAGTTTAAAAAATTTTTCATTTTTCAGGCCATCCAGCTGGGTGACAACCTGGTCAGGTGGTACCTGAATTTCGGGATTCGGGTGGGTTTAATCGTAATTTTAGTCCTAACAAACAGGATTCACCACACGATTTTTCATATGATAGGATGGTTTGTTTTTATTTAAAAAAAAATTCATTTTTCAGGCCATCCAGGTGGGTATCCACCTGAGCCAGGGGTACCTACCCTGAACCAAGGGTACTCAGCCAAGGTTTCGGAGTTAGGAGGTTTAAAATCGCGATTTTGGCCCTATCAAACCCGATTTCCCATAGAATTTATGTAAGAAAAAAGTGTGTTTCTAATTTGGGTAAACTTCGTTTTTTGATTTTTGATTTCCCAGTCGACCGGGATGGATATCCTGTCCAGGTAGTACCTATCCAAAGTTTTGGGGTTCAGGTTGCTGAAAACGTAAGTTCGGTACTGTCAAAATCAATCCCCGATTATTTACAGTTTAAAAACAACTTCAAACCAATTATTTGCATAAACATTTAATTTAACTTAATTTAACATTTAACATTTAACTACTAAACAAATTTATTCAAAAAAATATTGTCAAGACAAATTATTGTCAGTTTTAATTTATGTCAGAAAGACTTTTTGATAGAATCAATTGATATCAAAAAAATTTATGTCAGTCTCAGGGTGAGCCATTTTTTTAATTAATTTTCCAAAATTTTATATGGCGATTTTGTTAATAATAATAATTTTAATAACTTGTGTTAACTATACGAAATTCAGTGAAAAACGTACCGTATTGCCTCCAATAGGCTTACATGTGGGTTTTTTTTCAACCACCCGAAAATCGGAAAAATTTCACGTCAATCTCAAGATTATTTTTTGATATATAGGTCCTCAAAGTAGGGGGTGTGGGCTTATTAGAGCATTACTTCCTCTAATGCCTCGCTCACAATGGGATGTCGATGTGGATGTCGAAGTAAATTCGATGTCCAGATCTCTCTAGGTATAGGTGATCTATGTCAGATTTGGCATTTTTAATGAAAAATGCGAGATCCTGAAATCGAATTCACTTTAACATCCACATCGACATCCCATTGTGAGCGGGCCATAGAGGAAATACGGTAATAGACGTATTATAGAGTTAGTGATCCATGATTAGTCATAGTTATTTGAGGGCGACACAAAAGCATCACAAATCATGTAAGAATGATTTATTCTAAGTCGTCCGCTGGGAATTTACAACGACTTGACCTTAACTTTTGAATGTTCATAGCTTTTCATTATATCAACCACTTTCAAAATCTCAAAATAGAAGTTTGGTATTTCTTTCAGTCTTTCCCAAGTTTTATGAAGGACTAATCGAAAATATATTTTGCTCCAAACACTTGTGGGTCATCTTGAGAATTTCACATACATTATTTTACTTTAACCGGTGAAAATTCTAAAGTGTGGTAGCGTGGTAGCGAATATGGTAGCGTGAATCATGAGCTACAAAAGACCAGTTAACAAAACAATTTTTATAAAATTTGAGTTTAAGATATGGCCTTTAAAAAAATGACAAACCCAAATTTTTCTTCGTTTTTAACAAGAATAACTTTTTCCGGAACGCAACCGACCAGCCAACGCGAAAACTCGCGAACGTCAAATTTCACCAATGGCAAAACTTGCCAGCGGAGAATTAGAAACACGGCAATGAAAATTTCGCCAACGGCGAAATCTCGCCAACAAACAATTTTATTTAACTGCCCCTCTTAAGACCGGCCAGGAGGCCCCTAAATGGAATATCTCGTTGGCGAGTTTTGCCAATGGCGAGTTTCTGTGCTGGCGAGAATTATTTTTAAATAATTTTTAGTTGAGTACCCTGCGGTAAATAAGTAATCAAAACATTCCTTCATTTAATTGCAGTGGTGGCCTAGTGGGATAGGGGCGGCGGATTGCAAACGTTCGTCGTCGGTTCGAATGCCACTGGAGGTGATATTTTTCCTCGACATTTTCGAAGTTTTGTCAAATTAATTCTCGTTTGAATTTCTCTGGTACCCGCCGTTCAAAATATTCCCATCGGCGACGAGCATGCCCTTTAAATAGTCCTAATTATATTTAAATAGCCCTAATTAAACTACCGTATTTCCTCTAATAGAAGCCCATGGGCTTCTATTTTTCAACCTCTCAAAAATCTTGAAATTGTCAATCAAAAATGACCTTAACTCCGAAACCTTAGTCAAAAATAGGGGGTGGGCTTCTATTAGAGCATGGGCTTATATTAGAGGAAGTACGGTAATTAAATAGTCCAAAAAGAATAGTGCCCCTTTATATCGGGGGTGATTTCATTGCTTGGGACCAGTGTTTCCAAAATGAAAAATGAAAATTTCTCATTTTCATTTATCTTGAAAAAATGAAAATGAAAATTTTCTCATTTTCACTCTCTTGGTAAAATGAGAATGAGAAATTTTCATTTTCATTTGATGAAAATGAAAACTTTTCATTTCCATTTGAATGAAAATGAGAAATTTTCATTGGGTGAGAATGAGAATTTTTCATTTTCATTTGAATGAAAAATTTTCATTCTCATTGAATGAAAATGAAAATTTCTCATTTTCTCACTGAAAATTCTCATTTTCACTGAAAATTCTCATTTTCACTGAAAATTCTTATTTTTATCGCTTCTTAATCTTATCAGATTCTCACTGAAAAAGACACTAGAAACGTCTAAATGGTATTATTTGAGCAATATCGACATGTCATTCGGCAACGAAAGCGATGAATCGTCTGAAAACTTGTCTGGCGATGGAAGTCCAATCGTTCTTCAAGTAAAGAAAAGGAAGTTGGTCGATCCGATCTGGGGAAAATTCGAGGAAATTACTCAAAATCAGATCAGACTTTTGAAATATAAATCATGTGATCAGGTACAACTGAAACTTTGAATCGCTTCTTCATGTGGCCAAACCATTCATTCGGCGTTTTAAACATTCGAATCAGGCATTGGAGGTACTGTTTTTCTTGCAAGTCATGGCTGTTCTTGTTGCTTTTCGATTGCGCATAAGAGATTAATATTCCCGTCCGCTACACGCTGGGTTCTGCCATCGAAGTGATCAAGAACTTTCTGAAGCTAGAGGAATACGTGATTGTCATCGCTAGCAGGAAAAACTGGTCAATGGTGACAGAGAATGAGATTGAGGTAAACACAACAGGATTTTAACGCAAATCGAATAGGTTTAGTACTCGCGCTGGATCTCAAAATCGGTGGACCGTTTGTTGAAGTGCTTCAAAGGATCCAGGGAGAGAAGACTGTCACAATATCTCATTGTCTTGAATACACTCGCGCACTAGTTCTATCGCTGGATGATTAGAGGTGCTTTCACAAGTTCTTAGTTTTCTTATTTGTAGCTGTTCGTTAGGAAGTAGTGCCGAATGAGCTGAAATTGACGGTCCAAAATCTTCGCGGTAGTTTGAAGAAGCGCTTCACCAATATTCTGAATACTGACCTGACTGATTTCGACCCGATTTTTATGGTTGCTTGCGCATTTGATCCAGACAATCTGACTGTCTTAAAGATGAAGACCTTTCCAAAGCTGCAGAATGGATAAGACAGCTCGTAGGTATATTAATATTTTAGTAGTGAAATCCAGCATAAATCAGCATATATTCAGAATATTGGTGAGCGCTTCTTCAACTACCGCGAAGATTTAGACCGTAATTTCAGCTCAATCGGAAGGCTGAAACGAAAGCTACAAATAAGCAAAACAAGAAGGTGTTGAAAGCAGAGGGAAAGTCATCCAGCGATAGAACTAGTGCGCGAGTGTATTCAAGACAATGGTAATGTGACAGTCTTCTCCCTGGATCCTTTGAAGCACTTCAACTTCGTAACCGATTTTTGAGATCCAGCGCGAGTACTAACCTATTTCGATTTGCATTAAAATCCTGTTGTGTTACCTCAATCTCATTCTCCTGTACATTGACCAGTTTTTCCTGCTAGCGATGACAATCACGTTTCCCTAGCTTCAGAAAGTTCTTGACACTTCGATGGCAGAACCCAGCGTGTAGCGGACGGAATATTAATCTCTTATGCGCAATCGAAAAGCAACAAGAACAGCCATGACTTGCAAGAAAAACAGTACCTCCAATGCCTGATTCGAATGTTTAAAACGCCGAATGAATGGTTTGCCACATGAAGAAGCGATTCAAAGTTTCAGTTGTACTGAACACATGATTTATATTTCAAAAGTCTGATCTGATTTTGAGTAATTTCCTCGAATTTTTCCCCAGATCGGATCGACCACTTCCTTTTCTTTACTTGAAACGATTGGACTTCCATCGCCAGACAAGTTTTCAGACGATTCATCGCTTTCGTTGCCGAATGACATGTCGATATGCTCAAATATATACATTTAGACGTTTCTAGTGTCTTTTTTCAGTGAGAATCTGATAAATTAAGAAGCGATAAAAATGAGAATTTTCAGTGAAAATGAGAATTTTCAGTGAGAAAATGAGAAATTTTCATTTTCATTCAATGAGAATGAAAATTTTTCATTCAAATGAAAATGAAAAATTCTCATTCTCACCCAATGAAAATTCTCATTTTCATTCAAATGGAAATGAAAGTTTTCATTTTCATCAAATGAAAATGAAAATTTCTCATTTTCATTTTACGAAGAAGTGACAATTTTTCATCTTCTCACTGAAAATTCTCATTTTCTCACTGAAAATTCTCATTTTCATCGTTTTCTCATTTTCATTTTGGAAACACTGCTTGGGACTAGGTTTTCGGTACCGGCTTTCCGGGACGGCGTTCCAGTGGTGATGCCGTTACATCGGGGGTAAACTTTGTGGTGTTTTTTGTCAGCCAGCCAAATTTCTCAGAAGGTGCCGTTATAACGGGTTGCCGTTATATCGGCACTCGACTGTATCAAAAGTCCAAAGAAAAATGGCAACATGAAATTTGAGGCTGAAAAAATTAAAGTGGGAGATATCGAGTGGGAAATCTGGTCTTTCGAGGGAGGATATCAATTTGAGCCCTTCTTAACAAAAATATTTTCTTGTGTAAGAAGAAACAAAAACTAGGGTCTTCATTTAACCTTTATCAACTTTTTTTCTGATTATCTTTTTTGGTTGTATCTGTTTACATAGAGCATTTACTTATTTGGCACTGTTCATCACTCATGATCATATCTTAGCGACCGAAAATGGTTCACACCAATTATTCAGCAAAGATCGAAACATAAAAGAGGCGGTTACATATTCACAACTTTGTAGTTTGGTCTTTTTGACAGTGCCAACTAATTAAATGTTCTATGAAAAGGCTGGATGAAACTTGCTGAAAACGAAATTTGCCAAATACGATAACTGCCGAAACGAAGTTTGCCAAAACGAATATTACCAAATACGAAAATTCCCAATGGAAATTGGACTTTCCCCTAGCCTATGTAAACAGATACAGTCGGACCAGGATAAACGGACATCCTCGGGAACGACGAAAGGTATCCGTTTATCGGGGTGTTCGTTTGACTGACCGATGGCCGGGTACACTAAAGACCAGGTACAACGACCGGGTACACTAGTTGAAAGACTTTTCATAAATCATGTTTAAACGTCCATTAAGTCATTCTATCACTCTTAAGACTATAGAAAAATTGTTTTCCGACACTTTTTCACAAAGAAAGTTAGTTTTTTTGAAAAAAATATAGGAAGAGATTGGGCGTAAGGTGTCATTTTACCGGGGGCATCCCTTTTATTAGGTGTCCGTTTATCGAGGTGTTCGCTCATCCAGGTTCGACCGTATGAATAAACAAAATTTTGAAACATTGACATTATCAAAATTTCAGAAAACAATTCGAAGGAAATTTTGAAAATAAGTATACCGTATTTCCTTTATCAACTCCTCATGCTCTGATAGCACCCCACCGTCTAATAACTCACCACCTCTTATGAGTATCCAGTTTACGGACTCATATCTCAGCGTGGAACAAACTCGGAGCCCTGGTTTTGTAGAAAAATGACTTAGAAATAGGGCACATTTCAGTGCACATCGTATTTTTGAAAAAATATGTGCCCTCGAAAAGGCACAATGTGCCCTTTTTAGGGCACATTTTTTTTCGACTGTGAAAATTGTAAAAGGGGGCACATTGTGCCCGAAAGGGCACATTTGTCAAACCCTGGTGAGATGACATTTTGAAACCTATCAATTGAGCTAAAAATTACGTATTTCCTGTAATAGTGCAGCTCTCTCTAAATGAGCCCCTCTTGTAGGATCCTCGTAAAAAGGCCATTAGACTCCTTATTATAGGTAATACGGTAACTGGTTATTGATCACAGTGATTTTACAGCTTTTTGAAGGGTAAATTAAATTAGAATTCCAGTGCGGATCAGTGATGTACGCAGCTTCGCTCTTGGCTCCGATCGCTCCTGCTCCGAGCCAATAGCCAGAGCAGGAGCCAAAAATTTTGCGGCGGGAGCCAAGAGCCAGAGCAGGAGGCAGAAAATTTCGGCCAGGGGCCAAAAGCGATACTTTTAGAGTTCAGTACTTTTGCTTTATTTAACAAAATTATAAAAAAAACTCAGTAATTACTGGTGGAAACGGCTTTCAAAACACTTTCAAGAATGTTGTGAAAATTTTCAAAAATATATATAAGAATTATATATAAATATATAAGCTCTGCTCTTGGCTTTGAGCGCTCCGAGCCATGAGCCAGAGCAGGAACCAAAATTTTGGAGGTAGGAGCCAATAATCAGAGCAGGAGCCAAAATTTTCTAAAGCATATCACTGGTGCGGATGTTTAGGCGGATTCTTTCTTTTCTATCGCAACTTTTTAAATAACATTTTTTTATTAATAGCTCAGCTCGTGTACCTAAATTAAAGCTATAAAACGGCAGGAACAGGATAATTTGTAAAAAATATAAAAAAGTTATGTCCGTCTACGACTGTAAAGTTTTGCTTGGCATCCGCAAACAGCCTCCTCATTGTGAATGCATTTTTTACAACTTTTCAGCCTATTTTTGCATTTCTTAATAAAAAAACAATAGCTACGTATACTTTTTCGATTTATGCGTATTTTTGTGATTTTCCCGACTTAATGTCATTTTTAATCAAAACTTCTGCGTACAATAATTTGGTTTCAAATATAGTTAATGCATACTTTCCTGTCTCATTTCTATTTTTAACATCTATATAAAAAAATTCTTCGACTATTTCAACCATTTTGAGCTAAAATGAAGTTTCATTTAATTTATTGGTTGTTAACTGTATCAGCTACCCTAGCATTAGTAAATGGCGACTGTAGTGAAACATGTGAGTGTTGTGGTCCAGATGGCATGACCTGTGTCAGCTATGAGCATGACTGCAATTACTATAAGCAAAAGTGCAACTACGACCAAGACTGCACTAACAGACACCAGTTTTGTCGACAAGGATACTGTGAGGACCTGCTGACTGTGGTCGACCTAGGGTGGAGTGCAATGTGGACGCTAATTGTGCTCCTGGATTGACTTGTGTCAGAACCCACTGGCTGGTTAGCTGATTAATGTATAAATTAATAAATGGTCGCTGGTAGACCATTTTGTATTTGTCTGATCTTTATCTTTAGTCAAAAAATTGTTTATGTCCAATTTTCATTTGTCACACATTTAAGGCACGTACCCAATGAGTGCAGCGTAGAGTGCGATGTAAAGTGCAAAAAAGTGGTGTAACTTTTTATCACGGACGAATTTTTTTATTACTTTTTTGTAGCTAAGGTTAAAGGCTCCAGAATAAATTGTTTTCCGGTCACACACCACTGAAAAATCTTGATAAAAATGCGTTTATTTGCAGTCTACATGGCCCTCATTGAGTGCTCAGGGGTTGATCAAGAGGATTGGTCACTCAAGAGTGTATAAACGCTTTTTATCAAGATTTTTTCAGTGATATGTGGCTGGGAAAATTTCATTTTTAGCCCTGAATCTCAGCTACAAAATGGTACTAATAGAAAGAGTAATTCGACAGAGAAAAGATTTACAGCAGTTCCCGCTGCTTTAATTAAGAAAATTTAAGCTAGTTCGAGTCGTCTTTATTTAGGTTGGCCGAATGGAGTCCCCTGAAATATCGAATTTCATCTTAGTTAGCTTTGTGTATTTTTTTTCTACACCCCAGAGAGTGACTAATAAGGAAGGGATCCTGACTGTGACCTGGGGAACTTCGATGACAAATTTTTTTCTGCGTATTCTTGTAAAGCGTACCCAAGTTCCTGACAAATCTGGCTCTCCAGCTCTGAAGATCCACAAAACGTAGTACAGGGGTCACCTAAAGTTCTGAAAAAAACACTTCGATACCCATATAACGTTTGTTTATGTTGATAGTGTTTATAATGTTTTTCATAGATGACCCTCGGGCAATCGGTCATTATTTATTAGCTTTCAGAGCTTGGAAGCCAAATTCACATGTGATTTGGGCAAGCTCTACAAGAATACGCGCTTAAAATAATTCATCGAAAAACCACAGGTCAGAGTCAGGCTCTCTCCCTTGTGAGACAAATCAAAAAATTTAGTGATTCAATTTTGATTTTGTGAGCACTGCTTAGAGTCAATCCATCACGTGGCGCACCAATCTGACCTAAGTCGTGATTTTTTTCAACCTTTAATTTTTAGGAACAGATGCTGTGGAGACCCTCAATGTTCTGGAGCTTTAGCTTCTTGTAATTTGACCAAGATTGTCCAAACCGACATCAATTTTGCTTCAACTACCAGTGCACGAACATGGAGGACTGTCCCCGACCTTGCAAGTCTGCAACACTGACTATGACTGTTTGGACAGACAACAGTATTGTGCAAGAACCCACCAATGTGTAGACAGACAATTATCCAACTACTGCAATGTCAATGAAGACTGCACTCCAGAAGGAGTCAATTTAGTTTGTTATAATCACCAATGTATCAATCCTCCAAACTACAGCAATTAAAACAAAGTAGTGTGCTTGTTGAAAAAATAAATAAAAATGATTTCATACTCGACTTTTTAAAAAAGTCCTAGCTGAATTTTGTAATAATAATATTCTACCTACTCAGTATATCATCGAAACAAATCATGCTCTGCACACTCTGTCTCACCTTTAAGGGCCATTGCCACCTGTTTGAATTGTCCCCCGCCAATTCAAATTTTCTCGCCTAATCATTCAACTTATGTACGGATTTTTCAGCTTGGTTCTAACAAAACAAGGCCTAGAATTTAATTTTAGGTATAGTTTTGAAGTGGAAGAATCCGTACATAAGTTTAACGATTAGGAAAAATTTTTGAATTGGCGGGGGACAACCGTTGTCGGAGACGGCAATGGCCTTTAACAATGGAATTTTAACCGACCATCCCGGGTTTCTCTTAAACCATCGATTTTTGGAAGTTCAGCTTATTCAAGGTTATATATGAGCTCCAGTAGGTGTGGCAGTTTTCGTTGATGATGATAACTGCGACCTAAAGCGATGCGTATATAAAGTTCGCCACCCTTTTTTAATGAAATATTCCCACGAAAAATTCTAAGCACAAATGTAACAATTGATTTTTCACATGTGGCAATAACGACTAGGACTGGCTTGAAGATGGGGCACTGGCTGTAACGAACGCACGAATGGGGGAGGGGCTTTACCCCTCAATAGGGGCAGAGACATCGAGCCAAGCGGCAGAGAGTCAGAGGGCTGGCTGGCCCAAGCAACTAGGCTGGCTTGACTAGGGAGAGCCCACAAAAAAGATTGAAAGTGAATTTGAGAGATAATTTTTTACATTTCTCAACACCGATAATTTTTTGCGAAAAAAGGGGGGGGGTCGTCACCTGAATTTAAATTTAACACTCGGACTGTCATGCGTGACTTTTGCGCAAGCTGACTCAGAATTTCTTGATGAACACGATGGTCTTTTTAGTTTATTACTAAAAATGCAAAAAATGAAAAATGTGATTTTCGAGATTTGCCTTGATCCCCCATATGTTTAGATTTCGGATGCTTTCAACATAAGGGGGACCAAGGCGAAATTCGAAATCAAATTTTTCATTTTTCGCATTTTTTGAAAAAAAAAAGTGCGTCGTGTTCGGGGTGAATTCTGAGGATTCTCACGCATGACAGTCCGAGTGTTAAAGGACAATTCCCGTTGCCGACAACGAGAATTTCAAATGTTTGAATAGGCTAGGTGATATTTCTGCCAAAAGTTTTTTTGCCAAAACGTTATTTGCGCTATCGACATTTTCTAAAATGAATTATGCGCCATCGATATTTGTCAAAAAGACTCTTGCGCCTTCGATTTCTTTTATTTCTCGCTTTTCATTTCGTGTTCTAGGTAAGTGTTGATTTGTTTACTTCCATATGTAAGGATTGTTGAATTCCTTATTTCCCGCGCTCCAGAACAATACCAGAGTTTCCTATGGAAACACAATTCCAGTACAAAATGCCAGTAATAGTTTGATTTAAACTGCCTTTTGTCCTGCAGCGAGAACATAGCCATAAGGCGTTCAAACAAAATATAATCATCTTTATTATATTTTGTCTGATTTAAGGTTGCGCTATGTCAAATTCTCAAGTTCTGCTGCGGATGCAAAAGGTAAATTATCATTCTATTGATAAGAGTGAGGCGGATCGAATCTATCCAGCCACTCGCCGCTCCGCTCCTTCTAGTAATAGGTTTCCAGTGATAGGTCTTTAAATACTTATCAATCCAGTATTATGGGATCCAGTATCTCCGTAATAGTATCATAAATTCTAATGGGCAGAATGCCGATTATTCCAGTCATATTCTTTCTAGTCACAGCTCTAACCCCAGAGAGCCTGACTATACTTCTAGCGATAAACTTCCAGTAAAATACCAGTAATCATAGGTCAACCTACGCTATTCCAATTTGGATTCCAGTTAAAGCGAAAGGTTACATTACTAGATTACGGTTTCCAGAAAATGAAACCAGGTACTACGAAAATCCAGACAAAAGATCCAGTGCTTATGCTTGAGGCCAAAGGCAAGTTAATAGTTCAGGACCAGATATCTGTGCAGCCGTCTACTCTTCTGGATGCCTCTGCTAGCTATTCTGCCTCACACATGGTTTCGTCTCCGGCCTCAAGTCGCGTCTATGCCCCTGAGCCGGTGAAGCGGGGGAAAGGAAATGGTCCAAGCAAGCCGAACATGCCTGCAGTGGAAAAGCTCAGCCTCCGTCTTGCCTCCAGTCAGTGCCAGTCCTGTGCCAGTCCAGCAGCTTGCGAATGCTTCAGGATGCATATGAAGACTCCAGTGAAGATGAGGAAGAACCAATCCAGTCTCTCAATAGTTTGTCTTCTATTGATATGCATGGTCCAGTAATAAATGCTTTGTCTATGTGTCCTCTTAGTGCTGCGAGTAATCCCCCTAGGTCTAGGTCGTGCTCACTAGCATCCAGTTATACTTCGTTGCGGACGCCAGAACCATCCAGTTACGATAGGTCCAGTTATGATAAATCCAGTGATAAATTGTGGTGTGGGAAGTCCAGTATGTGGTCCAGAGAAAGTGATGTGCGAGAAAATCAGACTTGGTCGCATGCTCAATGTGATGCTCGTACCTAATAATTTTGGAAAAAGGGGCTCCCGAAGATCCAGCGATCAGGATCTAGTAATAGAGACTCCTCGCGAATCCAGTAGTGGTGATGATGCAGTTATGTCCAGTAAAAGTAAGGTCCAGGAAGTTAGCTTCAGATACGAACTCAGCTCGTATCAAAACCAGATCGAGGGCTAATAGTTCTCACAAACCAGACAGTTCGACTACGGCATTGTTCTGTCAAGGACATTAACAATGCTGTGGGAGACCACAAACCGTCCAGAGCTATCTATCAAAAGCTTACATGTTTGGAATCCAGTATCAAACATGAAGCCAATCTAAAATCCAGAGAATACAAGGAACTTGAGAGGAAAGTTGAGATCCAGGCTAAGTTGCTGGTGCAGCAAGGCAAACAATCCAGGAAATGTAGCAGAAAATGCTAGGCTCAGAATCTCATTACGTTACAAAACGACATACTTGAAGAGTTTGACGCCAGTTAAATCAAGTCGGAGAGCGTGTTGATTGTGAATGTAACCAGTTAAGGGCGAGAATCCAGTCAGTGTCAAATGTGTTATTCAAGAGTGATCTATACTAGATCATAACCAGTCCTTACTAGCGCTCAAGCTACGTATAACGGAAATGACAAGATATAGGGAACGACTAAGAGCCAGAAATAGAACGCCAGTAAGAAGTCATGCCCAGCTAGAACTATGGAAGTAACTCCAGTTACAACCCAAGTTAGAACGCCAGTCAGTACAATCCAGCCGGAATTTCTTCCGCAAATAAGTCCAGGTCAGGTATCTGCGATATCAGAGTTCGCTAAGGCCTCTGCTACGAGCAGTATTGTCTAAAATTACGTAGGGAAAACGCCAGTTTAATAGCCAGAGCGAATAAGAATCCAGTGGAACATCCAGAAATAGTTGAGGACAGTCAAGATAGTTCTCCGGAACAGCGTCTAGACAAAACTCAGGCCAGTAAAAGTGAAGTGTCCAGGTCAGTTAAGAATCCAGATTCTACAGCATATAAGTTGCATGTAGGTGAAATCCAGAGTGTTGAAGAAAACCAGAAAGTGTAAGATCCAGTAGTACTAGTTGAGTCGAAGGGTAACGATCAGTTCACGTCGACCATGACAACTAGAAACTCCAGAGAGTGCAGATCCAGGTACGAATGCACCAGGAACCAGTTTATGGAAGAATGGCTTCGGAAGTCACATCTTCTCCAGGAGAATAGTGAAAGTAGTCATAATCGTACTAGCTCTCTTATGTCCAGCAAAGAACTCGCCAGTGATTATGATCCAGAACATGAAGCTCTGTTCATGATGAAGCTCTAGACAAATGGAACTGTTTAGTGGAGAAACAGGCCAGGATTTTGATAGGTGTTACAAATTTTGAACCAAGCTCCAGATACTGGTGATAAAGTCACTGAAAGCCAGAAAATAGCCAGACTCAAGGACACCTTGATGGTCTAGTCATGACTGTGTTCATGAATGATCATTAATGGAGCCAGACGTACAGTGAGTGGTCAGAAACTTAGGTCTCTATCGATACGGAAACGAACCGAATGAGAGCGATCCAGGAACTCGATGACTCGAGACAAAAATCCAGTCAGTCAGTGGCTGAATTTTACTTCCAAGTGGCTAATCTGAGCAGAAAAGCATACAGGGAGAATCCACGTGACGTATACGCCAGCGTATTCTTGAGCATCTCAAGAAGAGACTCTCTCCTGAGTGTCTCATAGACTGAGATGCAATGGGAGTGGGCCACCCCAGATTTAGAAGAGTTTATACAAAAAGCGAAAGACGCCGAAGAAATCGACCGTCTTGACTCCAGAAATAAGGGTGCGACAGTGTTTCAAATAGCTGAAGTCATAGGACAACAGTTAGACGCCAGATTACCATCTAAGAACACGGCTCACGCCATTTCTAGTAACAATCCAGATAGTAGTAGAAATAGGGGAAGTAGTCCAGTTGTGAACTCCAGGGACAACAGTCCACACTCCAGTAATAGGCGGTCCAGTGACGATTTGGCCAGAAGACAGTGACTTTCCAAGAGCCGAAAGGTATCAATGAAAAGTAGCCAGTATAGAGCAAAAACCAGACATGTTGAGTCCAGTCCAGTTCCTCCCGTGTACAACCACCAGTGTAAATCGTGAATCCAGCAGTGTATAGAGAATGGGTCGAAATGGATACTATCCACGACAGCAGTCCAGAAGCATGTCACCGTCAGTAGATATGTGCCTCCTGATAGAAATGTCCAGTGTTATAGTTGTAATGGAATGGTTCACTATGCAAATAGTGTCCTAACCGTAATCCAGTGTCGAATGCCAGTATAGAGGTTATGTCCAGAATAGACAGTCGTCTAACAACACCAGACCGATCAGAGGAAATTTCTTTGGATCGTACAACCGGAACCAGTATCAGCGGGATTTTCGCGTCCTGGTCAAGACGCCGGTGATCAGGCATTTCAGTTGGCGCATTGAGTGCGACACTCCAGTGAAAATCCAGTTGCGAGTCAGAAGGTTGACTGGGCTCCAGTAAAGAACGACTTCGTGACGTACCGCACAGTCGTGATGTTTTGAAGGATCCAGATATCGTGAAGAATCCAGTTAAGCGTCCAGAGGAGGTAACCCCTCGAACAGGTCCAGATATTTCTGAGTGTTCATTCGAGAATCAACTCCAGCATGATCCGAAATGTTTGAATGTCCAGTTGAAAGTCGATCTCGAACCAATCCAGTAAATGTGAAAGAAGAACAGTGCATGTGTCCAGTAGATATGATACAGAACAAGCGTTGCTAGACGAATACGCGATCTTGAGATTGCGTTAGAGTTCAAGCAATGCCATGACCAGAAAATTGAGGATGTCGAAAGTCCGGATCTTGTCGGTTATCCATGTACACTTTTTCATTTTTGCATCACTTTAATTTTTAGGCAAATTTTTTTCCTAAATCATTTATTTACACATATTAGACCATAATATTACACATAACATAATATTACACAGAATTTAAACCGAAAAATAATTTACTTCGAATCTTTCTATTTCTGTTCCCGGCGGCCACATAGTCTTAATTTCATCCAGCATTACTTGGAAAACATCGGCGTCTGCAGGCAACGAAGATCTCCACATATATTCTGCCATGTAGCTTTCAAGGAAATTGCGATTTGTTCCCATACGTTTGCGATTATCGTTTTTTCGGCCCACGCCACATGCTTTCTACATTTTGCGTATGAATCTGAATTAAAATTAAAATATAATCAGATAGGAACAAAGGAACACATACCGTTGGATCATCAGGATCTATAAAGTTCAGCGAATGATTAATCTTGAAGTGCTCAAATTCTTTCCAACTTGAGTATAAGCATTCCAGCAGTCTAAAATGAAAATAAAAAACACAATCTAAACTAAAAGGTGCCTGAGATAATTGTAGATCCCTCAGCTATTCGTTCTCTGATTATCGGCAGAAGAGTTGCAGCTTTGCGGTCTGGCACGAGCACAAAGAAACGTTCCCTGGTTTCACGGCAATTCCTCCGAATATCCATTGCTGTGGTAGAACACGACCTGCATTATTCTTACGCCGAGAGAAGACGCTTTCATCAATTTCGACAGTGTATCCTAAATCATAGGCTAACAAACGCTAAAAAACAAAGTGATATACCAAATCCGCCAATTTTCTTGTCATTGTTTGCAACCGCAATTTTCCATGCACAGACTTCGCGTAGGAATGAATTGTAGTCGACGACGGCTTCGCGGCTTATTTCAAGTTCCCTTCACAGAAGTCACAGGATGTCAGTTTGTAGCACCAACAGTAAATGAACAGGATTATCTTATGCACAGGTAGCCGAGTTGTTTCCAGCCAGTTGTTTACACGAAGACCGATACGAGGATTTTTCTGCTTACAGTTACCAGTCCGACAGGTCCACTGAACTTGTTGACCAATTTCAACTTCTATAAAAATGTCATACAAATGAAGAAAACAAACTGAAATACCATTTTATGAAAATTCCCGCATGTCATTTCTGTTTGCACGATTCATGATTTTGAAGGAATTCGACAGCTGACTTCTCATCATGAACTTTACGGACTAGATCGAATAGCTTCATTCTATTTTCTGAATGAATGAAACCGAAGGAAAAATTGTAAAAAGCAAAAATAAAAACGCTTTGCGTGTTTTAACACGAAATAAAACGCAATCAAAAACATTTCTATGCTTGTTTAAAAAAAATGAAAAGTGTACATGGATAACCGACAAGATCCAAATTTCCAAAGATCAAAGATCCAAATTAAAGTCCTAGTCCAGATGCTATTTTGACAGTCAATAGACATATTGATGGGTCGAAGCTCCAGTACGTAGTGCCAGCGGATAAGTTGCTTCAGGTGGCGGTGAATATTGAAGTGAAGTCCTACCTTGCCTTAATAGACTCCGGTGCTACGATTTCGATCGCTCCAGTAGGGTTAGCACATAGGCATCAACTCCAGTTATTAGATGCACATGTGAAAGTTGACTCAGCTACAGGTCATACTGTACCAATCCAGTCGAAGGCAAAACTCCAGTTGAAGATTGCGGATGTGTCCAGATCAGTATTTGTTCATTTTACGACTGACAAGTACTTGGGCCAGAAAACGTCGTTTGACATAATTATTGGTGGTGATGTTATGTCGGAATACCCAGAGTATGTTGTGAACCACCAAGCCAGAACGTTCAGTATGAACTCCAGGATTTTGCGGATAGGTGATCCTAGAAGGTTCACTAGTATGCAGTAGAAGTGTTGTATGATGTGGAAATTCCACCATCCAGTACGATGTCAGTTAGTATGTGGGCTGACGCCAGAAAACAGTCCAGAACAGACGTCTTATTGCTACAGCATGACGACACCCAGAAATGTGTGGAATCCGACTTCAGGAAGGGTTATTCCAAATTGTGTCCAGTTCGAAGAAGGGTTATAGCGTGCCAGTTACCAACGCTACCAACCAGCCAGTTAAGCTACAGAAAGGTGATCGATTAGGGACTGCATCTTATGTGTTGACCGATCCAGATTCCGGTCTCATATATGAAGCTCCTGAGATTTCAGCAAGTATGGTCCAGAATTGCACGAGATTACTCGATGTAGATCCACGTTACGTAGTTGACTTGTCCAGTTGTGATTGTTCTAGTGAGCAAAAGCTCAAACTCCAGCAGTTGTTAAGCCAGTACGATGACGTGTCAGTAAGTCCAGATATGACTTAGGCCAGTGTAGGATTGAACCACAGCAGATCAAAACTACAACAGAAACTCCAGTTAAGGCTAAGATCTTCAAGACTCCCTTTAAATACAAGGAGGAGATCAAGAAGCACATCCAGACGTTAGTTGCCAGTGGTGTTATGGTGGAGTCAGAAACTCTTGGGTGTCCAGTTTAGTTATAGTCCAGAAAAAAGATAGTAGTCTGAGACCGTGTATTGATTTCAGGGAACTGAACAAAGTAACGGTACCGGATTATACCCTCTACCAGAATCGATACCATTATCGAAAATCTTAGTAAGGCAACTTACTACACCAGTCTCGATTTGTCCAGTGGGTATATGCAAATACCGTTAGATGAGGATGCCAGTAGAAAATGTGGAGTAATCACGGAGGATAAGGTCTATCAAATGACCATGATGCCTTTTGGATTACGAAACGCAACCAGTATGTTCAATAGGGCGCTATCCTATGTACTCCAGGGTCTAGATTGTGTTCTAGCATATGTCGATGATGTGGTTATCTTTACTCGTGAGGATGACTTCCAGTTGCATCTCGATCAAGTGTCCAGTGTTCTAGAGCGTATGCGTACGTTTAATTTGAAGCTTCTCCCAAGAAATGGTCCTTCGCCAGAAAAGAACTCCAGTTTCTTGGTCAAAAATTCGAAAGAATGGTTATGCTCCAGTTGATGCGAACATCCAGCCGATTAGGGATTTCCCTACTCCTAAGTCGATTACTGAAGTGAGACGATTCACAGGAATGGTCTCCTTCTTTAGACGATTTATAAAGAACTGTTCTACAGTGATGGAACGTTGTCCAGATTGTCGCAGAAAAACGCCAGCTTTGAGTGGGGTATGGAGCAACAAACGTCTTTTGAGAAGCCGAAAGAATGCTTGTCCAGTTCTCCAGTACTCTATTATCCAGATTATGACAAAGAGTTCATAATAGATACTGATGCATCAGACGTAGGTCTAGGTGGTGCATTACTCCAGGAATTGAATGGTCCGAAAAATGGTGTGCAAGTCATTGCATACTCCAGTAAAACATTGAACGCCAGTGAACGGAAGTGGTCTACAACCCAGAAAGAGTTAGTTGCTATCATTCATGCACTTCGAGTGTTCAAATGCTACATCTATGGCTCGCCAGTAGTAGTGCGTATTCGTACTGATCACAAGCCCCTGACTTTTCTCATTAAAAAGAAGGAATCCAGTCCGAACTTGTCTAGATGGTGGTCGGAACTCCAGGGATACAATATCCAAATAGAGTACGTAGAAGGTGCTAGACATGCCCTCAGTGATGCATTGTCCAGAGCAGTCCAGGAAGATTGTCCAGAAATAGAGTGTTCAGAGGAAATCCAGGATCTCACTGATCAAACTTGTCTCTTATTAAGGGATACTCCAGCAAAGGCTACTCTGAGTGCCTCAGTAACAAACCAGTGTTACGCAGTACAAAGAGTAAAAACCAGAAAGCATGTAGTCGGTGGAAACATCGCACTTATGCAGGAAAATTGTGAAGAATTAGGTCCAGTGATCAAGTAGCTAGAAAATGCGGAGATTCCAGCAGATCCAATTGCAGCAAGAGTTGTGCTGTGGTACGCTGAAAAGTGTTCCATAGTCGACAATGTCTTGACCCAGAGTTCGGATACCCAAACCAGTCGAGTGTGTGTTCCAGTGTGTATGCGTAGGGAAGTGTTTAACCAGTTCCATGAGTCCGAAGTAGGCGGAGGTCATGGTAGTATCCAGAAAACGATTTTGAAGTCCAGATCATACTGTTGGAAAGGAATGCTTTTCGACATAGCCAGATGGTGCAAAGAGTGCACAGTTTGCCAGTTGCGTAGACCCAAAAGGGATAAGATCCCACTCCAGTATGTGAGGAACACCAGAACGTTCGCTAAAGTCGGAATCGACCTATGTGGACCATTTCCAGTGTCCAGATCAGGGAACAGACACATCATGAACATGGTGTGTTGGTTCACGAAATATGTCATCTCGGTGCCAGTGCCTGATGCCAAATCCAGAACACTAGCGGAAGCTATGTTAAATAACTGTATACTTGTGTATGGTTGCCCAGAAGAAATTATTACGGACAACGCTACGTCGTTGTTAGAAACCAAGTTGAAAAATCCGTACAGAAGTTCAATTATTAGGAGAAAATTTTGAATTCCCGGGCACCACCTCTTATAGCGTGGACATGCTCCAAATTTATTTTTGCTGGAGCTGTGCGAAAAGAGATTCTAAGTGTAAATTCGATCAAGACTCTTGCTCAGAATCATTAATTATATTTTTTGCCCAGTTTTAGCAATGAAATGTGATAAATGACCAAAAAATGACCATAAAATATTTTAAAATGAACACCTCTCTTTAGGGGCTAAGACGAAAGAATGTCTGTCATTATTTTATTAAGAAAGTGTTTGAATTTGTTTATTTCTTGTTCAGCAAAAAAAATGAATATAGGGTTGGTACTATAAAGTAACAAAAAAATTATTATATAATATTTCTAAAAATACCTGAAAATGTAAAGGATCATAATATCGGCAATAGAAGCAAATATGACGCCATAGCCAATTATGGAACCAGCGTACCACAATTGTAGTGGACTCAATTCGATGTTCGCTATTAAAGCTTTAAAAAGCATAAATATGGTTGTTGGCATGATAGACACCAATAAAATCATGACCAGAGATTTAAAAATACGCTGAGTTGCTTGTCTTCCATTTGACTACCCATAAACTAGTTTGAGAATTGTCCACATAACACCATAGCATACGCAACTTGCAAAATTGATAAACAAGACAAAAGTACTGATGTCAGGAGAAGCGCAGTCTGGTAAAGTGCAAGGAACTTTTCTAAATATTTTCTTATTCTAAGACCAAGCAAAAGTTTAAAAGCTAACAATGATTTGCAGGATCTAGTTACTTTACTATGAAAAAGTCAGTGACCGCCTTCTCTCTGATAAAAGCTCTCCCTGATTAGGCATGTGAACAGGCCGGCCTGGACCGAGCTTTGAGGCCGGCCCGGGCCGTAGTTTTCAAAACTCCCTACGGGCCGATCTGGCCCGGAAAATCCCGGAAATTTTGTTCACTATGTCAAATTTGTTCACTATTACCACTCCCTCACATAGCACAATCCATGAGACCGGCCATCGGACATATCCGATGCTATGTGATAATCGTTTTACAAATTTCGCTAACTTTTTAATATTCGTCAACTATGAAAATAACATCCACTATGAAAATTAGATTAACTATGTAAAGTATGTTAACTATGTGAAGAAATTTGTTGACTATGCAAAATGTGTTTACTATGTAAGATTAATGCTTTATAGTGTTAACTCAAACTATCGACTCAGATCAGCCAATTCGATTTATCTAATTTACTCAAATCGCTTCACCCAGTTAAGTCGATCCGAACATTGAAGACAGACCAACCAGACAAATCGATTTAATTGGTTGGATTGATCCAACCACCTGAACTGATTCGCATCAATATAACGTCGATTTGAATTTTGTGCTCACTTATGTATCTCATGATGACCACTGTCGAATTGATCCAATTAATGAAACCGATTCAATTGATTCGATCCAGTTAATTAGATTGATATGATCTAATTAAATGTTATGATCAATTCAACTGGATGGATCGACGTACATATCGATTCAAACAACAAAATCATTGCAGCCAATCCTAAGCTGTCCATACAGGAAATAGAACCACCTACATTGAATACATCAAACACTTGAATCAATTCAACTGTAGGAATCGATTGAAGAGAATTTATTCAAACAGCTTGAAAGATTAATTTAACCGATTCAATCAACTTCCAAGAACCTTGTCATACTTCAAAGCAGTTTTAGGTGCAGTTTTTCTCGCTCTATCAAATTCGATCTACCGTCAACTGAAAAAGCAGTGATTTCACTTCCTATTATGCATATTTAGGTACCAACAACGTTTTTTAAAAATGACACAACGGTTTCTTTAAGCACCAGGATGTACTCATAGTACACTGCGGCTTTCCAGTCTAATTCACACGAAAGTGGTTAAAACTTTTTTGCGAGGAGTTGGTACAATAAATTCCAGATTATTCAGCAACTAACTACCTGATTTTCATGGCAGTAGTAGAAATTCATTTGGGTGCAACGATTAAATATTCTGGTTACACACTTACAAGAAGGCATAGGTGTCTATAGGCGCCTTTATCGTAATTTTACCTGTTCTGTTTGCCTCAAATTTTGTTTAAATTTTTTCTTTTGAGATCTTCCCACAAACCCCCAATTGTAAACTTCAAGGGGCAAAATTTTAAAATTTTTTCACTTCAAATCTAAATATCGAGTGTACTTCGCCGTCTACAGGGCTTTCAAATCAGTACAAACTCGCTATATAAAATATTTTATAACATGATAATGCTAAGAAAAAAGCAAAAAACCTTTTTGCTAAATTATTCAGCAACTAGCTACCTAATTATCATAACATTAGTAGGAATGCATTTGGGTGCGACAGTTCAACATGCTACTTACACACTTATTTAAAGTCAAATGCACATTTTAAATCAATCTATTCTGTATTTAATATTTTTTGTCTGTGTTATAATTTCTAAAGAATTGGATGTATTTGGTAGGAAAATGAAAATATGGTTTTTTCATATTGATTTCTCATGCAAAAAAACAAGATAAAGCATAAGAACTTGATAAAAAAAACGATTCACACGTTTTGTTAAGTATTTTTTTTATTAATTTTTATACCCTTAGATCAAGCCCTTACATCTCAAACATTTAATGGTTTGAATAACGATAGAATATTAGAATTTGTCTCTTTTTTGTTTTTAGACTTTAGGGTTGGTTCAAACAAAACTTGTGACAGAAGAATTTGTAAAAGCCTAGATTTTGAGTAAAATATGTACTTAAGAAAAAAATAACTAATGATATAACAACAAGTAGCCATTAGTAAGTAATGAAGGCATCGTCAAGTGGGTCAAGCTTCTGATAAGCCCAAAATAAAGCTGGGTTCGTTTCCTCTTGGGAACTTTAAAAACTTTTTTCTCGCGCAAAAACACGTTTTTGGCGCAAATTTACTTTTTTTTTGGCGCAAATTTTTGTTTTGCGTCATTAGATTGAAAATTTTCAACTTTTTCAAAAAGTTCTAACACCATCATCGTTTATAATGAAGTATCATTAATTGCATCATCTTTAAAAAATGTAATACAAAAAGGTAAAAGCATGAACAAAATCAGAATAACAATTTAGTTCATACTTTTAGCTTTTTGTATTACATTTTTCAAAGGTGATGTGATAAGTGATACCTCATTAGAAACTAGAGTCGCAGGGCTACATGACAGGGCTATAAGACCGGGCAACTGTGTAGCAAAAGCAATTTTTCTTGTATAATGATCCGATAAGGAAATATAACATTATAATATATTAGACAAAGCGTCAAAAATTAGGCTTTTCTTCAACTTTTCATTAAAGGACCATGATTTTTGCGCGCAGCGGTTGTCCCCCGCCAATTCAATTTTTTTTCTAATCGTTGAATTTCTGTACGGATTTTTTAACATGGTTTCTAACAAAGCTACACATAAAATTAAATTCTAGGCCTTGTTTTGTTAGAAACCAAGTTGAAAAATCTATACAGAAGATTAATGATTCGGGAAAAAATTGAATTGGCGGGGACAGTCGCTGCGCGCAAAAACTATGGTCCTTTAAAAACAGTGAAATTTTCAGTACTTGGAAAATCAGGACCGATTCCAAGAGGAAATATTGCTTGTAAATTAGGATGTGGATGTGAGCAAAGTTTCTTTTACTACTTTAATTGCAAAACCACATTTTTCAGCTAAAGAGGTCAACCGCCATGTAGCAGAGAGTATCGTCGAAGATGTCCTAAGAAAGAAAGTCCAAAAGCAATAGCAAAAATGGTTTTGCTGAGACCGGAAGGCTGATCAAAAAAGACCCTTCAAAAAGTCCGAAGCCACAGAAGGTAAAACTAATCAAATCACTGAGAATAAAGCGACCAAAATTACATTTATTGCCATCTAAAATACCGACACCATTGAGCTCGGCTTGCAACGGACAATGCTATAAGACAAATAAGATGTCCGCTAACCGGATATGTGAGAGCAGAGCGGAAAAGGCTAATTTGAAGTATAGGGCATGCGGTCAATGCCTAGGTGTTGGCTCTTGGAGCAGATGCAGCAAGTTGGGCGCAGTAAAAGAAGACACTATAGACGAAGCCGGCGAAAGTTCTTATTCTGATTAATTATTAAATGCAAAAAAGAATAGTTATTATTATTATGCACTTTTTTAATTACCGAGACTACTTTTTTCGGACCAAATTTAATTTATACAGTAGACTCCCGATTTAATGTACACACCAGGGCTGCATCGGATATGAAAAAATACCGGATCGGATATCGGATATCGGATATTCAAAAATATCGGATCGGATATCGGATATCGGATATCAAAAAGTGCCGGATATCGGTTATCGGATATCGGATTTCGGATATTTTCAAAATTTTCTCGTAAAACACTTTATTTGCACTTTGCTATGGTTCCGTTCCTTTAAAAAAATGCATCTTATTTTTGTTCGTTAAGCATCTGGAAGCCATAAATTGTAAGCTTGGAAGAACAAGACAAATAAAACGCAGGAGAAAATCGTGTAAAAATGACCGCAAAAGAATTCGTTTTCACCTATTTTGAAAAATAAATTCAAAAAATTATTCAAAAGTTTTTTTTCAAAATAGTCTCTCTTTATCCGATTTTATCCGAAAATCGGTCATTTTTTCGGATATCGGATACCGGATATCGGATGTCAAAAAGTGCCGGATATCGGATATCGGATGTCGGATATCGGATATCCGATGCAGCCCTGGTACACACCAAAAAGTTCGTTCCCGCCCAGGGGCCGACACATTTTTATTCATCAATTTTTTTGGGAAAAACGACATTGAATCTGTAAAAGTTAAACCTCGTCTTATCGAAACCTCAAACTTAATGAAACTCTGAACTTGGTTTTGTTGGTTTTAAGTAAAACCTAGTATACCGTTCTCAGTCACACCGACGCATTAGATAAAGGTTTTTATTAGGAGCCAAAAAGTAATTGAAAACAAACTCAACCCACGTATTTTTTTACCGGCTGTAGGTGAAAACAACCCTTAAATTATGTGTTTACCCCTCAAATTTTTAAAACTCATTGTTTTCGGTGTTTACTTTTTAATTTATTTTACTTTTTGCATTATCATGTAGCCTGAATCTTCAGTTTCCAACAAGCTATAAGCAGGCTCGATGTGCTAAGAAAAAGGTTGATAAAAATTTATTTTCATGAATTCACGTCTGTGTTTCTAAAAACCATTTGTTTTTCCAATTTTTTAACTGCATTGAGGCAGTTGGTAATGAGGCAGTTGATACCTAGAGATCCAGGGCTAATACTAATCCAAAAAATTAAAAAAATGAAAAGTAAACACTGTTTGACCAGTTATAGGGGTGCTGATTTCTAATCTGGCGTCAAAAAAGTCTAATTATCCTAGAACTGGTCAAAAAAGCCAAAGTAAATAGCATGCCACCACGTGGGATCGAACCTGCAACACAATTTTGGGCTAAAAATTGCAAACGCTTACGCACTGCGCCACCGAGGCCCCTTTTCAAACCTAAGTAACTTCACAACTCCCCCCCCTTTAACTGTAGCCATTTTGTGTTAAATTTAGAAAAAAATCGGTAATTTACCCAAAATAATTTTCAAATATAAATTCAAATGCTGCAATGAGTGACATTGCAGCGTGTATAATAGTTAAATAAGTTTCTTTTGAGTTGTCTGCTATTTGAATTTGTCCATCCGAAATTATTCTTGCACCGATTCTTCTATTGTTTACTATTATTTGGACAAATCCACATCTGGTTTTGAAAATTTTATCAAAATACTTTTTTTCATTGTAAATCCGTAGTCTTTTTCAGTTGTTCGTTGACCTATAATTGTATCAATTGCTAGGCACATCTTTTCTACTGCTTGTTTGTTAATGTCTCTTGTTTTAAATATGAAATTCCTAAAAATGAATTCCTCAAAGAAGCACTAGTTGTTTTGTTTTTGTAAATTTTTGATTTATTTTGTCAGCCAAGTGTGGGCTTCTTTGATAACTTTATTGTTGTACTTTTCAATAAAGTTCACTGCTTCCAATATTTCGTTTTTGCCATTTGTTAAGCCAGTGCCTGTATAAAAATGTGAATTGGTAGCAGAATCGCCTACCGCCATAAATATAGCCGATTGGCCGTGGATATCGTATTGAACAGCAGGTTTGTCCAATGCACACTGTATTAAATCAAATGTAGATGTGTTCACAGGGTTGAGATCAAAATTCAGCATATCTTTTTTTATCCTTGCTCCATATTAATTTTTGAATGTTCAGAGTCTTTTAAATGTTCAGAGTCCTCCTCAATCCAGTCTTGTTTACGTCCGGCACCAAGTGAGAAGCAGCTGTAAAAAAGTGTTTGCGACTTTGTTCTCGGAGTAGAGCTTGCAACGGTGGTGATGAGTGCCAAAGAGCGTGAATTCCCAGTGTCAGTGATCTCGTGAAGCGTAGGAATTCGGAACGGCTCATCCTCCGCCTTCAGCTTGCGCTTGATCCTAAAATCGTTAATTTTGAATCACTTCAGCTTTAAGAACAAAGACGAGAAATCTTACTGGACACAATGGTAGTAGTTGAAGTATTTCTTCCCCTCGACCTCTGTGGACATTTGGAACGTACGGTAGCCTAGCTCTCCTTCTTTCCCGCCCTCATTTGCCCGAAGTGCTTTGTCTTTATCGGGCTAAAGCTTGCAAATATAAAACATGGAATTAAACACACTGTAACTTACAGTACGACTCGATCCTCTTTCTTTTGTGCCTTGGAAACGTGATTGAGATTGTTTGTGGCAACAACTTGCAGCTAAAGTCTCGGAGAATGTAGGTGAGGCGACGTCTTGAGCTTCAGCTGCTTTTCACGAACTTCCTCCAGCCACCTGACGACATCGGTATCGCTTGTCCAAGCTTCGTTAGTCCACACTTTATCATAGAGAACTAAAATTAACACCTTAAAGTAAACGAGAAATCGACGGTGTACGGTAAACAACATCTTCAAAAAGAGCAGTTTACAATGCGCATGTAAGACTGACAAAACAAAGAACTATTTCATCGAGTGCATCCTAGTTTTATAGCGCGGATTCAAATGGAGAACGAAGGCAAAACTGGGCAAAAAATCCAAATTGGAAAATTTGACAAACGACTATACCCCGAAAATTTTCGAACGTTCCATTTGAAAATTTTTGCTTTTTTCGAATTTGAACTTCAAAACGAGCCCAACTCATTTTTGAATCAAAAATTTTGATGCCTTTTTTATAGAGACAGAAACGGGACGGGATCCCGTCGGGATCCCGATCCGCCGAGCCGATTTTGGGCCAAAATCCCGTCCGAATCCCGCCCGAACAATTTTTAAAATCACGATCCCGAAATTCGTCAAATCCCGATCGACAATTTTCACCCTTTGTATGGTCGTAAAAGCACCAATTAGTTATGTGTTTCTTTTAAAACCCATTGAAAGCTGAAGCAAAAACGTGAACGTTTTCTCGCATCTTAGTTTTCTTTAGGGTTGTCAGAGGAAAAATTCCAGGAAAAAAGATCATTTTTCCCGGGAAAATTCCGGGAAAAAATGATTCGGAAAAATAAAGAAAATATGGGAAAAAATGAATTTAATAAGAGCTTGTTTTAGTAGGACAAAGTATGCTCTAAATCAGAGTTTTATTGAGAATCAATGTCATAGGTAAATTCGCCAACACAATTCGCCAACAGCAATTTCGCCAACAGCAATTTTGCCAACAAACAATTTCGCCAACAGCAATTTCGCCAACGCAATTTCGCCAACAGCAATTTCGCAACACAATTTCGCCAACGCAATTTCGCCAACAGAATTTTCATTAAGAGTTTAAACTTTTGTATTGAAAGAATCCTTATTATTTCAAATGTTTTACTATGAACCATCTCCAGTCCTGCTGGACTGTCCATGCATCAACAACCAAGTGGTCATCCAGGTGGTGCGAATTTTTTTTTTTCGTGTTTTTCAGTTCCAAAACCTGTTTCGTTGATTCTATATTGTTGGTGATATATATTTCATACAAAACGAGAGTAGCACAGAGCGGTCCAAAAGCGGTCAACACACTTTTTATCGTGTTGTACACTGGCATTTGCTTTTTAAAAGGTTATGGCTATTTGGGGGCCTCCGTTTGGGGGCCAGAACTTTGGGGCCAGTTCTGTATTTTTATAGGGTTTGGGGATTGTATTTTGGGGATTGAAGTCATACGACACAACAGCCTCACGTAACATCTAACTATCTATAAATTCAGTTTCACTCAGTTCTCCTTATATACTTTCAATAGTCACGATCCACTTTTAATCTTCCTGATCCAACCTCAATGGTTCGAATCCATACTCAGTGGTCTTGATTTTGGATCTCCATTTTATCATTTTGGTGTATATTTTTTTGTGCCTTGCATGTCAACCACCGATTATCTCAGTACTTTACAATACATCTCCAGTCTCTATCTCCATCCATCTGTGCACTGGATCATGTGAGTGGTCCACTGGTCAAAAATTTTTGTTACCAAATCCACCTAAAATTTCAATATGTTAGTTACTTCAGCGTAATTCAGCAGTATAAAATTTGGGTGTTTTTAGTGGACAGAATTTTTTTTTTGACTAGGTGGAGACCTATATAAATCCAAGTGTGTCATCCACTTGATTTTTTGTACGAGTTTGTAGTTGTTAGGATTTGAAGAAACCCTTACGACCCTTGATTGAGTGCTGTGTATATAGTGTAATCGAGTTCCCCGGGGTATGCTGCAGTTTAACTTAGTTTGAGATATACTTTGACTTTCTCGGTTTACTTTGACTGTTTTAGTCAAGAATAAAGTAATTAGAATATATTGTAATCGATTGGTAAGGTATGGTGTAATTGCTCCTAATTTCCGTGAATAAATGAAAATTTAAAATTGTCGCTGATTGTCTACACCAGAACATAAAAGACATTTACCAACCTCCAAAACTGTTCTTTATTACAACGAAAATCCACAACACTTGAACATAGCTTTACAACAAGACCCGATATGATTTTTCTCCTCCTTTTCTTGTATTATTGCTTTCAGCCACCAGCGCAAAGGTTTGATAGCCATTGTCCACTCCATTCAGAAGCTTCATTGCTGCTCGAAGCGCTGACAGACGACCATGCATGATTGGGAGAGACCTACGACTTCAACTTCTTACCTTATAGCATTGCTGGCAAGAGACGCTTGCTTTCAGCACTCGGAAGCTTATGCCACAACTAACCCCACTAATATCGCAAATAAGTTAATTGCTAAAGCTCAAATTTACCACAAATCAACCTTGTCGAGATATTAATGCGCAGCAAAGCAGGCACTGCCTTGAACCTGCAAATCATTTCGTTAATGAGAAAAGACGAGGCGCGTAGTCCAGGCGGGCTTGTTCAGCTGTAGCACACCGCACCACTGAAATCACACTGGAAACAGCTTGCTGCCAAAAAAGTCTTTCATTGGAGCTGAAATAAACACTTGACAAAAATTATTTGGACGGTTAGTTACTTACACACAATACTAAATTAATAATATTCACACAAAATCAAAGTAAAACGCATACTAGATGTCGCAAAAAATAATATGCGACGAAAAAACGGTCTGAATTGAGCCAACTTAGGCGCCTCCATCTTCAGCCGAGGAATTACGGCATTAGTTCACAACAGTCGGTGTTGGAGTAAGCGTGTTACACAATAATTTGAGGACCACAGAGCATCATATATTCAAGTAAATACTCCCGAAAAATTGAAAACCGTTACTTGCACTACGTCGACTTTTTACTAAACCTAAACCAAAACGGCATTTCACTACCGTCAAAAGCATCTTTAGAATGTTCGACTTAAGTAACACTAAACAGGTTTTGGGAACTGACCAACCACGAAAAAAAAATTCGCACCACACTGGATGACCACTTGGTGTTGTTTAAGCATGGACAGTCCAGAGGACTGGAGAATGGTTCATAGTAAAACATTTGAAATAA